>OX155896.1:33487854-34034739 GCA_944588485.1 Phosphuga atrata | reverse complement strand
GACACAACTAGACGGAAAATACTAGACGGACAAGACTAGACGGACAAGACTAGACGGACAAGACTAGACGGACAAGACTAGTCGGATAAGACTAGACGGACAAGGCTAGACAGATAAGGCTAGACAGACAAGACTAGACAGACGGACAACACTAGACGGACAAGACTAGACGGACAAGACTAGACGGACAAGACTAGACGGACAAGACTAGACGGACAAGACTAGACGGACAAGACTAGACGGACAAGACTAGACGGACAAGACTAGACGGACAAGACTAGACGGACAAGACTAGACGGACAAGACTAGACGGACAAGACTAGACGGACAAGACTAGACGGACAAGACTAGACGGACAAGACTAGACGGACAAGACTAGACGGACAAGACTAGACTGACAAGACTAGACGGACAAGACTAGACGGACAAGACTAGACGGACAAGACTAGACGGACAAGACTAGACGGACAAGACTAGACGGACAAGACTAGACAGACAAGACTAGACAGAGAAGACTGGACAGACAAGACTGGACAGACAAGACTAGACAGACAAGACTAGACAGACAAGACTAGACAGACAAGACTAGACAGACAAGACTAGACAACAAGACTAGACAGACAAGACTAGACAGACAAGACTAGACAGACAAGACTAGACAGACAAGACTAGACAGACAAGACTAGAGCAAGACTAGACAGACAAGACTAGACAGACAAGACTAGACAGACAAGACTACAGACAAGACTAGACAGACAAGACTAGACAGACAAGACTAGACAGACAAGACTAGACAGACAAGACTAGACAGACAAGACTAGACAGACAAGACTAGACAGACAAGACTAGACAGACAAACAACCAGACTAGACAGACAAGACTAGACAGACAAGACTAGACAGACAAGACTAGACAGACAAGACTAGACAGACAAGACTAGACAGACAAGACTAGACAGACAAGACTAGACAGACAAGACTAGACAGACAAGACTAGACAGACAAGACTAGACAGACAAGACTAGACAGACAAGACTAGACAGACAAGACTAGACAGACAAGACTAGACAGACAAGACTAGACAGACAAGACTAGACAGACAAGACTAGACAGACAAGACTAGACAGACAAGACTAGACAGACAAGACTAGACAGACAAGACTAGACAGACAAGACTAGACAGACAAGACTAGACAGACAAGACTAGACAGACAAGACTAGACAGACAAGACTAGACAGACAAGACTAGACAGACAAGACTAGACAGACAAGACTAGACAGACAAGACTAGACAGACAAGACTAGACAGACAAGACTAGACAGACAAGACTAGACAGACAAGACTAGACAGACAAGACTAGACAGACAAGACTAGACAGACAAGACTAGACAGACAAGACTAGACAGACAAGACTAGACAGACAAGACTAGACAGACAAGACTAGACAGACAAGACTAGACAGACAAGACTAGACAGACAAGACTAGACAGACAAGACTAGACAGACAAGACTAGACAGACAAGACTAGACAGACAAGACTAGACAGACAACAGACAAGACTAGACAAGACTAGACAGACAAGACTAGACAGACAAGACTAGACAGACAAGACTAGACAGACAAGACTAGACAGACAAGACTAGACAGACAAGACTAGACAGACAAGACTAGACAGACAAGACTAGACAGACAAGACTAGACAGACAAGACTAGACAGACAAGACTAGACAGACAAGACTAGACAGACAAGACTAGACAGACAAGACTAGACAGACAAGACTAGACAGACAAGACTAGACAGACAAGACTAGACAGACAAGACTAGACAGACAAGACTAGACAGACAAGACTAGACAGACAAGACTAGACAGACAAGACTAGACAGACAAGACTAGACAGACAAGACTAGACAGACAAGACTAGACAGACAAGACTAGACAGACAAGACTAGACAGACAAGACTAGACAGACAAGACTAGACAGACAAGACTAGACAGACAAGACTAGACAGACAAGACTAGACAGACAAGACTAGACAGACAAGACTAGACAGACAAGACTAGACAGACAAGACTAGACAGACAAGACTAGACAGACAAGACTAGACAGACAAGACTAGACAGACAAGACTAGACAGACAAGACTAGACAGACAAGACTAGACAGACAAGACTAGACAGACAAGACTAGACAGACAAGACTAGACAGACAAGACTAGACAGACAAGACTAGAGACAGACGACAAGACTAGACAGACAAGACTAGACAGACAAGACTAGACAGACAAGACTAGACAGACAAGACTAGACAGACAAGACTAGACAGACAAGACTAGACAGACAAGACTAGACAGACAAGACTAGACAGACAAGACTAGACAGACAAGACTAGACAGACAAGACTAGACAGACAAGACTAGACAGACAAGACTAGACAGACAAGACTAGACAGACAAGACTAGACAGACAAGACTAGACAGACAAGACTAGACAGACAAGACTAGACAGACAAGACTAGACAGACAAGACTAGACAGACAAGACTAGACAGACAAGACTAGACAGACAAGACTAGACAGACAAGACTAGACAGACAAGACTAGACAGACAAGACTAGACAGACAAGACTAGACAGACAAGACTAGACAGACAAGACTAGACAGACAAGACTAGACAGACAAGACTAGACAGACAAGACTAGACAGACAAGACTAGACAGACAAGACTAGACAGACAAGACTAGACAGACAAGACTAGACAGACAAGACTAGACAGACAAGACTAGACAGACAAGACTAGACAGACAAGACTAGACAGACAAGACTAGACAGACAAGACTAGACAGACAAGACTAGACAGACAAGACTAGACAGACAAGACTAGACAGACAAGACTAGACAGACAAGACTAGACAGACAAGACTAGACAGACAAGACTAGACAGACAAGACTAGACAGACAAGACTAGACAGACAAGACTAGACAGACAAGACTAGACAGACAAGACTAGACAGACAAGACTAGACAGACAAGACTAGACAGACAAGACTAGACAGACAAGACTAGACAGACAAGACTAGACAGACAAGACTAGACAGACAAGACTAGACAGACAAGACTAGACAGACAAGACTAGACAGACAAGACTAGACAGACAAGACTAGACAGACAAGACTAGACAGACAAGACTAGACAGACAAGACTAGACAGACAAGACTAGACAGACAAGACTAGACAGACAAGACTAGACAGACAAGACTAGACAGACAAGACTAGACAGACAAGACTAGACAGACAAGACTAGACAGACAAGACTAGACAGACAAGACTAGACAGACAAGACTAGACAGACAAGACTAGACAGACAAGACTAGACAGACAAGACTAGACAGACAAGACTAGACAGACAAGACTAGACAGACAAGACTAGACAGACAAGACTAGACAGACAAGACTAGACAGACAAGACTAGACAGACAAGACTAGACAGACAAGACTAGACAGACAAGACTAGACAGACAAGACTAGACAGACAAGACTAGACAGACAAGACTAGACAGACAAGACTAGACAGACAAGACTAGACAGACAAGACTAGACAGACAAGACTAGACAGACAAGACTAGACAGACAAGACTAGACAGACAAGACTAGACAGACAAGACTAGACAGACAAGACTAGACAGACAAGACTAGACAGACAAGACTAGACAGACAAGACTAGACAGACAAGACTAGACAGACAAGACTAGACAGACAAGACTAGACAGACAAGACTAGACAGACAAGACTAGACAGACAAGACTAGACAGACAAGACTAGACAGACAAGACTAGACAGACAAGACTAGACAGACAAGACTAGACAGACAAGACTAGACAGACAAGACTAGACAGACAAGACTAGACAGACAAGACTAGACAGACAAGACTAGACAGACAAGACTAGACAGACAAGACTAGACAGACAAGACTAGACAGACAAGACTAGACAGACAAGACTAGACAGACAAGACTAGACAGACAAGACTAGACAGACAAGACTAGACAGACAAGACTAGACAGACAAGACTAGACAGACAAGACTAGACAGACAAGACTAGACAGACAAGACTAGACAGACAAGACTAGACAGACAAGACTAGACAGACAAGACTAGACAGACAAGACTAGACAGACAAGACTAGACAGACAAGACTAGACAGACAAGACTAGACAGACAAGACTAGACAGACAAGACTAGACAGACAAGACTAGACAGACAAGACTAGACAGACAAGACTAGACAGACAAGACTAGACAGACAAGACTAGACAGACAAGACTAGACAGACAAGACTAGACAGACAAGACTAGACAGACAAGACTAGACAGACAAGACTAGACAGACAAGACTAGACAGACAAGACTAGACAGACAAGACTAGACAGACAAGACTAGACAGACAAGACTAGACAGACAAGACTAGACAGACAAGACTAGACAGACAAGACTAGACAGACAAGACTAGACAGACAAGACTAGACAGACAAGACTAGACAGACAAGACTAGACAGACAAGACTAGACAGACAAGACTAGACAGACAAGACTAGACAGACAAGACTAGACAGACAAGACTAGACAGACAAGACTAGACAGACAAGACTAGACAGACAAGACTAGACAGACAAGACTAGACAGACAAGACTAGACAGACAAGACTAGACAGACAAGACTAGACAGACAAGACTAGACAGACAAGACTAGACAGACAAGACTAGACAGACAAGACTAGACAGACAAGACTAGACAGACAAGACTAGACAGACAAGACTAGACAGACAAGACTAGACAGACAAGACTAGACAGACAAGACTAGACAGACAAGACTAGACAGACAAGACTAGACAGACAAGACTAGACAGACAAGACTAGACAGACAAGACTAGACAGACAAGACTAGACAGACAAGACTAGACAGACAAGACTAGACAGACAAGACTAGACAGACAAGACTAGACAGACAAGACTAGACAGACAAGACTAGACAGACAAGACTAGACAGACAAGACTAGACAGACAAGACTAGACAGACAAGACTAGACAGACAAGACTAGACAGACAAGACTAGACAGACAAGACTAGACAGACAAGACTAGACAGACAAGACTAGACAGACAAGACTAGACAGACAAGACTAGACAGACAAGACTAGACAGACAAGACTAGACAGACAAGACTAGACAGACAAGACTAGACAGACAAGACTAGACAGACAAGACTAGACAGACAAGACTAGACAGACAAGACTAGACAGACAAGACTAGACAGACAAGACTAGACAGACAAGACTAGACAGACAAGACTAGACAGACAAGACTAGACAGACAAGACTAGACAGACAAGACTAGACAGACAAGACTAGACAGACAAGACTAGACAGACAAGACTAGACAGACAAGACTAGACAGACAAGACTAGACAGACAAGACTAGACAGACAAGACTAGACAGACAAGACTAGACAGACAAGACTAGACAGACAAGACTAGACAGACAAGACTAGACAGACAAGACTAGACAGACAAGACTAGACAGACAAGACTAGACAGACAAGACTAGACAGACAAGACTAGACAGACAAGACTAGACAGACAAGACTAGACAGACAAGACTAGACAGACAAGACTAGACAGACAAGACTAGACAGACAAGACTAGACAGACAAGACTAGACAGACAAGACTAGACAGACAAGACTAGACAGACAAGACTAGACAGACAAGACTAGACAGACAAGACTAGACAGACAAGACTAGACAGACAAGACTAGACAGACAAGACTAGACAGACAAGACTAGACAGACAAGACTAGACAGACAAGACTAGACAGACAAGACTAGACAGACAAGACTAGACAGACAAGACTAGACAGACAAGACTAGACAGACAAGACTAGACAGACAAGACTAGACAGACAAGACTAGACAGACAAGACTAGACAGACAAGACTAGACAGACAAGACTAGACAGACAAGACTAGACAGACAAGACTAGACAGACAAGACTAGACAGACAAGACTAGACAGACAAGACTAGACAGACAAGACTAGACAGACAAGACTAGACAGACAAGACTAGACAGACAAGACTAGACAGACAAGACTAGACAGACAAGACTAGACAGACAAGACTAGACAGACAAGACTAGACAGACAAGACTAGACAGACAAGACTAGACAGACAAGACTAGACAGACAAGACTAGACAGACAAGACTAGACAGACAAGACTAGACAGACAAGACTAGACAGACAAGACTAGACAGACAAGACTAGACAGACAAGACTAGACAGACAAGACTAGACAGACAAGACTAGACAGACAAGACTAGACAGACAAGACTAGACAGACAAGACTAGACAGACAAGACTAGACAGACAAGACTAGACAGACAAGACTAGACAGACAAGACTAGACAGACAAGACTAGACAGACAAGACTAGACAGACAAGACTAGACAGACAAGACTAGACAGACAAGACTAGACAGACAAGACTAGACAGACAAGACTAGACAGACAAGACTAGACAGACAAGACTAGACAGACAAGACTAGACAGACAAGACTAGACAGACAAGACTAGACAGACAAGACTAGACAGACAAGACTAGACAGACAAGACTAGACAGACAAGACTAGACAGACAAGACTAGACAGACAAGACTAGACAGACAAGACTAGACAGACAAGACTAGACAGACAAGACTAGACAGACAAGACTAGACAGACAAGACTAGACAGACAAGACTAGACAGACAAGACTAGACAGACAAGACTAGACAGACAAGACTAGACAGACAAGACTAGACAGACAAGACTAGACAGACAAGACTAGACAGACAAGACTAGACAGACAAGACTAGACAGACAAGACTAGACAGACAAGACTAGACAGACAAGACTAGACAGACAAGACTAGACAGACAAGACTAGACAGACAAGACTAGACAGACAAGACTAGACAGACAAGACTAGACAGACAAGACTAGACAGACAAGACTAGACAGACAAGACTAGACAGACAAGACTAGACAGACAAGACTAGACAGACAAGACTAGACAGACAAGACTAGACAGACAAGACTAGACAGACAAGACTAGACAGACAAGACTAGACAGACAAGACTAGACAGACAAGACTAGACAGACAAGACTAGACAGACAAGACTAGACAGACAAGACTAGACAGACAAGACTAGACAGACAAGACTAGACAGACAAGACTAGACAGACAAGACTAGACAGACAAGACTAGACAGACAAGACTAGACAGACAAGACTAGACAGACAAGACTAGACAGACAAGACTAGACAGACAAGACTAGACAGACAAGACTAGACAGACAAGACTAGACAGACAAGACTAGACAGACAAGACTAGACAGACAAGACTAGACAGACAAGACTAGACAGACAAGACTAGACAGACAAGACTAGACAGACAAGACTAGACAGACAAGACTAGACAGACAAGACTAGACAGACAAGACTAGACAGACAAGACTAGACAGACAAGACTAGACAGACAAGACTAGACAGACAAGACTAGACAGACAAGACTAGACAGACAAGACTAGACAGACAAGACTAGACAGACAAGACTAGACAGACAAGACTAGACAGACAAGACTAGACAGACAAGACTAGACAGACAAGACTAGACAGACAAGACTAGACAGACAAGACTAGACAGACAAGACTAGACAGACAAGACTAGACAGACAAGACTAGACAGACAAGACTAGACAGACAAGACTAGACAGACAAGACTAGACAGACAAGACTAGACAGACAAGACTAGACAGACAAGACTAGACAGACAAGACTAGACAGACAAGACTAGACAGACAAGACTAGACAGACAAGACTAGACAGACAAGACTAGACAGACAAGACTAGACAGACAAGACTAGACAGACAAGACTAGACAGACAAGACTAGACAGACAAGACTAGACAGACAAGACTAGACAGACAAGACTAGACAGACAAGACTAGACAGACAAGACTAGACAGACAAGACTAGACAGACAAGACTAGACAGACAAGACTAGACAGACAAGACTAGACAGACAAGACTAGACAGACAAGACTAGACAGACAAGACTAGACAGACAAGACTAGACAGACAAGACTAGACAGACAAGACTAGACAGACAAGACTAGACAGACAAGACTAGACAGACAAGACTAGACAGACAAGACTAGACAGACAAGACTAGACAGACAAGACTAGACAGACAAGACTAGACAGACAAGACTAGACAGACAAGACTAGACAGACAAGACTAGACAGACAAGACTAGACAGACAAGACTAGACAGACAAGACTAGACAGACAAGACTAGACAGACAAGACTAGACAGACAAGACTAGACAGACAAGACTAGACAGACAAGACTAGACAGACAAGACTAGACAGACAAGACTAGACAGACAAGACTAGACAGACAAGACTAGACAGACAAGACTAGACAGACAAGACTAGACAGACAAGACTAGACAGACAAGACTAGACAGACAAGACTAGACAGACAAGACTAGACAGACAAGACTAGACAGACTAGACAGACAAGACTAGACAGACAAGACTAGACAGACAAGACTAGACAGACAAGACTAGACATACAAGACTAGACAGACAAGACTAGACAGACAAGACTAGACAGACAAGACTAGACAGACAAGACTAGACAGACAAGACTAGACAGACAAGACTAGACAGACAAGACTAGACAGACAAGACTAGACAGACCAGACTAGACAGACAAGACTAGACAGACAAAATTAGATAGACAATACTAAACAGACATGACTAGACAGATAAGACTAGACAGAGAAAAATAGATAGACAAGACTGGATGGACAGCACCAGACGGAAGAAATTAGACAAACAGAACTAGAGACTAGAGATTATACTAAACAGACAAGGTTAGATAGGCAAAAATAAGACAGACTATACAGAGAAGACTAGACTGACAGGACTAGTTAGACAAGGCTAAACAGATAGGATTTGACAGATAATATTAGATAAATAAGAGTTGACAAATAAGAGTCAACTATTTAAGTATGATAATGTAATAAATGTACCTAGATATGTTTCACTTGTATAAATAAGGGTTGACCGTTATGACTAGTACGATAGCACTAATACTTTTGAAGACAAATGTTGATTAGTTGAGCAACGGATGTTAGGGTTGCATTTCCGGTGGCACGTGCTGATGTGTGACGCGCGTGCCAGGTAAACGGAAATGAAAAGACTGACTCGTGCCCTTCTGCGATCAACAGATGGCAAAAATCACTGAACTATGACTTCTTTAAGGCGCACAGCCGGCATGAATAAATTAATTGATATGCATTAATATTCTTTTATTCTTAGAACTTTACTTTTCTTTCAATCGAATCGTATTTTCTATTTTGTGAAAACATTGACGCAATTAGTTAACCATTTTTCACTAGATGTTTGCGGATTTCGTTGAATGTAAATGTTTGCTGTTTTGGCAGTTCGTTGGGTTGAGTCAGAATGTTAAAATAGTGTATTACAGGTGGATATATTCAATGATTTGTTTTGCCAACTTCTTTGATTTTTTAATCTGCTCCGGGTTTTGTGAGTTTTGTGAGAATTAGGTTTATATGCGTATAAGTGTAAATTTATTTTTTGTGAATAGCACATCGTGTTATATTACAAATATAAATTCAATGTTTTGTCCTTTTTACCACGTGTTGACTTAGTTTAGAATAAATTTCTACTAAACCAAGGGAACTTGCAAATAATTAAAATTTGGAAAATATTCGTTTTAAAGGTTACCTTCTTCAATTTATAAATATTTCAAACTATAACTTCATTTTATTATAGATTATTTTAAACAAATCACCTGCAAATTATTGCAAAAATTGATCACAAAATATTAAAAAAAAAACACAAATCTTAACTTATTAAATATTTCAATTTGTGGAACAAATTATCCAAGAATTATCTTAAATTTGTAAATTAAATAAGAAAAAACTGTAACTTAATTTTACAATTGTGTTGTAGACATAATTTCAAACAAAATTAATAGGTAAAGACGATAAGTAAAAAAACTATGTAACTTGTCTTATCTTTCTAAACTTAACTTAAGTATTTGTCTAATCTTGTCATGTTTGTCTAGTTCGTCAAGCCTTATCTGTCTAGTCGTGTCTTACTACGCCTGTTTGTCTAGTCTTGTTCGTCTTATCTATTTAGTCTTTCCTTTTTCTCTCCGTCTAATCTTATCTTCCTAGTCTCGTCTTGACTGTCTAATCTGGCTCACTTAAATTTGTTGAAATTTAGTATATAGGTTAGACATGTCAAACTCAATGGAACCCTGAAGGCTTTTACAAGAATTAAGTTGGGTTGAACTACCCTCTAAAACTTTGGATTTTTTTACGCCCACTTTCCCTACAAAATAAAAATCAATGACGAAAGCTTTTAGCTATTAATTTAAACTTCGAACATCAATTTCTTTCCTACATTGTTGTAGGAAATGTTTTTTAATAAATGAACATGTATCCTTGATAACAATTTTTTTTATAAATATCAGTAATTACTTAATTAAATCAAATTAATTTCAATTTATTATGAAATATCATAGATATAATTTTTTATTTTCTGTAACTAAACTTTTCTGTCTAGTATTGTCTGTATAATCTTATCTATTTAGTGTCTCTGTCGAGTCTTATATATCTAGTCTTGCCTGCCTACTTTACTCTGTATAATCTTTTTTGTTCAACTATGACTATTCTATACTACTTCTATACTACTATATATGTCTATTCTTGTCTGTCTGGTCTTGTCTGCCTAGTCTTGTATAGCCAATGTAGAAACCGAGGAAACAGTAGTTAGTAGTTGTGTTCCATAGGGTTCGGTTATGGGCCTACACTGTTTTACATACTTTATGATGGAGTCCTTACATTAAAACTTCCGGAGGGACCTAAGCTAATAGGCTTTGCAGACGATTTAGCTCTTGTAGCAACAGCAAAGTCCGAACAGATATTGATGTTAACTGTAAACCAAGCAATAGCCCGACTTAACAGCTGGATAGAATCACAAAAATGAATTCTCGCTCCAGAGAAAATAGAAGCTGTCTTACTAAGGGGTCTAAGGAAGCTTGCACCCAAAATATTCCAAATAAACAACGTTAGCATCGCCCCAAAAGAATCTTTAAAATACCTCGGTGTCATCATGAAAATGTGGCTTTAATCTTCATTCCCCATCTTAATGAAGCCAGCGCAAAAGGCATGAGAGTAATGGCAGCAATGGAAAAACTTATTCCCAACGTAGGGAGGCCGAAGAGCTGTAAACGTAGAACGCTCAGCTGCATGGTCCTGCATGGTCAGTGATATGTGGCCCCAATATGGGCACCAAATCTCACATCAAAGTCAAGCAACGATAAACTCTCGGTAGTCCAGAGAAAACTAGCACTACAGATTTGTTGCGCATATGGAATAGTCTCCTATGACGATACCCTAGTAAGTGGTATACCACCACTAGAGTTACAGGCCAAAGAAAGAAAGGAACTATATGAAGTATAGGTCTTTGATTATAAACTAATTTGACTTATTCTCGAGTTATAGTCAAACAAACGAAGAAATTTGTAGTCTAGAATATAAATTATTTCTTTTACACCTAGATTACAGACAGAAAAACATGTTTTGAATAGTCTGAATTAGTTGATCATTGATTACACTTTTGATAAACTTTAGACTTTAACTTTTTTCATAGAAATTATTTATGAGATGAATTATGCCGAATAAAGACAATTTCATCTTCTTCTTGCTTTGGAACTGAAGCCCTAAATGGGCTTTGGCCTCCTCTATAATCTCGCCCCATCTCGTCCTGTCCACGGCGACTTCCTTCCAGTTATTCACCCTCATCCTTCTCAAATCCTTTTCAACCGATTGTTGCCGCTTTTTACGTGGTCTACCTCTTGCACGCGTCTCTGTTGGTCTCCATTCCATAATTTTTCTTGTATTTCTGTGTTGATCCATTTTGAGAACATGTCCTATCCATCGTAATTTTTGTGATTTTACGAATCTAACTATCTATCAGGTTATTTAGTTCGTGGTTCACTTTTGCGCCAGATGTTACTTTCGCATCTTGTCAGGCCGTATATTTTCCGGTGTTCTGCTGACTTTCATGAATTTCGTTTTGTTAATATTGATTTCTAGTCTTAATTGTTTAGTTTAGTTTCTTGCTCTAGTCGCCTGAAAGTTTCTCTAAGGCAGTTTTGGTTGCTGCACAATATGACAATATCGTCCGCCTACGCACAGAGTTGTTTTGATTTAGTGCTTATCTCCAGTTTGCAAATTGCTGAGTAAATTAAGGTTGAATAGAATAGACGATAGTGCTTCGCCTTGTCGTACCCCGTTGTCCATGTCAAAACATTTGGTGTGTGAGTTTTGTATTTTCACGGTCGCTGTTGTCCGGTTTAGAGTAATTTTGAACAGGTTGCACAATTTCCTTGGGATGCCCAGTACAAGAATTTTCTCGAACAGTTTCTCTCTGTCGACTTTATCGACGGCTTGTTTGAAATCTATGAAAAGGTTCTCAAGGTCTATGTTGTGCTCGGAGCATTTTTCATGGATTTGTCTTAATATGTGTATCTGGTCAGTAGTTGACCTTATAGAATAGTCTCCGATGACGCTGCCCTAATTGCTGGTTTACCACCACTAGATTTACAGGCCAAAGAAACAAAGAAAAGAAACTATATAAAGCTCTTGCGAAAATTTCTAGAGATGAAATGTATTATAATTGCCAGAGAAACTGATGTGCGTCCGAAACCCGGAAAAATTGATTACCATCTAACTCAATTTCTTACTGGGCAAAGCTGTTACAAAGATTATCTACAGCAAATACGAAGTAAAATAATCACTGATAATCTGTGTGAATATTGCGGTGAAGAAGACTCACCCACATAATATATGAATGCTGTAGATGACCCATTGAAAGGGAACTCCAAATATGGACATGTGTTTCGATGGCTGCTTGGCTATCCTGTCAGATATCCAAGCAGCCATCAAGGTCATCAGCTTATATACCATCAGGCGCAAACAGGTATGAGACTGTGTGGGAAAGCTAAACAAGCTCGGCAGAGAAAATACAGTAACGCTATACTGGGTACCAGGACACACTGGTATAGATGGAAACGAAGAAGCCCATCACCTAGCAAACAAGGGATCCAGTAATCTCTTTATAGGTGAGGAATCCTTTTGCGGTATGAGTGTGAATACCATCCACAAAACTTTAGATGAAGAAATAAGAGAACAATGGATGAAAACCTGGAAAGATTTTCTTTAACCTTTTAACCAGAGAAGAACAAAAGCTTGCCTTATACTAAACAGGAAGAAACTTAGAATTCTGACAGTCCTGGCGGGACACTGCAGACTTAGAAAACACCTCAAGGCCTTAGGCCTAGAGGAAGATAACAGGTGGAGATTCTGCGGCTCAGCAGAGGAAATCCCTATACATCTGCTCAAAGACTGGGCCGATGTCATACGATGTCACGTTTCGTTCTGATGTGAAAAAAAGTCTTGTTTAGTATTCTCTGCATATTATTTTCTGTTTAGTCTAGTTTGTGTATACTTTGCTGTCTAGTTCGGTCTGTCTAGTCTTGTCTGTCTAGCCTTATCTGTTTATTCTTTTTTAAACAGTCTTATCTAATGTTGTCTATATCTTGTCTTGTCTAAATAGCCTTATTTATCTAGTCTTTAGTTTTCTTAAAAATAAACACAGTTGATTTTTTATTGTTTTTAAGTTTAGTGTTTTTGCTTTTATAAATAGGCCTGTGTTCATAAAGTATACACTCACTGCTCAATTTAGAAATTTGAATTGTGCAAAATATTTGGCAAAGTTCCACGAGCTTATATAAAATCAGTCTTTGAGATCGAAACCGCGGTTTTTTTTATTCATTCATATTCCACCGATTGCCCATGCAAATATTAGGTCAATAAATATTATATATGAAGCAAACGATAATAAACATAACAGAAATAACAGTTTCGCATTTATAAAATGAATTGAAATAAAATTATTAGTTCAACTGCTAACCTAGCGGAGCTCGATACCGCTTTAAATATATCCTCCCCGAAATAGGGCTGATCTGGGTTTTTACCAATGATTCAATTAAAATTAAAACAAATTCGTAAACTATGATTTTAGATCAAATTTGTGAACAAATGCATTAATATTATCCCTAAATAAAACAAATTTGTTAATATCTTTCATTGACACTTCGTCGTTTCCAATTTATAAACTAGTTGCGACGTACAACTACAAATTCACGAACAGGTAAATATTCAACTGTCATCCATCACCAAAATATATACATCACCAAGATATATCTCCATTTAGTTCATACATTAAACAACTTCTCATAAAAAAATCTTATGACTGAAATACGTATAATGAACACAATATTTTATGTAAACATGAATATATTAATTAAGTAATAAGTAAAATAGAAAAAGTATATATTATTTAAAAGAACTTTGAAATTATTATGGAGTCTAAGGTTTTGAGTTATAAACTTTGTCATGAAGAAAAGATGCAAACGTTTTTTTCGACAAGTTTGTGTTTGTAAATATTTGGCTGCACAAACTCCGGTCGGAGAAGTCACATAATACATGCTGCAACTTTATTCTGACCGTAAAAATTTGGCACGCAAATGAATTAATAACATTTCTGTTATCTCTTTCTAACACACTGAAATACATCATAAATAAGTTTATCTACGACCACTATTGTAAATGCCCATTATTGCACAGTTTGTGGACCATGTAAATACATCATACCACACACATATGTAACAATCCATGATTAATGTTATGTAATAATTCAAAATCACCCATGAACGTTTGGTTTACGATTCGTTGATTGGTTGAGAGCTACACGTTAATGCAATTTTTAAATATAGTACTCCGTGATTTCCAAACAATCATTAAACGTCACATTATTCAGATAGAAGCTGTCATCCATTTCGTTTTTTCACGTTTAAATCTACCGAAAACTACAAATAAGTACTAAATAAAAAGGTATGTAACCATTATGAATGTATTTCTTTTCATTTCTATCAAGTTAAATAAGGTCGAAGGTGTTACAGCAAACATATTTTTCTTATTGAACAGAAACAAATTAGTGTGGTCGTAGATAAAATATAGCACATAATTCGAGTTGTAAGGCAATTACTTAGTCGCGGAATTACTGTTCCGCTCGTACGTAATATGCTTCTTACAACTCTTATTACGTAATATAGTATTCCAAGAGCCAAAAAATGACAGACAGGATAAAAGACTGGACAGATAAAACCATATGACGAATTTTGTATTTCATTTGTTAGTCAATATACAGTAGTCTCACTAATCCGGCACTGCAATAGTCCGGCACGTCGAATAGTCCGCCACCCTCCGCCCGCGTCACCCTACTACCGCTCCGCTCTGTGCTTGCGCTCCAGCGTCAGTACAACCTTAAAACTTATCAGAATAGCATGTATTTACCACTCTCTGGACAGCCGTTCACTGTTGTTTTCTATTAAAAAAGTGTAGCTAACAATGTCCAATAAACGGCAACATAAGACTCTAGCTTTGAAACATAAAATGGATATTTTAAAGAAGACAGTGCTGAAAAGATTTGCAAATTGGCAAAAGAGTATGGAGTTCGACGTGCTATTATTCACGATCTTCAAAGACCACGTAAAGACCGTATGGAATCCGTACAAAGACGACGTAAAACATTAAGAGTTGGTGATTGTCCAAAGATGGAAAACGTTCTTTACATGTAGTTCATGCGTTCATGCAAGAGCGTTCTAAACACACTCCTATATTTGGCGAAATGTTTAAAGCAAAAGCAATCGACTTTTATCAAAAAATTACCCAAAAATATGATTTTCGTGTCAGTGTTGGATGGTTGGATAAATTTAAAGCGATTTAGTTAACCGCATCAGGTGAAAAACTGAGAAGGCGAAGAATTCGCAATGTAGCCATTTATCCAGCGTTTTTAAGACAAAGTAGAGGAACTGGGTCTTCTTCCGGACCAAATATACAATGCAGATGAGAGTGGACTGTTGCACAATAAAACATTCGCAGCCTCTAATGAAGCCAGTGCAAGGTGAGTAAAGATAGAATCACCTTTATACCATGTTGTAATGCTACCGGAACACAAAATTGGATTTATTGGTGGATGGTAAAGCTAAAAATCCCAGAACTTTCAAGAATATTTGTACACCAGTCTGCTATAAGAACCAATTTAAAAGTTGTGTCACGAGAGAAGTACTTAGTGAATGGTTCCATAAAGAATTTGTCCCAGAAGTGAAGAAGTTTAGGAAATGATAACTTGCTGTAAAAGCTTTACTCGTACTTTACAATGCTCCAGGCCATCCAAATGAACAAAAGCTTAGGTCAAGTGATGGGAAGATCCAAACCATGTCCCTACCACTAAACTGCACACCTTTATAGCAACCGATGGATCAAAATATTATCCAGAAAATAAAGTCCTTTCATAAAAATCAATTGCTGCTTCATTTTATTTCTTAAGGTGGTGATATGAAGCAGCGTCTCAAAAAATTGAACTTGAAGGTTGTTGTATTCTCCCTCGCTCACGCATGAAGCTCTGTTGCACCTGACTTAATCCAATCGATGTTGAAAAAGCTATGGCCTACAAAGGAATAATTTATTACAAGAAACAGAAGAATGGCACACTGAAGATAATCTACCTATTGTCCATTGGTTGAAAAGTTTATCAAAAAGAGAATACGAGACAAACGAAGGAGATTTTTGATAGAAGTAGAATTTTTGGTTTGATCGAAGAAACGGATCAAATTATGACAGATGTAGAAATATGTGAAAAAGTACAAGAAGAAGAAAGCGTAGTAGAAATATTGGAGCTACCATCTACTACAATTGCTAAAACAAAACTTGATACAGGCTTTAATTGTTTCAATACCTGTATGACATAGGCTGAAGAAAACGGTGTATCTGCTAAAGATAAAGATTATTTTAAGACTAATTAGTTAAGTAAGATATTTCACTGAAAATATCTTAATAAAAAAAACGTGTAGTATATGAATACAAATATCTCTCCATGAAATGCTGGATTTTATTTATTATAAATTTTTCCTTACAATCCAATAATCCGAACATTCCAATACACGTTCTGAAACGTGCAGAAAATTAGGGTTGACAATAATATTCCATGAATCTAAATCTTGTATCTAAGGACAATTAAGAAAAATTAGGTAAGTTTTCAAATTGATAGTTAAACTGGTCTCTTTTGTAAAATATGGGCAGAATATCCAAGTTACTAATATATTACTAGTAGTATTTTATATCTAAAATTGTCGAATGGGTTTTCTTGTTGTTGAAGTAAAATAATTTATTTTCCATCAAAAAGAAACCAGTAGATTGGTTTGATACGTTGATGGACGTCAGCTATAAATTATATAAAAGTATATATAATTACTGAATAACTTTTACCATATGTTCCACGTCTTGAAACAAAATAATACTGGCGAAACTATAACTTGGAAAACATTTTATTTATTCGCTCTAGTTGGCGCAGTTTGTTCTATACAGTTTTTCGCAATTTACAACAGGCAACTCAATCTCTAAACAAAAACATTCCCGCGTAACTCTAGACGATTTTATCAAATTGCAATTTCTTCCAGACGCCATTTAATCAGTTATCTTGTAACAATTCTCTACTGATAGTGCCAGATTTAAATTTCACAGATAAATAGTGTGACAATGCTTTGATTATTTTATAAAAGTAGGAATGCTTCGATTTAAGTGGGACAACTTATTTATAGTATAGAGTTCTCCCACTGGAGCAACTCCAATGCAACTATAAATATTTTTTAACTAATTATGAAGTAATCATAAGTACTAATAATTAAATAGCAATTTACTTGATTTAAAAAATATTTTCATTCCCCTTCTAATTACGTTTTATTAACTTTTCGGGTGACGGACATCATATGCAGAGTTATTTTTTTCAATTATAGCCTACAATTCTAAGCTTTGTTTTTTCTACATCAATATATTACAGACATACAAACGTATTTTGAAAAGTCAAATTAATAGATCTTGGATGTCAAAGACTAGTTGAACCTATTCTCGATTTATAGTCAAACATACAAAGCACGTATTATTTTAGAATTGAAATTGTTTCTAATAGAATAACATTACGGCCTGAGAAACATATATTGACTAATCTATATGAATAGATTTTTTATTATAAACTAATTTTTTATTAACTAAAAACTTTTTTTTATTAAAACATACGAAGAAAATTGTAGTCTAGAAAGCTATTCTCAACCGCTGGTCCGGCGGACCACCAGTGGTCCGCGGACAATTTTTTCTATCCGCGAAACAAATTTATATACTTATCAAAAAAAAAAAAAATAATAATAACTAATTTATTTATTAATGTAATTTATGATTAGTATATATCTTTACATTTAAATATTATTGTAAGTAAATGATAATAAAAATGTTACAATTAACTTAAGTAATAATACCTAGTAAAATTTTGTTGTTAAAAAAATATCACTGGTCCGCGAATTTTTTTTTTAATTTTACTGGTCCGTGGGCCTAAAAAGGTTGAGAAACGCTGGTCTAGAATATAACTTATTTCTTTACACCTAGATTACAGACAGAAAAACATGTTTGGAATTGTCTGAATTAATCGATCATTGATTGTACACCTGCGTGCATATAATTCGGTCCACTGTAAACTTTTAACTTTAACTTTTTATTTTAGAAACTATTTATGAGATGAAATAAAGAAATATGCCGTGTGAAAGACAATTTAACATGCTTTAATACGAGTTTAAATTTATCAAGAATGATTATAGTTTATAAGCGTAGCAACCGGTAAACGAAAATGAACGTATTAATGTGGTGGTTATAACGAGAATTACAAACTTGTGAATGATTGTAATTATTACCTTTGCAATTGAAATTTGGACATTATTCGTTTTTCCTAATATTCGATTGGTTTGCAAGCGTTTTAGTTTAATGCATACTACAGTGCAAAAAGCCGCCCAAGTCGGTTCAGGAAAATGGACTTAGCCAGCTGTTGAACTGTTGCTCGACAACTGGATATTACACGCGCCGCGATTCTAAGAGTGTTCCAACGTTATGGGGAAACTGGATTATTTCATAGACGACCTGGTACAAGCAGAAGGAGATTTACAACGGCTCGGGATGGCCGCTTTATTGTGTCAACATCATTAAGAAATCGTCACCTTAATGCTGTTGAACTGCAACAACAGCTCCGTGAAGTACGAAGAGTGGCTATTAGTCAGTGGACAGTAAGACGAAGACTGCAGGATAGTAACTTGACCCCTAAGGCACCTCCAGTTTGCGAAAAACTCACCCCAGCCCATCGTCAAGTACCCCCGCGTTTTGAAAGGGATCAATTAAATTGGACGTTGGAACAATGATGGTCTGTTCTGTTCTCAGCTAACAAAATAATGAGATAGACTATGAGACCAGAATATGCCTATATGGTAGCGATCGAAGAAGAAAAGTGAACCAAGACCAGAGAACAATTTTCAGAATGCTGAATTGAAGATGGTATTGCTTGTGGAGGTGGTTCCTGCATGATCTGGGGTGAAATTTCTATGGGGACACGAACCGACCTTGCTTTCATAATTAGGGGTGCCTATGGTCACGGGAGAGGAGGTTTAACGGGTGCTAGGTACATCGAGGAGATTTTAGCAGTTCATGTGGTATCTTACGTCGACTACATTAGAGAAGAATGTATTTTTATGCATGACAATGCGAAGCCGCACATCGCAAGAATCGTGCAAGATTATATTATAGAAATCAGCTTTCGGGTTATGGAGTAGCCAGCATGCAGTCCCGACCTAAATCCGATAAAATATAATTATGGGTTGAGCTTAAAAGAGGAATTCGAGCTAGGCTTCGTGCCCCCAACCTCGATCCCACAGCTTATTGTTGCAGTCGAAGAAGAGTGGCTTAGCGTCCCACTAGAAACAATAGCGAACTATTGATGGTTAATCCCTAGTTGTTATATTCATCGTTTAATTTGCGCAGCATGTAATGTATATCATTTTCATCTTCAGCCATGATGACTTGATCATCTGCGAAATGTAGTGTGTACAGTGTATCATTGTCAACAGGTATTCCCATGGAGTGGCATTTACGTCTCCATTTTTCAAGCGCTGCATTTAAATACATCTTAAAAAGTGTCGGAGCTATACAGCATCCTTGTCGAAGGCCTTTGGTTACTCTTATTTCACTTGATACGCTTTGTCCTATTTTTATGCAGCTTGTCATATTTTCATACAAATTCCGCACAGCCTGTATAAGTATTCTTTTAATGCCTTGTTCCTTCATGGCATGCCAAAGTTTGCATAGCGGAATGCTGTCATAATCTTTTTGCAATAGGAATACCATGTGTGTTTCTAGATTACGAGAGAGCCGTTTGTCTACTACTTATCTTGGGCAGAATGTACTATCAATACAGGAACGGCCAGCTAGAAATCCATTTTGTTCCTCTATATCCTTCATTTCCATTTCTAACCTGCTTTTTAGGACTTTTTCGTAAATTCTGAGACCTCGATAATTTGAGCAATTAGTACTATCTCCATTTTTGTAAAGATGCTTATAGACGCCGTCCTCAATTGTTCTGGTATCTTTTCACGTCTTAAGAATAAGTTGAATATATACTCAAGTTTTCGGTTCCATATTTTATAAGCTCTATGAGAACTCCACCAGGAGTCCTCATGAGTTGAAAGCTCCTGCTTTCCCATTTTTTTTACTTTTCACAGCCTGTTTCACCTCATCTGCTGAAATTTCTTCTTCTTCTGTAAATGAAAAGTTTTCTTCTTCACTTTCATCGTTACCGATTGTTTGAAACTGCGGACGGTGTTCGTTTAATAGTGCTTTGTAATGCTCTTTACAATTTTATAATGTTATTGGTTATAATTTACTGTGCTCTTTTCTATTTTCTCTTAAGCTTTTAATTGTCTTATATGCTTCACTGGATCTACTGCTCCCTATATGCCTGTCAACCTGATCACATTTTTTCTGCCACGTCTCATTTTTATCTTTTATAAGTGTCTTTTTTACGTCTCTGTTTTTTCTGTTGTACATTTGTCTATCACTCCAAATTTTAGAAGTTAACCTAGTCTTAACATAGTCTTTATTTCAGTCCACCACGGAGTCTTTTTACTATTACAGTCAATATCACTTTTGTCTACTTCTCCCAGGACTTCTTTTGCTGCTTCTTTAAGTTTCGTAATTACATTTTCGTACATATTTGTAGCAGAAGAGTAGGTTACGTCATTTAGTTTTGGAGATAAACGCAACTTATACAGAAATGTTGTAGAATCATCTTCCAAACATTGCAAATTATATCGTGGTGTATCAATTTTGTTTTCTTGTTGAACATCGTTCTTTTCGTTACAGTTAATTAATTTATAGTAAGGGTAATTGTTTCTTTTAGAACTAAATTGCAGCAAACATATTTTAAATAATCTTATTGGGTTATACATATTCTAATAGTTATATAGTTATATTTTTCTGTATGGATTTTTATTAATAAGTTTATCAGGTAAATACAGTAACTTAATGCATGAAAAATATTTGCAAAGCAATAGGTATAAAACAAAGTTATATATTGACTACTCCTGCAAATTCGGTAATACCTTCTGACAACTTCGGTAGTCTTAAGAATACAAGAATTGTGTCACAATAGATGAAAGGTAAGAAAATAATTTATATTTCATTTATTCATTAACAGATTTCTACGGCTGTCGCCGCCTCTCTGTCCCCAGTTTCCAATTTTGTCTGTCGTAACAAGTTTCCTCTTCTAAATTTCTTGCGTCTATTGCTTCTTTTATGTCTCCTCGCCAGCTTCTTCTCGATCGTCCTCTCTTCCTTTGTTCCGATGGTATCCATTCCAGAACTCTCTTGGGCCATCTGTTCTCCATCCTTTTGGTATGTCCAAACCATACTAGTTGTCTTCTTTCGGTTTCGTCTGCTACAGTCTGTTCCTTGCACATCATTTCCCTTATTCTCGTGTTCCGTACCCTCTCCAGTCAGGATTTTCTTCAACTCCTTCTTAAGAAATCCATTTCCGTTGCTAGTAGTTTTTGTTTATTCTTTTTGCTCACATCCCACACTTCTGTCCCATAAATCATCCAATATGCTTTTTTATATTCTCCTTTTTGTTTCCCTTCTGATTTCTTTCTCCCAAATTAGTGAGTTTAATGCTCCAATGGCTTTCCTACCTTTGATAATCCGTTCCCTAATTTCGTCAGTGCTGTTGTCCTGTTTGTTTAGGATAACTCCTAGGTATTTACTCTGGTCTACTCCTTTTATTATTGCAGATTCCAAGGGTAGGTCGTTACACTCGTTGTTACCGACTAACAGATATTCACACTTACTCATATTCATAGTCCAGCTTTTCCATATTCTTCCTGGAGTTTTCTAATCATGTAACTTAAATCGTCTTCATCCTCCGCTAAACCAACTTGGTCGTCCACGAAATATAGACTATATAGTGTCTCACCTCCCACTCTTAGTCCCATGTTCTTACATTTATTCGTCCACCCATGTAGGGCTCTGTCTAAATAAATTTTAAAGAGAGTGGGTGATAAGCAGCATCCTTGCCTCTGTTAGTGTGTTGCCAACTTTTATTTGAGCAGAATTATTTTTGTAGTACTCTCTGGTGGCGTTTATTAGAGTAAGTCTTATACTAAATTGTTCCATAGCTTTCCAAAGATGTATCACGGGGACGCTATCGTAGGCTTTTTCAAGGTCGATGAGAGCAATGTGTGTTTCTCTGTTTCTTTGCGTCCGTTTTTCTAGGGCTATTTTTAAGGTGAAGATGTTATCCGTTCTGGATCGGCCCGTTCGAAACCCCGCCTGTTCTTCCGGCTGTTTATTTTGGATATCTTCTTCTATTAAGTTTCTGAGGATCCGTGAATATACTCTGGCAATTGTAGGAATAACTGTTATCCCTATGAATTTTTTTTGGTTCGTCCTTAGGTCCTTTTTTGTAGATTGTTGTAATAGAGGATGTTCACCATTCCGTAGGAATATTTTCCCCATTCAAGCATCTTTCGTAGATATTTTTCAACATTTATATGACTTTCGGTGGACCATACCTGATAAGTTCAGGATAGATTCCTCCAGGTCCTGGGGATTTCCTAAACTTAGTGGTCCTAATAGCTTCTTCAACCTGGGTACTCTTTAAATGTATTATATTCCCGCTTCCTTGATATTGATCCCCTTGCATAAACTGCGGGCGCCTTTCTTCCAGGAGATGTCTGAAATATCGTACCCATTCGCTGTTTGATATACTGTTTAATTGTAAGTTGGTTCCTGGTTTCGTTGTTGCTCGTATGAATTTTATTGTTTACCTTGCTTAAGAGCTTCTGGTTCCCCCAAGGTTTTGATCTATGAAGTCGCATTTTTTAATCCACGCCATATTCTTCTTCTTGAGCACTTCATGTTTTACTTTCCTTTTCGCTCTTTTGTATTCTTCTCTGGTGTGTGCGTCATCTTTCTGTATAAGTTTTTTGTAGATTTCGTTTTTCTCCTTGATCTGTTGTTCTATTTCATCATCCCACCAATAAGTTCTCTTCTTCCGTATTTCTGTTCCTAGTGCCTCTAGTATTTATATTTCAATTTAGAGTAAAAGGAATGACCAGAAATGGAAATTTGTTATATGCAATCACATATAGAAGCAATATAATATAAAGATAAACTATTACCGTAATATTTTTAAAACTAGCTACAAATTTGTATATTAATATTTTTTTTTAATAAACCACAATTAGTATCTATCTAGTAAACTAATATACAAATAATAAATATAAATAACATAATAAAAATTCAATCAATTCAATCCCAACATTTGAACACTACAGCAGATCATTCTTTATCAAACTCCCTTAGATATCTTAATTAAATAATTAAATAAAAAAACAGATTATAAAAAAGATGACTGCTGTAATGTTTAATTCATTTCATCTAATAATGTATACATAATAGCTAATTAGTTATTAGTAAATTTTAAGTTTACATTCCTTATAAAGTAACAACATCCATGATGGTGTGCATTTTCCACACAAACTACATTTATTGAATAATTAATAGAATTGAATTATACCGGAAGTTTTATTAACCCTTGTCTTGTTACCAAGATTTATAAAGACATTAATTTAACTTGAAAATAATTAAAGTCAAATCTGACATTAAACAGATTGAAGGAAAAAATACAAGACCACACAAAAACAAATATTATAGCTAAACTAACTATAAGCTAAATACAGAAGCTATGAAACAGAGGCATATATCTAGACTAGATTTTTTGTATTAAAACTTTAGTCCAATGTGGAGAGCGGGTTATTAACCCTACAAACACTGCGACCAAACGGCCAATTGTATTCTGACTTCATTTTTCACTTTATAGGTCCAGAAACTTGGGTGTTATTGGGTTGAAGGGTGTTATTTTAATTGGCGTTAATTGATTAGACATTTTTCTTCTGGTACAAATGCGGTCAACACTCCCTCCCGGGATCGAACCCGGGACCTCCAGATTTGTTAGTTAATGCTCTAACTCTGTTAGACTAGATTAGTTCGGATATAATAAATTAAATTACTAACATTGTAATGTATTCATGTTCATGATATTTTTCATATTTATATTTATCGTATTCGATGATTCGATGGAGTAAGGAAGATATATTTTCAGAAAGAACCTGAAGCTGTTAGCTATATAGCTATACTCTGATTACTCTGATCTGTTAGTTTTACTCTGATCTGTACGACAACCAAAAATATGCTAAGGCATATTTGTTCTTATTCTACTGGTAAAGGAATGTAAAAGTCAAAATTTATTTCCAATTAAACTATATGAATTTAGAATCCTATTCGTTAGGGCATATATTTGCGTATTTCACCAATAAGAGTATAAATTACATATTGGCCACGCTAAGACATTTTTCGAAATAGCAAATTTTTAGTGCATGTCGTGCCTAATTTAGTTTTAAAAAATGTTTGCCCTCGCACTTCCTCCGCAACCAATAACATGGAACATTATTCCGCAGTATCAAAGAAAGAAAGAATTGTGCAATTGTTTAATGCATTAGGCGAGGAATAGGCCGAATCAATAAAAGTTACAAGTGAGCTACTAAGTAGCGGTACAATCAAATTTGACTTAATTTCCATTGCCTCAAATTATGGATTCCGTAGCGCATCAATAAATTCGCTTGAAACGTCTGAGCTACCGCTTGTTAAACAGATTGAGGTAGTAGAACATGCTCAGGATGTCATTAATGTCGTAAACGGTGAAGCATCTAACTCTGTTAAAAAAACTTTTATTTCAAAAAAGAGTGTTTTTTCTATATGAAGGAATTTTTTTTAAGTTTGTCTAGAGTAGGGTTAAATCAACTTTTTCACCCCGCGGAACCCTTTTGTGTGATATTCTTTTATGGTACCCTTAATTCAGTGTAGCACACCCAGATTTGATTTTAGGGGGATGTGTTATATTACGTATTACATGTTATGAACAAGGTGCGTCCTTGCCTTTGTTATAATAACTTTATGTAAGATATATTTTTTTATTTATTAGTAGTAATATTTATTCAAACATAAATTAATATTCTATATAAAATATTTGTATTATACATATATATGACCTATGCAATTGAAAACAAAGAAAAACAAAAATTAAAAGATTAATAACTTTCTTGTGTCTATTAAAAGAAACCGGGTGAAAAGTGACTTTATATTTACTGTTCCACGTTCCATCCTTTGATATTGAAGAAAATTGTCGTCAAATATACTGATTTTAAATATATATAGTGACAATTTTCAACATAACAAAATATAACAGAAATTTAAATTTATTTTTTTTACAAATAGACTTTTAGACAATTAGAATTTTTTACAAACAGATTTTTGTATTACATTTTTTAAAGGCATGTTTTCTTAAAATGCGGCTCGCTGTAACGTTACACGTTGGGTCGGTCAGACCTAGACTATTGGCTTGATACTAGATAAAATACATTTTGATCAAAATTTTCAATTGAAATTAATTTATTTAAAAAGAAAAATAAAAGGAAATTAGTCAGCAGATATTTAATTTTTTTTGTAAAAAAAATGATCATATGGCACCAACCCATACTCATCCGGTTTTCTGATATTAAATTTCCGGTCGTATCACGGTCTGTGGTCACGACCAACCACCTCGAATTATTACCCTTCGACAAATTGCAAACGAACATGCACCGAAACCTATCATGGGAACTACACAAATGTGAAAATTACAAGAGTAATAAAATTATATGCAACAGTTTTTTTTTCTAGCCTATACGTCCGATTCCATTAATTTATTAATTTAAACATAAAAAAAGAGTTCATAGAATGGAAATTGTCCCCTATTTATACATATTTTACATATTTTTTGTTAGTATAATGGATAATAAAACACAGGAAGTTTTTGAATCAATTGTATTTAAAAAGTGATTAATAATGCTTTTTAGTTTATTGTGTTTCATTTATGAAATTCATAGATTTTTTAAAATACCTACATGTTTTAAAACCACCAAAGTGGTCAAACAAGATCACAAGACATACAAGACAAGACAAACAAGATAGAGAGACAAGACTACACAGACAAGACTAGACAGACTAAACAGACGGATATATTGAACAAAGAAGGCAGACAATATTAGACCAACAAGACTAGACAGACAAGACAAAAACATCGATACTAGATCAACGAGATTAGACCAACAAGACTAAAGGTAGAGACACACTGGTCCCACTTACGCAACGTTTGCAACGCATTACAATATCTGGACTCTTGATTTTAGATGAAAAACTATGCCATAGAAACACACTTATCGTATGCAACGCAATCACACGACTCGCACGCAACGTCGATCTGGGATGTCCAGATCGGCGTGGGAAGGTGGAGGGGATGTTCGTACGCTATCCATGCATATGATTAGTGTGTTTCTAGAACTTATGCGTAACACGTCATAAACAAATAGACCGTTCTCCTCAAACTGTATTTTAGACATGCGAGAGTACATAAAGAATCGTTCTTCATCAGATTCCAGTTTCTACAATAATATATGGTATTCTCCCACTTTTCTCTTTGTTTATATATCTCATGAACCCAATATCTTCTCTTCTTAACTTTAGTTTTTGTTTTCGTGGAGCGGAAATATTCATTTAAAAATAGTATACTCAATAAATCATCCTCAAATTCGCTATCAGAATCAAAAAACATGACGCACTAGTGCACCTTCTGAGAAATTACACCAGCGTCTGATGCAAAATTTACGTTGCATACGCGGGACGAGTGTGCACACCAATTCTCCCACGTTGCATCGCATAAGTCGCGTACGTGAAACCAGTGTGTCTCTACCTAAAAGCAACGAGACTAGACCAACAAGTCTAGACCAACGAGACTAGACCAACAAGACTAGACCAACGAGACTAAACGGACAACACTAGACAGTTAAGACTAGACGGAGGAGACTTTTTGCTATTGTGGTTTAGTGGAATCTCTCACTAAACCTACTTTTCTACTTGGCTTTTGGTATGCGCCACCCCGGAATCACATATTTCGCATTCCTTCAGGGTGGGCAGCCCGGGCGGTTAAAGCCGCCCTGGTTGAAAATACCTATGCCTAGGCGGGGAACCCCAGTCTCCCGCTTGTCAGGCGTGTATGTTGTCCACTACACTACCGAGGAAGACAAACGGAGAAGCTTAGACTGACCGGATTGGACAGACAAGACTTTTTTTACGGACGTAGCTGGCAGCTGAGAGCTGAACAGACAAGCGGCCCTACGAACATCTCCAATCACTCCGGAACCGCAGGTACCATATCTTCAGCGTGGTTGTTGTAGCTAAGATGGTAGTTGATTCATCTTATTTCGGCTTACTGGTGGATATTTCTATTGCGTCTCAGTTTTCGTCATTTTCCTTAGAGAAAATAATGAATTTAACGAATCTGGACATTCTATCTCAGTTTTCTTTAATTTGCAGCATGTAAGCCATTACCGTTCTTGCGTTAAACGGTATCTTCATGTTGGCTCGTACCTTTCTGCTTCCCATCTCCAGCTGTCAAATATTGTGTGTCTTACATAGTCCACATCGCCACAATATTCACACAAGTCATCTGCGGCGGCACGTATGTGTTTCAAGTAGTCGCAGAAGCACCCATGCCCTGTGAGGAACTGAGTCAGGTAAAAGTTAGTCTCACCATGCTTCCTGTTGACCAATGTGGTTATATCTGGTTTGATGAACTTCGTCCATTGGCCTTTTTCGGATGCCCACCATTTTCCTTGCCATTCAGCTAAGATAAGTTTTCTAGCGGAAATTCTTGCCTATGACATCCGGCCTCATGCAGTTCGGCTCTCTCCTTTACCATGAGCTCTATGGGGGCTATACCAGCTATTACCTAAACTGCTTACCCCGATATAGTCTTGTATGCGCTACAGATCCTGATTGCAGTTTTGCTTTGAATTCTCACAAGTTTGTAAATATTGCTTTCTACTGCCATACTTTGAGCCCATATTGAGGCAGCCTATAGCATGGTGGATTCTATAATCGTACCAAGGAGCTTACGCTTGGAGCTTTTAGGCCCACCTACATTGGGCCTACCTAATTCTGCCCAATGCCGCCGTTACCTTCATGCATTTAACTACTACCTTCGTGAGGTGTGGACCGAAGGACAGGCTACATATAACAAATTGAAAGTTTCAGGTCTATGACTACCCTATGAGGTATATGATTTCGTTATTTGGGCTTATATGTGTATGTGGCACTTTAAACTTTATTGCATTGAGTCTTCTTAGGCCGGTCAGTAACACTGCTTCAGACATTTCGTGAGCAAGACTCAGGTTGATTCATGTGATCCAATCGGTTACTTGGCTAATTGTGCGGTTTTCCGTTTGCATTAGCATGGATTCCGTTTTCGCTTAAGACCACGAGCGACAAGTCGTCCGCAAAACCAATGAGTGTGGCACCCTCCGGAAGTTTAAATCTTAGGACGCCATACTATAAGATGTTCTACAAAGTAGGGCCTAAAACTGAACCTTGCGGGACCACGCTAGTCAGTTCTCTCTGTACCGAAAGTCCATGTGCCTGTAGAAGCAGTGTTCTATTATCGAAGTAGCTTCTTACCATGCGCAGCAGGTAAGGCGCTATTCCCCTTTCGGTTATTATTTTCCAACTAGAACTGTTAAAAGCGTTTCTAACGTCAAATGTATTTAGAGCACATATCTTCCTTGTCCTTTTGGTACCACTTCTAGCTTCTTCTGCAAGTTTTAGAACCGCTTCTATTGCGCTGATAGTGAATCTGCCCTCTCTGAATCTAAATTGTCTCCTGGACAAACCGATGCCTGCTTCAAGTCCTCTTTTAAGTCTGTCCACCAGCAGCTGCCCTAGCAGCTTCCCCGCCGTGTCCAGAATACACAGGGATCTATACGATGATGGATCGTCTTACGGTTTGTCACCCTTGCGGACCAGGACAAGCCTTGCGCACTTTCATTTCTTGGGAAAGTTCCCGGCTCTTATATCCGCATTCATTACATCTAGAACAATTTTTGATTGATCAAGGGCTGCGATTTTAATAACCTCAGGTGGGATGCCATCTGGGCCTGGAGCTCTACCGTTGTGGATTTGTTGTCCTTTGCTTTGGTGAGTTCCTCCTCGGTAAATAGCGGTATCTCATTAACCTCTGGTTGTTGCCAGACAAAAGATTCATGTTGTGGGAACAGTACTTCTTCAACTCGTTTCAGGTCATTCATTGGCATTTGAGTGTTTGGCGGTAGCACTTTAAGTTTCTTCTTGCATAGGTGGAAGGCAGCTCCCCATATGTTCTTGTCTAGGTCCTCGCAGAGTTTTTGCCAATGTGATTCTTCTGCTTTAACTATTGCTTGTCTCAGTTCTCTTTTTCTGCTTCTACGAGTATGTAGGTCCGTTAGAGTTTTCAGCTTTTCACTTTTTTGGCATTTTCTTCTAGCAGCAACGCACGATGCCCTCATGTTAGATATTTCGTCGGACAGACAAGACTTTTTTGGGGGACGTAGTAAGCACCTCAGGGTTAACTTAGCAAGAACCCTCTGGAATATCACAAGCATCTTGGGACCACTTTTCGCATAACTTTCAAAATGTTGATGCATAGTGTCGCCCTTACATCCCCCTTCCACTTGCAGTGATTAGGTTCAGGTACTACCATTTTTTATCCTTTCGGCTTCATTCCCTTTCCGCTCGTCTAGCTTTTTTATTGTCATGATCATGTCTTGATTTATCTGCCCATCATACTTGATATATCTGCCCATAAGTCCTCTGACAAGATCATTTGTTCAACCATAGTTGATGGGTCTAGTGTTTGTCCGGTCTTATTTTTCTATTTATCCTTTTCGGGTATCCACCTGTCACACTCAAAAACTGTATGCGCCGCGCTGTCTGTGAGTCCACAGTAAATATAGAGGCAATCCGTGGCCCTACCGATGCTATGGAGAAAGTTCCGGAAACAAAAGTTCGAAAGCTCGCCGTGTTTTCTAGTTCCCAACGCTCCACATCAGGGATTAGGATTCTGGTCCAGTGTCCCTTAGTGGATAGACTCCACTGGTTTTGCCAGGTCTGATACATTCGGGCCCGCGCTAGTGCCTTTTTGCTGGCCTGTGTGCCATCGCCGGTTGATCTGCTATTGTAGACTTCTACCCTCTCTTCTGCCATAAGTTCTATGGGTAATATGCCGGCTAACACTAGCGCAGCATCCCTAGAGACAGTCCGGTAAGCACAGCATACTCTTAGCGCCATTTTCATTTGAACGGTTACCAAGTTTTGTCTAATCACCTGTTTTCTCAAAGCATTGGAGACAGACAAGACTAGACAGGCAAGACTAGACAGGTGAGACTCTACAAGCAAGACTGTAAAGAGAAGATAGTCAAAACTAGATCGACGGACAAGGCTAGACCGACAAAACTAGACTACATTAATAACCTTTGATAATTATGATAGTAATTAAACATTTGGACTGTTTAATGAATGAATTATTATTTCTAGTTCGTTCATGAAATAACAACTGGTTAATTTTTATTTCAGAAATGAATTTGTATTATCTGGATTAATAAAAATGTCTTTAATAAAAAGCTTATTAGTGCAAATTTCTCAAATGATTCAATTATACTAAACATGAATATTTTCAAATATCAATCCAATTACCTTTGAATATTTTTAGCATTTTAGCAAAATGTATGCTTTGTTATATTTTTTTATAATTATAAGGTGAATTAAAATGATTTTCATTTAAAACTAATAATATGAGCACAGCCAATAATTTACAAGCAAATTTCGAACAAAATTCACTAATAGAATTAAATTACATTGCGAACTGCGCTGATTTATTAACACAGATGTTTCAATGTTTGTGCCAATTTTCAAAACCATGTATACAACATTTCGTAATATGTTTCGTGAAGTTTCAATTTCACAAACAATATAACGCCCAAAAAAATATTTCGTTTAAATTTAAATCAATATAAGAATAATTTTGATGAAGTGTTTAAATTTTGATTATTCAGAAAATTTTTACATTTTTTCTAAAATTTCCAAAACAGGGAGATCTTTTAAAAATGTTACTTGAAGGAAAGCAAACGCGTTCTCATTCGTACTGTACGGAAGATTCCTAATAAACTCGTTCATATTACGAATCTTCCGTTCAGCATGATTTTCAATCCATTTATATCGAATAAGCTTTGAAAATAAAAACAAGAAATCTTTATAACTTTAAATATATTTAATCTAAAGTAAAGTTAATCTAACATTTAAGGTGTAAATTATAACATTTTTCAATGGACAAAAGTCTGTTCATTTCAATCGGCCGCAGTTTTTTCCTCACAACGTTTAGATGTCAATTTAAAATTCTTGAATCAACAAGAGTCGAATAATTTCAATCGCCCGCAGTTTTAAAGATCCTGAACAAATTTCTGAACTATAGCGAACTGAAGCAAATGTATTTGCACGTAATAAAATTGCGTCATTTGTACTTTCAGTTTATGGTGATTTGAAAATAACAAATCTGAACGTTCCCATGAGTCTGGAGAGCGATAGCAGTAGCGAAGTAATCCTAGACTGCGAGTACGAGGTCAAAGATGAAACAGGGTTGGAAGTGAAATGGTTTTACAATGGGAACAGGCAAATCTATCAGTGGATTCCGAACCGTAATTCCACACCCCAAGCTCTCGAATTTCTGAAAGACCGCATCGATTTGAAATATAAGGTTTCCAATAACCCCAACACCATGTATAGGGCGTTGAAAATTAAGGACGTTAATACGGACTTATCTGGCAGCTACACATGCAAAATTACTAGTTTTTTCAATGAAGAAACTAAAACTAAAACTATGATCATTTATGGTAAGTTAATTATTTATCAATTTGTTCAAACAATTAAGGTCTAGACATACAAGAGAAGTCTAGACATACAAGACAAGTAATAAAAATATCTTAGACAAACAAGATTAAACAGATTAAGCCTTCATTAAATTTCTAATCTTAAATTAGATTAAACTAGCTATCAACTTACGCATCTATTACTTTATTGAATTCCAACAAGTTTCAATACTTAATGAAAATACAATTTCTATATAATTACCTAAATCCAATTATTAGATTATTTTCTTATACGGATTAGTATCCACTTTCGTCTTACTTTAGCTTAAAGTAATCCCCAACCTTAAGAATAAGTATTATCGACTTTCTTTTTACAACAATATCAAAATTACTTTTTCTTCGGCAACAAGGCACGTGCCGCGATGGTCACACTTTGATGCACCCAAACAATGTCGGTAACAATTTCCTGCAAATAAAAGAGAAACAAAGAAGAATTAATTCGTTATTTTTATGATTCACTCTAAGTAGATATAGCTGACTTATATAGCCTTATCTAGTCTTTACTAACTAACCATATCTAGAAGAGGCTAGACAAAAGTATTATTTGTCTAGTTTATATAGTCTGATATTGTCTGCTCTTGTGTAGTCTTGAAAGTGATCTGGTCTTAATTAATTGTAGCAATAAACTTGTAATTGAAATTATTTGTCTAGATCCTGCAAATGAAATAGAATTAGTCCATTTAGAAGACACTGATACAGTTGTTTGTACAGCATCGGGAATTTACCCCAAACCGATGATGAATCTACACATATTAGGGTGAGCATAATATATTTCTTTTATATTTAGTCAATTTGAACTAATCCAATAAAGCAAGTATATATTCATGTATCATTTAGAAATAAGAATGGAACAGAAAGTAATGAAGGTGGTGAAGAAGAAGAGGACGACAATGAAAAAGATATTGACGTTAATGAAAATGTATTCAATGTAACGACTTCCTTGACGTATAAGGAGGAAGATTTAAGCGAAGTGACAGTTTTCGTGTGCGATTTATGGATTCCTGGTACGGATTACAAGGAAGTGAGGACGCTGAAATACTATCCAGGTATTAAGTTTTACGAAATGATATTTTTTGCGTTTTGCGTAAACATAGGCGGATATAGATGTTTCTGTTTGGTTTTTTTGATTTAGGAGATATTCCGTCGACAGTTGAAACTCAAATTGAGTCTGATTTTAGTTCAGCTGAGTTTATGATTCAGACTAATTCCACGAACGAAGGTATTAATTCCAATTATGGTTTGCAATTAACACTAGATTTTTAATGTACCATACCAATATTCCACACGAAGAAATACATGGTTATACTCTCTAACAAATTTATTTTTTAAGTTCGAGGATGTTTATCACAAAATTTGAATATTTAGCTAAAAATTGAAAAATATCGAACTTGACTTTATTCGATATTGTTGAACATCATAGTTTTTCTAAAAACCCTTTACCTCAAGATAATAATTGTTCTTATAAAATGAAATAAAATTGTTGCAGTTTACATCTATTGCTAGCTAGCTATCTATTACATATTTCATGTAATCAAAATAAACACAGTTTTGCTTGATTTCTAATTTGGATTTATAATAATAAATTTAGCACATTTTCAATAAAAAATATAATTAATTTTAGAAACACTATTTTCATAATACTATTTCATAATAGCTTTTTCTAGGGTTGTCGATTCTATCCAACGTTATCTAATCTACTTCCTGCTAGTATTTTATAATGCATAATCAAAATCTTTCGTTATCTTGATCTGTCAAAACATCTAACCTCTTTATCTTATCTTTTTTACGTTTGTCTACTCTTGTATACATTTAACTAATCACTTGTCTAATATTGTATTCATACATTAGTTTATTGAAGATTCAAAGTATTTTACACTCCTCCACTATTTTCTAGTCTAGTATTATACAATATCAATATTACTCATCTAGTCTTATTCAAACTTTTTAATTCTTGTTCCTTCTTTTTCAATCTTGTAGTAATACTAAATTTCCTTACATAATCTGCGATCTAGATTTGTATAGTCCTGTACTGTCTTATCTATCTTTATCTAGTGTAGTCTAGTTTTGTCTGTCATTATTTGATCTTGGCTCTCTAGTCTTGTCTAATCGTGCATGATGTGGTATTGCCTTGGTCTTGCCTAGTCTTCTTTGGTTTCGTCAGGCCTTGTCAGCTCTTGCTTAGCTTTATATGCCCTTGTCTGATTTTGTAGGTTCTTGTCTAGTCTTGTTTGACCTTGTCTGGCCTTGTTTGATCATATCAAGTTATCTTATCTGGTTTATCTGGTGTTGTCTATTATTGACTGAACTTGTCTCAATTACCTGATCTGGTATTGTCCTGTCTTATGCGGTGCTGTTTTCACTATCACTATCATGTATAGTTTTTGCTCTACCTTGTATAGTTTTTATACTATCATTATAATCCAGTTTAGTCTAGTCTTGTCTGTTATTGCCTTATATAGTCTTGCCTTGTTTGTTTTTATCTTGCCTTGATTGGTCTTGTCTGGTTTAACTGGTCTAATCGGACAACAAATTTTGTTTCAATTTAACTTATCTGGTCTAGTCTATTCTTGTCTGGTCTCCACTTGTCGGTTTGTTGTAGGAATAACCTACCTGGTGAAAATGAAGTGTAGTCGAAGTGCAACGAAGTGTTTCCGGAGTGCAACGAAGTGTCGTCGAATTGCAACGGAGTTTTTCCGAAACAAACGAATAGCCCTGCGGCACAAATGTCACCAGTTCCCCGACACTTAATTTTCTCAAAAACTAATTTAGGAGTCCAATGTTACGCAAACTATTTTTATTTACGACCCAACATTTTCTGTAAAATTTTCTCGTGGCCCGTGGATAGAACGTAACATGAACTTAATAAAATTCCCAAACAGTTCTACCAAGATCTCCACAAAATTTGAAACAAATCCCCAAATTAGTTTTTGGGAAAATTAAGTTTGAAAATGTCAATGTTTACAAATTTGATTTTCAAGGTGGAATTTACAAACACTGCAATATTTACTGAAATAAATATTAAAAAATTGAGAAAATTTTCTAAATATTCCGGAACATTTCTACCAACATCTCCACAAAGTTTGAAACAAACCCCTAAATTAGTTTTTGAGAAAATTAAGTTTCAATGTTTACAAACTTGATTTTCAAGGTGGAATTTACAAAAAAACTGCAATATTTACTGAAATAAATATAAAAAAATTGAGAAAATTTTCAAAATATTCCGAAACATTTCTACCAACATCTCCACAAAATTTGAAACAAACTCCTAAATTAGTTTTTGAGAAAATTAAGTTTCAATGTTTACAAATTTGATTTTCAAGGTGGAATTTACAAAAAACTGCAATATTTGTTGAAGTAAATATTAATATATTGGGAAAATTTGCTAAATATTCCGAAACAGCTCTACCAACATCTCTACAAAATTTGAAACAAATCCCCAAATTAGTGCGAAGAGAATAATTATGTTTGAAAATATAAAGGTTTTTTAAATCTCTGTATATTGACATTTCACTATTTACTGCTACCAAATACTTACACAAGAAATGCCTTCAATTTTTTATGAATTCGACGACCCAAAAAGATTCTCTATCGACCCCTCTGGGGATCGCGACACTTAGATAATTAGAATTAGACGACACTTCATAATAAAAAAGTACAACTAAGCATCACTATACAAATTTCAGTGTTCCAAATGAACTTCCCCTGACATTTTGACGACATTTCGTTGACACATTACCGACACTTCATCGAGCCTTCGTTCAGAATTATCAGAACTTTATTGAATTGGATGGTTGCGACCGTTACTATGTAATCTATACTTACACTGAATTGAAAAATTGACTATGTTTTAATCACACTTAATATGTACAACTAAATGTGGTTAAAACGTAGTGAATTTTTCAATTCAGTGTTGAACAATTATTTTTATTTTTTTTTTTAATTTCGAAAACAAGTGTTAAAAATAGGGCTTAACAATTAAGTTTTTTTATTTAATTCTTGTTAAATTTAGATTTGATAATTTTGTAAATTTTCTATTATAGATAACAGTGGATTCATGATGAGTGGCAGCTGCTTGCTGATATCCATAGCAGCATTGTTGCTGAATTATATGTTTTAGTTGCGAATGTTAACTTTTAATTGTGTAAATGTGATAAAATTATTTGTAATATACTGTATATTGTGTACATATTTGTGTATAAAAGCAGAAAATAATATATATAATATTGAGCTTATTTGTCGCTGTTCCTGAAAACGAACTGACAAGTTGTTTCGAATAAAAATGTTTAATTGTTGGTAAAGTTGGTTTTTCTTGAGTAGCGACGTTTTGAAACCAAATAACGTTTTTTTTTTTTTGAAACTTGTATTTTTATTAACACTACCGAAATATATATGTATGTTATAAATTATAGTTTTATTTAATACTTAAAATATTTAATTTTTATGAATCAAATATATATTTGGTTAAAATATTTGAATACTGAAAGTTTACAACAATAGTATATTGTGCAACAAGTGCGGTAAGTTGTCAATTGCTCACTAGAGCGAAATTCGGTCGAGAGAGCAATTGACAACACCGCACGAGTAGCATATAATATTTTTTTTTTATCATGTGAGGGGACGTATCTTACAAATTTGGGGTCCAGGGGCCATCCAAGAAAAAAAATAGAATAAAAAATGAAGAATTGGATTTTTCAATTGTCTCGGGTGGTGTCGATTCGTTATAAGAACTCTCATCAGTCTCTAGTATCACCATTTCCACTCATTTTAAAACGTTTTCTTTATTTTTTATTTTGTAATGAAAAAAAAAACTTTCACGTCACTTTTTTAATATTGAGGTTTTGTTTGTGTTTATTTTTTTTCGATTGTTTTTCTTAATGTAACTTAGCGATTTTTATTGAATATTTGCGTGCGTTACCCAAGTTATGTGGTAATAATTGAATTGACAAAAACAGCCATTTGTCGCACTAAAAAACGGGCGCCAAGATAGTACTTATCCCACATGAGAAATACAAATTATATTATGAATTCAGAGATATTGAGATTCACAAATTTATAACTTTCATAAAACTAATTGGTATACTTGATTTCAATTTGATTTAAAAAACAACATTGGCATTTTTGCCACATCCATTTACTGTACTAACGAAATAAATGTCAACCCATTCCAAAAATTTGATACATCTGAATTTGAACTTCATTTATTTTTATAATTTTCATGATTTTACATCAAATTATTTTTTGGTCTTTATATACATTTTTACACAGAACTGGAAAACTTGAAAAGAAAAAGGATTAATTTATATTTTAAACATGGAATAGCCCTCCTGAAAGTTTTAATTTAAGCTGGTGGCATTTTGTCTCTTGACAAGTTTGGATCCACATATTATTGTGAACAGATTTTTAGCAACATGAATATCCTTACAGCTAATATAAGAGCCCAGCTCAACGACGTTAACCTTGAAAGTTTAAAACTAAAGACCTCAAATTACGAACGTTATACAAAACAAATATGTGGATCAATTCACTCGTAAAAATCTCATCTTATGTTTGTGTTCATTTTTATTAAATTATTTTCCTTGGTTGTTTATTTTACAATTTGTGAAAATAAATGTATAAATTAATTAAAACGTCATTAAATATCACTTTTTGTAAGAAAATAACTTTTAACTACTAGTTGCCGACTCCTGGTCTAGGTAAGTTTAGATGTAAGTAACATGTTTCCCACATCTGTACATTTTCTCTCTTTGTTTACAAATTGCTTCGTCGATTTGTCAAGTACGTATTATTTTTTTTTCTTTAATGCGATCTGCGGACATATTCTCTTACGGAAAATGTGACCCTGGCAGCCAAAAAACTTGCCAACCCAACCCATTATATCTAGCACCATTGTCCTGAAAATACAATATACGTTATTATTAAGAGTTCTTTATCCACGTTAAATCGTTACACTTATTGTTCTTCTTCCCATGGTTCAATAGTCCTACTGAACCTCGACCTCTTTCAATTTCTGCCACCAGAGCAGTCTGTTTCTGGCGGTCACCTGCTAATTCCGCTGCCCTTATAAATAAAATATCACTTTTGCGTCCTTCTCGACGTTGTGCTTCCATCTGGTTCTCGATCGCCCTCTACCCCGCTACCTATCGAATTTGCCCTTTGTTACCCTGTTAGGTAATCGTTGATCAACTATTCTCTACATGCCCCGCACATCGGAGTCTTTGGATTTGAACAAGTTCGACTATGCTCGTGTCTTCTTCTTCTTGGAGGACCAGTCCAAGAAGTTATGAAGTATGAAGTTGTTGATTTTCCTTAGCACCATCCTCTCGAATACATTTAGCATCTTTTCGGCCCACCTTGTTTCCTGGTTTCGCACCCGTAAGTTATAATGGGTCGTACTAAGATCTGTGTGTTATTATTCTTGTTTATGTCCCAACCAGCTTGGATTTAAGTGTTTTGCGCAGCGCGTATTGTGGTATTGTTTTTTTTTTAAGCCGAATTTCTTGGTTTTTGCCGAGTTTCTGGTGAAAATTTTGTATGAAGAATTCACTAAGGTAATCCTCCTCTAATTTTCCACATTTTCCCTGTCTCCACTCTGATGTATTGAATAAATTATTCCCTCCTTTCAGCTCTTTGGGACACTCTTTGCTCCTCTCCATACCATATTAAATTCTTCGTTGATTCTGCCAATACACTCTTTCGGAACAGCTTTCAAGGCTTCGTTTCCTACACCGTTAGGTCCTGTAACTTTTTTGTTTTAATGCTGCTATAACTACTTACTTCACCAGTTGTTATTTCCTCATGACATAATTCTTCCATAACTTGTTCTTCCCTTACACTTCCATTCCCTATTCAATCCTGCATCTCCACATGCAGTAATTCCACTTTTTAGCCACTCTTCTTTACTACCGGTGCCCTCTTGCCACATTCTCATAACCTTTCTGTACTTCTGTTTCTCCGTCATATATTCTCTGTGTGCCCATGATCTTCCCGGTGTTACTGCTGTGATTTTCTTCTTTAACATTCCTGCCTCCACCTTCTCTATAATCTTGTCTGACATTTAGTTCCTTCCAGTTAATTGCTTCCATTCTAGAATTATACCTCTCAGTAGCTTCATTGTCCAATCCTGCAACCCATTTCTCCTCCCCGGGGCACTATTATTGTCTTCAGCTTCAAGCTTATTTCCACTTGCATGTGGTCTGAATCGATTCTCTCTCCTATCTCCATTTCTTTAATTTCCTGCCTTGCCAGGTCATTTGCCACCAGGTCTATAGTCGACAATCCACTGCCCCCACAAACGTGATATCTCCCTCCCTGTCACCTACCACACACCCATTTAGGACATCCCATTGATATCCCATTCAGCGCGCCCTTTTTCTTTTGCATTTCTAACTTTATCCTTGGCTTTCCTTCTAATTTCGTTATATTCACTATCCATTGTGTGAAACTGTTCTTCCCCTATTCTAATATTCCAATCCCCTCCTATCAGTAACTATTCCCTTACCGTTCCTTCTCCATTACGTTTTATTGCCTCTTTAATTACTTCCAACCCTTTGTTGATGTATATACTTATTGTTATACCATGTTGTTGTTATACCATGGCAATATGCCACCAGGCTTCTTCCAATTCTATATCCCTGCACACTACACCCTATGCCTCTTGCATTCTTCTTTCTGACTGTTTAATACCTCTTTTAACTCCTCTGTTAAAATACCCCCCTTTGCTCTTCCATACTCATACACTTTCTAAGACGGCTGCAAATTCCATTTATCGTCTTTGGAAAGTTTTCCTTTGCAGCTCTCCCATTCTTTTTCCTGGATCCAGGTCAAAACTAATCAAATTATATGAAATTTCTTGAGAAAAAATATAATAGATCCGTCATCGCTTTCCAGTTTCATCTGTCTTGTCGCCCTCTCTCACTCTTTTATTCGTTTTTAAAGCTTCTTGTTTTCCTTCCTTCCATGGTAAAACTTTTCCATTACATTCAGTTTCTTGTAGCCTATTTTTACCTGGTATCATTACTCTTTTAATGCTATTGCTCTAATTTGAATAGCCTTCTGGCACTCCCTTTCCACCCATGTAAGGTAATCGCCAATGAATACGTTAGTATCTCTGAATTGAAGAATGTACCAGGAATGAATGGAAGGAACAAGAGAAAAGGCTCGGGCGAAAATGGAATGAATGTATGGATGATAGGGGAAATGTATCGGAATTGTTAAGGAGGGTGAAAAAATGGTAAGAAAGTATATATAAAGAGAACAGGTAATAAGGAACAGGACATAACAAGCTCCGATAATTTATTATCTATAATGACTCGTATTATAATGTATTTATTTAAAATGTATATATGCCAATAAAAGTTGGGTTGTTGATCTTGCTTCCAAGATATATTAGGTTAGGTTAGGTAATTTTGACCATCGGAGAAGACACAATAGAAGCAGTTTCTATTGTGTCTTCTCCGATGGTACAGTTTAGGCTGTGTCTTCCTAGTGTCTTGGTCTTCCTACAGTTTATTTGTGTTTATTAGTTCCATTTCTCATACTTTCGCTTTCAGTTTTACGTAGTTCTCATTCACTACTTCCCCTGATCTCCCTACTATATTTATGTCGTCGGCGTATGCGTCGATTTTTGACTGTGCTTGGTTATTATTGATCCGTTCGTGTCTATCCAAGTTTTTTTTAATTGCCTGTTGTATTACTATGTTGAATAACAGTGGTGCCAGTCCGTCTCTTTGACGAAGTCAATGTCCTATGCTGAATTCCTCTGAGACCTCATCTGCTGTATTTTGATCTTACCCTTTGCATTTTTCATTATCATTTTAGTCAGATTTGTTAGTTTTCTTGGGATTCCTAGATCTTCCACTGCCTTGTACAGGCAGCCACTTTGCACGCTGTCATAGGCTTGTTTGAAGTCCACGAAAACTTGTGGCATGCATATACAGCATAATCTTGATAATCCGACACATATGGGACCAGACAACCGCCGAATTATCAAAAAAATCCGGATTATCAGGATAAAAACAAAACAATAACAATTTTACATATTTTATGTACAATTATATTTCATGTACATCAAATATATGTACCAACTTATAGATAGTAAGACAATTGTAGAGTGGAGTTAGCTTGGTCAGAATCATTAAAAAAGTTTTCAGAGTTAAAAGGAGGGTGTGTTGTCCAGACCTTTTTCCAAGAATACTGGATGGTGTTGTTTTTGACTTTAATTTTTCTGTGCGCGAGATTTATATCCGGCGCGGGGCAGCGTAAACAAAAGACACGTGTTTCCCCAGAGGGCCGGATTACGGAACTTGTCGGATTAACCGCCGGATTATCAAGATTATACTGTATTAATTTCCCAAGCCTTCTGCATTATTTGCCTGATGGTGAATAGTTGAAGGGTCGCGCTTTTTATATACCTGGCAGATTACTGCTCCCACTCTATTGGTATTATTTCTTTGTCCCAAATGTTGTTTATAAATGTATGCATTTGTTTCATGATAACTTCGCCTTTGGTGGTTTCTGAGGGTATATCAACCACTCCCGGCGCTTTGTTATTTTTCAATCTTTGTATGCTCTCTTGGAGCTCCTGCATTGAGGGTTTCTCAATGGGCGACTGTATCCATCCTGAGACTTTCTTGTCTCTAATTAATAATTCTTCAAAGTATGTTTTCCATCTTTGTGTTACTTCGTCTTCGTTTACAAGTATCTTTCCTTCTTTTCTCCGGCACATGTCTCACCTTGCTGGGTAGTCGTTTTTCTCAATTTTCTTAAGATACAAGTTTCTTGTCATATACTTCTTGTAGTTCGCTTAATTATTTGTCGTTATCCTCCCGCTTCTTCCTTCGACATATGTGCTTAGCTTCTCTTCTTAGTCTATTGTATTCTGCTGCTCTTTTCTGTGGGCTTCTGTATCCTTTTCAGTCTTGCTTGGTTTCTGCTGTACACTGCTGCTTTATATTCCGCGTCGTACCAGTTGTTTCTCGTAGGTTCTTCGTATGTACCTAGCGTTTCTTCTGTCGCTTTCTTGATTGCCTCGTTTATTCCGCTCCAGATGTTTAATGTGACGCGTGCATTTTCCTTGCTTCATTCTAGGTGGTGTCTCATTTACTCTCAGTATTTTGCTACCGTTGTTTCTTCCTTTAGATCAGGGTTTCTCAAAGTGGGCGATAACGTCGTTTTTGGGGTCCCTAGGTAGCCAGGGGGTGATTTAGGGGGCGGTAGGTAGCCAGGGGGCGATATAGGGGGCGGTAGGTATCGACGAGCTATGTATTTCTGTTAATTTAAAAAAAACAAATACGTTCGACAAAATTGTTTCGTTGTCGTGTTCAGTATTATACAACCGGCCACGCTCGTCTGCTATTCGCTGCTGGTCGAGTATCGATTCGAGATGCCACTAATATTCGGTATCTATTCGGTATTCGGCCAATTCGGCCACTTTTTTAATATTCGGTATTCGGCCGAATATTGCTAACTATTCGGCCGAATACCGAATACCAAATCATGAAAAAAAAATCACACATATTATTAAAAAATGATATGATATACATTGCTATCGGGTGATGATAGATACATTATTGCGAATTCTGTCAGTTTTGGATACTGCTGAACGTTTGCTGACCACCACTTGTAAGAGTATGTTGTCCTATCTAGGCGAGCCGTTTTTAGATAAAAATTAATATCATTTGCAATAGCAATTTTCTTTTCCACATCCTCGTCTTTTTTCTGTAGCGACTTCCTCAAAACAATTCGAGAAACTGTCGTGTATTTCAATGGTTTTGTCATTGATAGGTATTTTCTTACGAAGTGGAGAAGAATCATTATCGGTACTAAAAGAAATTAGAAAAACAAAATATTCTTTTAGAACCTCAGAAAATGAGTTGTGATTAGTAACTCATTTTCAGAGCTTCTAAAAGAATTTCTTGTTTTGCTCATTGTGTTTCAAGTAATCTCAGTAAACTGGTTTTGAAACGAGGGTCAGGAAAAGTGGCAACCAGCCTAGCTACCTAGGCTACCTAGTGAAGATCTCATTTTCAGCAAATTTGGTGTTGTATCTGCAACAATGTGACAACATGTGGAATCACTTCGGAGATGCAAGAAATAATAAAAAAAAGAATTCTAACTGTTCTTCTGCTATACCTGAGTGGTTAAAATGTGTAATAATTCGTCTTTCAGCAGCTACCACCGGTGTTTTTCCCGTTTGAGATTTTAGCGATTCCTAGCAGGTTGTAGTAAATGGATAAAACACCTAGCAGAATCATATTGTGCGTCTCATATCGTGTATCATATTGTGTACACCTTTTATTATATTGGCTCCACTGTCAGTAAATGTATCATTTTTCCGCAATACCATTCAGTTCTTTTGCAATATTGGTACCAGTATGTGAACCAACAAACGGCTTCATTGTTAAAACGCCATGTTCAAGAAAAAAATAAAAGATATTCAATGCGCAGTGAAACTCAAAAAACTTTGATTATTGTACTGACATATTCACGCTGATATTGCTGTTGCTTGTGAAATAGTAGCTTCAATTTTAGAGTACATTCTAATATATATGAGGAATAATTTTCTCGGTCGTATAAGTGCGGCCAGGTATTTTGTATTCAGGTACTGCTTTTTCACCGATTAAATAATGACATTTTCTTGATATTGGACCAATAAAATCACACAACAATTTCCTTTGAATTGTTTCTTTCAGAGTAAATTGTTTCTTTCTGACATACTTGGTACTGCGAGTATGGTACTACGTAGCGCTGCGCTGCCGTGCACTCACTTCCGCGCACTCATTTTTCGAAAGAATGCGAAAGATGCGCAATATTCGGAGGCTAATATTCGGCGCTTCGGCCAAGAGGGTGGCCGAATATTCGGCAAAATTACTATTCGTGGCATCTCTAGTATCCATAATCGCACGCACACACACACATCCAGAGTTACTAACTCTACCAACTTTCCGGAAGAACTACCACCTTTTAGTGTCTGGCCCAAACCTACTACCTTGAATAAAAATCTACCAACTTTTCAAGTTGGTGAGAAAATGATTACAATTTTATTTCTGTAAAAATTATAATGCCTTCACTTTCTTTTCACGAATTTTTGTTTCTACAGGGATCCCCACATGTCATTTTTTACTAGAAATATTTCAGAAACTTTCACAATTATTGTTGCTACTTATTTAGGAATTCATTTATTATTAATGTAAATAGGTTGTCAGACCTAAACTTAACCTAAACAATTTATTTTGCATTATATTTTTTTAATTCATTCTAAATTGCGGCTTGTCCTTACTAGCGAATGGATTCTTGATATATAAATTTTACTTTCAACTGCTAGATTTCTAGTGAATATTTCAGTATTTTCGTTGTTTTATAATAAAAATTTCGTGATTTGGGGGGGCGTTATTAACTTTAGCATATCACAGGTGGGCGATGAGACAAATAAGTTTGAGAATCACTGCTTTAGATTATGAGTGTTATATTTGAGGGGTTTCTCATATTCTTCCTATCTTCGTTTCTTCTTTGATTAACCCTTTCTCTTATTTTTGCATTAACTAGAAAATGGTCAGATTCCGAAACTGTTCGTCTATAACTTCGAACGTCGAGTATGCTAGATAGTTTTGTACTATCTATTAGGACGTAATCTATCTGGTTGATGGTCCTGCAATCCCGTAATACCCACGTTCCTTTATGTATGCTTATTGTTAGTCTTCTCCAATTTTATAAACAAATAGGATATTTTCAATCTATTTATATATTATTTAATATTATATGTCCTTTCTTATTTTGTCCAATTTACCTAGTTTTGTCAAGATTTATCTAGACTTATCTTGGTTAATCTTATTTAGTTTCAAGCTAGATTTACATTATTATCATGATAATAGGGAATATGCATGAAATTTAAATTTGGTTCAAATTTTTTTTTCAGAATCTTTATTGAACTAAACCGACATTTGAACTAAACCATTATTTTTGTAATTAATATCTTTTTAAATACTTAAAATTACTAAATAAAAGTGCAAATTAAGCGAGGAAAATTCAAATTTATAAACGCAACACCATTGGTTAAAACGAAAGTGACGTAACATACCATATAAACAAGTCCGTATTTTATACATTTGTAAGTCATTGCAGTCTTTTAGTTAGAAAACAAACGTCAAAAACGTCAAGTTAAAAATGAAAACAGCTGTAGTAAACAATGGACACTACTGTCAGTGGTAATTGACGTCAATCAACAGACTGCGCGAAAATTGCGGCGTTTAAATAGCTCCAAATTTTTCTCAATTTTAAATATTTTTTTAAACTTAATTACAGCATTTTTAAGCAGTATTTATATTTTTTACTATGTTATAACGGTGTAAACAGAATGAATTAAAATTATGAAAAAAAACATGCATATCATTATTAAAATTAAAAATCTATTACAAAAGTTTTCTGTAATTTAATGTTTGTCTATTACTGTCTTTATTACATTGTATTGTCCATATTTTTCTGCTTTACATCAATATTTTGAGTTTAATTTGATCTAATATAGTCTACCCTTGTTCGACCTAGTTTTATCAACTGTTATACAAGCTGGACTAGGATTCCAATTCGAGCGGTTGAGCGGAGCGGACGTGTTTTGTGAAGCGAGTTTTACGGATTGAGTTTTTTATTTGTGACGCGTAAAAACGGCGCGCGATAAGGAAAAAAAAGGAAAGAAAAAGAAAAAATGAAAAAAAGTGAGAGTGAAAGCGACCGAGACGAGGATTATAAAAGGAAAAGAGAAAAGGGAAGAGAGTCAGAAGAAAGGTTGAACCCCTTTCAAAAAAGTAAAAAACTGGAAAGATCACCGGCTAAAAAGGAAATGGGTGAGGAAAGGAAGATGCTGAAAAAAATTATGGAAGATATAGGGGAGATAAAGGAAGAGAATCGGAAGATGAGCCGGGAAATGGAATATTTGAAAAATATGATGCGTGAAAAGGAAGAAAAATGGGAAAGAGAAAAGACAGAACTAAATGAAAAAATTAAAAGACTGGAGGAGAAAATGGAAGAGAAGGAAAAAATAATGAGAAAAAAGAATATTGTTGTGACGGGACTGGACGAAGGGGAATGTGAGAACGAGAAGAATCTGGAAGAATGGATAAAGGCAGAATTAGAGGTAGAAGTGACGGTGAAAGAGATGTATAAAGTAAGTGGAGGGAAAATGCTAGTGGCGGAACTTGGGACCTGGGGTGAAAAGCGGAAAGTTATGGAAAATAAGAGGAAACTAAGAGAAAAAAGGGAAAAGAGAGTATACATAGACGACGATCTGACAAAGAAGGAAAGAGAAATACAGAAGGAATTAAGAGCGATAGCCAAAGAAGAGCGACAAAAAGGACGGTGGGCGAAAGTCGGTTATAAAAAGATATGGATAGACGGAAAAGGCTTTAAGTGGGATGATGAAAAGGGGGAGTTAAACACAACAAATTTTTGAATAAGAGCACAAGGAAAAGACGACAGGACAGAAAACGGAAAACGAACATGGAGAGGAATAAGGAAGAAACGGAGCAGTTAAGAATAGTATACTGGAACACAGCGGGGATAAAAAACAAAGACAGTGAGTTTTGGGAATATTTGGGAAAATTTGACGTAGTGGGATTGGTAGAAACGTGGGTGGAAGAGAAGGGGTGGGAAAAATTGGAAAAAATAATGCCGAAAGAGTTTAAGTGGAAGTGCCAATTTGCAGAGAGGGTAAGCAGGAAAGGGAGAGCTAAAGGGGGGATAATAATGGGAGTGAAAAAGGGTTTGGAAGAAGAAAACAGAACCGAAGCAAAAGAAGAAAGAGGCATTATGGAAAGAACGGTGAAAATTAGACAGAAAAAATGGAGAATTATAACAATATACAGCAGAAGTATGAAAGAAACGAAGAGAATGATAGAAGAGCGAGTAAAACAGCAAGACGAGGGAACTCTGGTGATTGGGGGGGACTTTAACGCAAGAATTGGAGGAAAGGGAATACGGCTAGAAGAAGATCAAACAACAATAGAAAGAAGACCAACAAAAGACGCAACAGAAAACGCCGAAGGGAGACTACTGATTAGTCTAGTAGAAGAAAGAGGGTGGGACATACTTAATGGAAACAGTATAGGAGATGAGAAAGGAGAGTACACATATATTGGACCAAGAGGGGAGACAGTTATTGACTATGTTATGGTGAATGAAGAAGCATGGGATGAAATAGAACAATTCAAGGTGGGAGAAAGAATCGAGTCGGATCATATGCCATTGGAAGTGAAGACAAAAGGAAGAGAGAAAAATAGAAGAAGTGAGAAGGATGTTAGAAGAAAAATTGTCAAGAATATCTGGACGGAAGAAGCAATAGAAAATTATAGAACAAGACTTAGGGAGGCTAGATACGAAGAGGAAGGGATAAACGAAAAAGTGAAAGAACTGGGTGATCACGTAAAAAATGCAACAGAAAAAAAAGTGATAGAGACAAGAGTGAAGGTGGGGTCTTGGAAAAACGAGTGGTGGGATAAAGAATGCAGGGAAGGGAAGCAAGCAGTAAGAAAGAAATTAAGAAATTGGAAAAGAGGAACAGCAAGTAATGAGGATTACAAGAGAGCACGCAAGAGGTACAAATTAGTATGCAAGGAGAAGAAGCAAAAGAAATGGATGGAAGAAGAACTAAAGATGAAAGGCATAAAGACGGAAGAAGAGGTATGGAAATACATAAATAGGGAAAGAAAGAAAAAAGTAGAAAGAGTGAGTAATAGAATTACTATGGAGGAATGGAGAAAGTACTTCAGTCAGCTGCTGGGTGGTGATGAAATCAGACAGGAAAAGAAAAAGAGTCAACACAGGGTGGGAGAAATAGAAGAGATAACAAGAGAAGAATTAGAACAACAACTGAGTAAACTGAAAAAGAAAAAGGCACCGGGGAGGGACGGTATACAGAATGAATCGTGGATATATGGAACTGAAAGGGAAGCTGACAGGCTGTTGGAGATAATGAATGGAGTGTGGAAGGGAGAGGGCTTCCCACAGGAGTGGAAAGAGGGGATAATATGCCCCATATATAAGAAAGGAGAAAGGGAAACAGCAAGCAATTACAGGGGGATCACGATGCTCAATACGGCATATAAGATATATGCAATGATTGTAGAAGAGAGATTGACGAAGGAATTGAAGGAGCGAGGTGTGATACCAGACGGACAGGCGGGATTTAGGAAAGGGAGAGGGACCATGGATAATGTATACATCTTGAATCACATAGTAGGGAAGGAGATAAAAAAGAAGGGCGGCAAGGTGTATGCATTATTTGTGGACCTGAAGGCGGCCTTTGATAATGTAGCAAGAGAGGCACTGTGGGAATGCCTGAGAAAGAAAAGGATAAAGGAGCATCTGATATCAAAATTAGAAGAGATTTATGAAGAAACAATAAGTAGAGTGAGAGTTGGTGAAAGGGTGAGCGAAGGTTTTAATACGCATAAGGGAGTGAGACAAGGCTGCCCACTAAGCCCCAGCCTGTTTGCAGCATTTATTGGAGACATAGAGGAGATGTTCAGCAAGGCGCAGACGGGTGGGTTTGTGGTGGGCAAAGAAAAAGTGTGGTCCCTAGCCTACGCGGACGATTTGGTGGTGCTAGCGAGAGACGAGAAAGGGATGAAAGAAATGATAAGAAACATGGAGAAATATATGAGGAGGAAAAATCTGACAGTGAATGTGGAAAAGTCCAAGATGATGGTGTTTAGAAAAGGGGGTGGCAGGAGAAGAGTAATTGAGTGGAGATGGGAGAAGGAGAAAATTGAAGAAGTAAAAGAATTTAAATACCTAGGGTACGTGTTTAATGAGAGAAATACTGAAACAGCACACATGAGAGAGTTAGTAAAGAAAGCCAATAAAATACTAGGAGTGGTATGGGGAATAGGAGAGAGAAAATTTGGGCACGACTATAGAAGGAGAGTGATGATGTTTGATAGCCTAGTGAAAAGTGTGATGATGTATGGAGCGGAAATATGGGGATGGAGAGAGCAAGAAGGACTGGAAAGGGTGCAAGAAAAATATTTGAAATGGGTGCTAGGACTAGGTAGAGAGACCCCGGGCTATATAGTGATGGAGGAAACAAAGAGAGATGGAATAAGAATAGAAGCAGGAAAGAGAGCAATAAGTTTTGAGGAGAGAGTGATAGAGAGAGGAGAGTGCAGAATTCTGCAAGAGTGCCTCAAAGAAAAAAGAAAAGAAATAGGAAAGGGGGTGTGGAAAGAGAGGGAAGCATATCTAGAAAGAAACGGGTATGCAGGAGCGGAGATAGAAAGAATGAGAGAGAGAGGTAGAGTAATGACAGAGGAATTGGTCCAGAGAGATAGAGATGTGCAAAGGCAAGAAAGGAGAGCAAGAATTAGGGAGTCTAGGTACAATGGGAAATATGAAAAAATAATAACGGAAGAACTGCCAAAGTACCTAGGAAGAGAAAGTAGAAAAGAGAGAGTGACAATAGCAAGATTCAGATGTGGAAATGAAGAGAGAGATAATAAATTTTGGATGGAGGATAGGAATAGAGTATGCAGGATGTGTGGAGAAAACAAGGAGACAATAGAACACCTGCTGAACGAATGTTCAGAAATGAGAGAAAGGGACGAGTGTAGAGAAGAGATTTTAAATGAGGATGGAAGAGGGATAGATTGGATGAAGAAAGTGGAGGAGAGAAGAAGAGCAATATGTGGGGCGGGAAGCTGGTAATCGTTTTAGGGATTGGAATTTAATGGCTTTCTTTTTTTTTTTTTGTTTTTAGTTTGATTAGTATGATTCTTTTTTTTTTTCTTTCTCTCTTTTTTTAATTTATATTATGTACAATATTTGTATATTAATTATATATGTACTGGATTTTGATGATGTAAAATTTTGGAACCAATTTATAAACCCGTAAGGGTAATAAATATACATAATACATACAAGCTGGACTAGCTGCTGGTCATAATCAGTCTAATATTGTAGATCAGGCGTCGACAACGAAGTTCGCCAAGCCCATTTGATAATTTTAAGTGACCCACTAGTTTGGCAAATAAAATGTAATATATAAATATAGATTATAAAACGAACACTTTTATTATTAAAATTTAGGTGTAATTATAGGCAGTAATGAACAGAATAAAGCAACGAATAAAGCGACATTGTCCAAACGAATCTTATCATTACTCGACGGTCGTGCCACTCTCTCAATTGCAGTAAAGTATTATGTGGTAATAGTTCGTCAATAAATAATTATTAGGAAAATAAATTGTTATTACTAGGGACAATTGGAATACTAAGGTGCCATTTTTGAGACGCGTACCTTAGTTTTGCTACGATTGATTAAGTTCTATTGAAAAAAGAAACATTTAACGACATTTTAATAAAATTAAATGAAAGTACATTTTTTTAGAATACACAGTTTTATTAGTAAACATACACAAGAGTCGTTTCCATGAAAATGTATAATGAATTAACAAAATACTTATTATTATAAGTGTAATACCATCAATTATATAACGCACACTTAATGAAACTAAAAACAAATCAGACTATAGATTACATCCAGTATGCTATCCACGAAAACAGTTTCAACATTAAAAAAAAATATAAAATATCAACTAGTATTATAGTTTTTTTAAATTATCTTTTTTAAATTCTTCATCAGTATTATTCAAACAATTAAATTTATATATACAGCAAAAAAAAACTATAACAAATTCAACCAAAAAAAAAACTTTCTCTTAAAAAAAATTTAAACATAATTTATAATGAGATTTTTTATCACATTAATTTATTTATAAATTATTTTGCATATATGACTTAGTTTTGAGGATTTTAATCTAAGCTATTTAACTCCAATTCTTCAGTCGATCTCCTCTTCCTAGATTTTATACTGCTAATCGGATTTTTCAGTATAGCCTCAAGCGATGAACTTATAAAGTTCGAAAACTCTCCCTTCTTATTCACAGATTGTTGCTTGTTATCCATGGTAATATTTTTTGAAATATTTTGGGTAATATTTTCATGAATCTTATTATTGATTTGTTCTTTTAACTGTAGAGCTGAAAAGGATTCTTTTTTGGCTATGAATCTTAACTTTTGTGGGATTTCATATTCCATGCTAGACTTTCTTTTGCGTTCTAGCTCCATCAAATATGTGTTTGGGGCTTGAACTTGGGATAATCTTGGTCTCGTAAAAGTTTTGTTTGATGACGGTTTTAAAGTGGGTATTGGGGGGAGTATGAATTTATTCATAGTTTCCCTTGAACGGATAATTTCTATGGCAAAATCTGAAAACTTTTGATCCCACTCATCAACGTTTTTCTTTAAATCATTTAACGCCGTCTCTTGTTCTTGCAATTTCGTCGCTTGTTCCTGTAACTTATTTTCATGTTCTTGGAGGAGAGTGGATTGTGTCTTTATTGTAGTATTCTGTTTTTCAATCTGCAAAGACTAAATATAAATCAATTCGAAATCCATTAAAAAAAAACAAATATTTCAAATTCCTTTTCATGACTTTTTCTAAAAATCTACACTCATTACCTTGGCGTAAAGCTTTTGTATTACTTTGGATAATAGGTTAATTTGATCCTTTTGCTTCTTATTGCTTTTATTCATTTTATGAATTTCTTCTTGTAGTCCGGGTTGAATAAAATAGACCTTTGGAATCCTACTACCTGATAAGGAAGACGAAGATGAACTATATGGAATCACTAAAATAACATAATAGAAACAAAAAAAAAACATAAATTAAATAATATTATTAGATGCAATAAACAAATAATAAAATTACAAAATATAACAAAAACATGAGATGATTCTTAAATAATTAACATCTTAAAAAATACAATGAGGTCAAATGATGTAGAAAAAATTAAAAAATGTGTAGTCAACATACATTTAACAAAATAAAGATTCAATAGTATTTGAGAGAGTACAATAAAATGTGAAATGATTGATGATGTATATAAAAAGGCAATTTGATGAAATTGAATAATAAATAGCATATGAAGTTGTAGAATAAAAAAAAAGCAAAAACAAGTGGTTAATACTCGAGACTTATTCTTGGATATTACATGTTTACTGTAGGGGTCCTGCTTATAATATTTTGCTAGCTCGTTGTTTTGATAATTAAATACATTTGTTTTAATAATAACAGATCACAGTTAGTGAGATTGGATACGAGTTTAACTCTCATCAAATTCTATTTCACTTTTGCTATGTTTTATGAATTTTTAACATAATTTATAAGTAAGGCTTAATAAAGATACACATATACAGTGTTTAATAAATGTCCGGCAGAAATTCTAGGACGTGTCCTAAAATAAGAAAAAAAGTCCCTATAAGGATTTGAAGTATTATAAAGTGTTATATTACAAAGAATTATAAAGCGTTTTCGGAACGCTGCCTAACGGAGGTACAATCCATAAAGGGGAGTAGCCTCACACAACATTTTTGCTAATATCTCAGGCGCAACTAATGATCAGTGATTCAAATTTTGTGTGTAATAGTTACTGGCGCCGAACAACCGTTTGCACTTATTTTCGTTGAAGCAAATCCAGCGACAAGTACTCGAAAAGTTTCTGCTGCTATAGGACTATCCCATACGAAAGTTTGCCGGGTTCTCTACGAGCAGCAGTTGCAGCCGTACCGCAATCAAAAAGTGCAGTCATTGACACCAGCAGATTTTTCTAATCGACAAAAATTTGTTGAAGACTGCTGCTTCGTTGTGACCAAGATCCTATGTTTGCGAATCGGGTGCTCTTCACACATGAAGCAACCTTTGCACGAGATGGAATTATGAATTCTCATAACATGCACTGCTGAGCGGACAAAAATTCTTATAATGTACCTTATATGGTGAGAGCTCATTAGCAACGATTCTCCATTAATGTCTGGTATGACATTGTCGGCGATGTATGAATCGGTTCCCATATTCTACCAGGGCGGTTGAGCGGAGAAGCTAATCGACATTTTTTTAAAATTAATTAATTTAAAAAAAAAATTAATTTTAATTTTTTAACAGAATTTTTACCACGGTTGCTGGATAGTGGTGCCTCTTTTGACTAGACGCCAAATGTGGCTCATGCACGATGGTGCACCTGCACATTTTAGCGCGTTAGCGAGAGCTCACCTACATAACGTCTATCAATTAAGGTGGATAGATCGAGGCCGTCCAGTTGCTTGGAGAGCACGGTCACCGGACATAAACCCCTTGGACTTTTTTTGGGGTCACTTAAAAAACTTAATCGGAAATGAATGAATCATGGGAAAAATGAAACGGAAATGTTGGATCTCGTAAACTATATCGTCGTATGAAAAATGGATGTGCAACTATTCAGGCCATTTTTCTAGAAAACTGTTATCTTTAGTGAAAGAAACAAAAACAGAAGGATAAAAAGAAAAAAATATTAGCAAAAATACGGTCATTCCCCGTATGTACCGCCATTGGTTCGCTATCAAGACGAAAATAAGCGCAAACGGTACCAGTAACGAGTACACACAAAATTTGAATCAATTAGCATTAGTTAAGTCTGAGATATTAGCAAAAATGTTGGTGAGGCCACCTCCTTTAAAGGGCCTCAGTAGACCTTTTTACGGTTAGTTAAGCGCATGCGCATCTGTCAAGTTTAAAGGCGGGAATATGAAAGTTTCGGGCAAATATTAAGGTTATACGTCAAAAAGTTCGGGCAATTTTGACGTATAACATGGAAGAAATTGACGCATGCGCACAAAAAAAAATTAAACTATGAAAAGGTCTGTTAGGAAGAGTTTTTGTACACATCTTTATAGGGACTTTTTTTCTTATTTTCGGCTTTAGAACACGCCCTACAATTTCTACCGGGCATTTATGAAACACCCTATATATGTAACAGATACAAGCACAAAATAACAGATTATTGTAGAAATATAAAGCATAATTTTAACTAGAACTATTGTAACTGATACAAGAAAAATAGTTGATTATGAAAAGACTGGATGATATGAAAATGTATCCCTGTTTTAATAAAATAATTTATGATGAATGTAGAATTACAAAAACAGATAAGGCAGTAATTTAGGATGCATACAATAAGTTATAAATTTGGAGGAAACAATAAAACGATAAACTAATTACCTTTTTTCCCAATAGAATAACAAAATGATAAAATAAGTCAATTAAGTAGAAGAATGAAAATGAAGTTAGAGTAGACAAAAGAACAAAATTAATAAATAAAGAAAAAGAAAATCATTATTAAAACAATTTTCATATAAAAGGATAAATTGAAATTTCAATCTCATCTCAATACAGCGAAGATTTTGTCGATGATCATGAAGTAGTAACTGAAGTAACACAATGGTAACTAGTTCATCATTATTAAACTCCTTATGATGATGAATATTGGACAATGAATAGGATGGTTGCGACCGTTACTAAGTGGTAATCCATACTTACACTGAATTGAAAAATTCACAATTTTTCAACCACACTTATAATATGTAAAAATATTATATAACATATCATTCAGTTATATAAAGTTTCGACAGTTAAAGGACATTTTCAAGTGATGACAAATTGATGATGGAATGTATTTATACTACGGGTTGTTGGGGCTGGGAGGGGCTTTTTGCAATTAGGGAATTACCTGGGGACAATTGAGCAAGATGTGCCCCACACAGTACAGGACAGAAGGACATGGAGGGACGTTGTAAAGCAGGCCAAGGCCCACAGAGGGCTGTAGCGCCAAGAAAAAATAAAAAAAAAATTGAGCAAGATTAAAAAGTTGTGAAAATATTAGGTCGGTTTGCTCATTAAGGAGATTAACGGATGGGTTACGGCTTCATTTACAAATTTCTAATGACTCTGGGAGATTAAGTGTCGGGCCTTTGTTGCAATTATCCAAGGTTTTTAGATTGTCTATTTCTGGGAATTTATTATTACAGTCGAGACAAGGTTTGAAAAAGAACTAGTGTCTTTTTTCCTTGTTGAAAAACTTCGTCCTGTCTACCCTACGTACACGCTATTGCATTCGGAACAATGAATTTCGTATCCGCCAGATTTTTTGAGGGGGTCGATTTTATCTTTAGCACCCTCGTGAAAGTTGTAGCACATATTGTTTAATGCTAAAGACAAAAATCCGGCGTATACGAAATTCCTTGTTCCGTGGTTAAAACATAGTGAATTTTTCAATTCAGTGTATATATATATATATATATATATATATATATATATATATATATATATATATATATATATTGTACAAGACAAAATAGAAAAAAATTGGCAAATGGCTAAAGATTGCTTCCTCCCTACCCAAAGAACCAACTAACAGTTTATTGGTAAGTAAAATTGATAAGTAAGCTGGTTTAATAAGACCACTGCAACACAGTATGTATTTAAATATTAAATGTTGTTAGAAACTTTTTTATAAGATTGGAGACCTTACTTATCAATCAACCCATGAAAATTTCTTGATTTTGTTAATGAATTTATGTCACTTGAAGAAGAAAATGGTTACACAAAATCGTTAAAAGTGACCAAAAAAATTAAAGACGAAAATATGGATACCATAAGTAAATTACCTCAATCAAAATTTATACTCAAATCAATAAAAGTTTAAAATCATTCCATGTATAATTAAAAATATTGGTGGAACATAAAAATGCCAATATGAATAAAATAATAAATGACGAAAATATAAATTATTAGTCTTTTCTACACCAATAGCCAGCCTACATATAAAAAAGTTTCTATTTCGGATGAATATAATGAGATGGAATTGAAAGAAACTATTGATAATGATGACTTTAACTTCTTACTAGCTGTAGAAGTTTGTCCTTTAATTGATGGTAAAATCTTTTCATCAAAATACTCCATGGCCATGCTGCTAATATCTCTCAATTCCTGTAATATCTCATGGGTTTTAGGTGGTGTACCGACTTTCTCAACCACACCTAAAACCCTCTCCAATTCATCCAAAACCTAAAGAATAATTCATTTAAAATTAGATTTATTAAAAAATAATCATCTACCTTTCCGGGTATGAAGCAGCATAGATTGTTCTGGATGTATTTCATGTATGTCATATTGAGCATGTTTATTCGGGTTTCCACTGCAGATAAAATGTCACAATGTTTAAACAAAGGATGAACTCTTCTCTCTGATTCCCTGCGGGGAAGCATTCCTTTCACTCGTTTCAGAATGGCAGCATGTTTCTTCTCAATTTGTATAAAACCCCTGGATAGCAAATTACTACCCACATCATTGAATTTCTTACAAACCTAAATAAAAAATTAATTGTAATCATTTTCTGACAGAATTTTACTTCTTTTTTGAATAATTTTTGTTTGCTTTTGATTAACAGTTCATTCTTCTCTAACAAATGCTGTTAAAAAAGTAACACATGGTAGCAGGTAGATTGGCAGCGTTTGATGCAAATTAAATCTATTAACTATAATTAGCAACAAGAAACCGATCTGACTTTTATGTATCAAATATTTTACCATACAAAAAATTATTGTATTGATGCAAATGAATAAAAAAAACATAAATTTATTGGATCTCTAAAAATTTTTTTTTTTTTGGAAGCAACGATGTTTCACCAACTTAAATCTCTATCGAAAAATTAGTGCTACTTCAAATTCCGATTCACTAATAGACCGGGAGTTAGTAATTGTGGTGATTTCCTACAGTATGCCTCTTTGATAATATTGAGGTAAGAATATTCTAACAACAATAAACCATATATTTATGAATAATTCCGTGTTTTATCATATGTAAAAGTTACTTAACATTTTTTTGCAAATTAGGTATTTTTATACGATTTCCACTGGGCTGCCATATGTTCCAAAATGAAATACAAGAAAAAAGCTACAGGCAAAGTCATTGGCATACCGTTCACGTAAGTCCGTAGGGTCGCCTCGGACAGAGGTATCTGTATTTAAAAAAAATACAAAAGTTATTTATCCGCGTTTCTGAGCTGTCTACCATTGAGTAGTATCATGTTTATGCTATAACATGCTACAACATACTATATACCGTGGCATACCGTATGCGCAAGCATACATTAATTATCGCAAGTTGCGGAAGTCACATTCTGTTATTTTGGATCGAGTTCGCGCAGTCGCGCGTATGTTGTCTTGATTTATCTGTCGCTTCGCGGTGGGCAACCTAATCTAACCTAGGTTAAGCCAACGTTCCTTGCCATATTATCCTATTTTGGATCGAGAGTTCGTGCTGCCGCGCGTATGGAGTCTTGATTTATCTGGGTTGAACCTGGGTTAAACCCATGGTCCTTGCCACATTATCCTATTTTGTATCGAGGGGCGCCGCGGCGCCCGGCGGCGACACCGGCTAAACTAAAAGATAATCTACCTGCTACTATTTCATAGACATATAGGCACAACTATTAAAATATAAAAATTTGTAATGCGGCCCGCGGTTTAATTTTCATCCACAATGTGGCCCGACAGCTCAAAAGATTTGCTACCACAGATACAGACACAGATATAGACTCACGAGAACAGTATGTCAATTAGTTTGCATGAAGCTTTTTACTTGAATTTCATTTTGAAACACATGGCAGCCCTATAGAAATCGTATAAAAATGCTTAATTTGCAAACAAATGTTAACTAACTTTTAAATATGAAAAAACACGGAATTATTCATTAATATATGGTTTATTGTCGTCAGAATATCCATACTTCAATATACTCCAAGAGGCATACTGTAGGAAATCACGTCTGAACATTTGTCACTAACCCCCGGTCTATAACAATCCTGATTCCTCAAAAAAAAAAACTCCATTCTCACAAAAGCAAATATTTTTCTGTCTTGTCAAATACAGCTCAAGTTACAGCTGTATTTGACTACAGCTCTCTTCCATATTTGCTGACCTCTATTATTTGTACAAAAATACTAAGCACATTTTGAATTAAATCTTTTTTATTCAATTTTGCCTTAAAAGTCATGTTTTAGTCCTTGGATATGGATCAATAAAATTGTGGATTTCTTCACTAGTGAAACAAAATTTTTATTTCACCAGTGAAATAAAAGTATCCATGGCAACGCATCAAAATAACTTAATTTAACACTTATGGACTCAGTAAACATAACCCTAAATGTACTTTTTTGATCGCCAATTCCAAAACTTATTATACATTTGTTTGTATAAATCTCTAAGGGATTTCTAAGAGATTAATCTTTTCGCAATTGCGTCACCATCTAACAATAATTCTTCGAATGTTTCCATTCAAAGTTAATAAAACAAATTACAAAACATTAAACACAATACACTAAACAAAATTTTAACGTACGAATTAACAATTTTATCGTTGTCATGACAAAACAATCTTGGTCGGACCACATCCTGCTCGTACAAAAAAAAAACACAGAAAATGGAACTTTTCTTTGAATGTAACTTATTAAGGGGTTAGGCCACGGCCACTCTACAGGCCGTAAAAATAGGCTTTTTGTGATTTTTTTTTTCAAGGAAAATATCAAATAAAGCGAGATTGCAAAGTTATAAGTTTTTTGTACATATGATTAACTGTAAAACAAATTTTTTATAGAATCCTTTATTTAAAAATGGCGGCTGTGCAGCGTTTCTCAGATGGCCTCTCTATTTTCGATGGGTCCACGGCCGTACAAAAATCTACTGTAAATTTTGAATTATGATTAAACACTACTGTTAAGTTGGCAGGACCAACGATGGAAAAAAAAATCCGCGATAGCACATAATAATCCGCTTTTTATACGCAAACGATTGTAAAAAAAATAAAAATTTTCCCGCACTTCCCATTTCCTGGGAAAATGGGGTCCCGCTAACTTAACAGAAACTTAGCGGAACCTACCCTAAAAAGAATTATTTTGAGAAAATAAATGCACCGAAATTATCCGCTTTTTATCCGCAAACCAATGCCACGAAGAAAAAAAAACGTATGCGGTCAGGGGCCCCCGTCAGGAACGAAGTTCCTCGCACATTTAAAAGAATCGGACTTCTTTTTTTGAATTATTATTAAAATATGAAAGTGCACGCAAATATTTTGATTGAATGTTCTGGAAAATATGAATAAACAATCTAAATCCTCATATTCAAACTCACTACAAAGTACCAAATTATTATAGAGGAACACAGCTTGAATATATAAATATAGGTGTCTATATAAAATTTAATTATAGTAAAATTAAAAAAAAGCAAATACTTGATTCGCATGTACGATAAACCCATGTCAACAGTAAGCAATTGTTTTACATCATGCTGATCGGATGCTGAGCTTGTGATTTCACTATTGTCTCTCTATAATGTATATGTCGTAGTCATATAGTGAAATCCATCAGATTGTGTAAAACTGAGTTATTTTATGATCTGCCGACAGTTCATGTATTCTATTTGAAATATGACTAGCTAGTTCGTGAAACCATCTCAAATATGTTTATTTATTTATCTCTTTATTAATAGGTGTGCTCATTATGACAAGTTGCTTTATACTATGAGTGTAAATCCCAGTTAAACAAGTGCCTCAAGCGCCATAAAATTGGCGATTACATGAGCTACACGAATTAGATGAACTACTCGAACTGCCAACAGATCATGCAATGGCTCAGTTTTACACAATCTGACTTATTTTTCACTATATGACTACGACATACATATATAAATATAGTAGATATCAATCACTCGAATTACATGTACGATAAACTTATGTAAACAGTTAGCAATTGCAAAATTGTCAAATTATACATTTTTTTAATGAACTTATTTTTACCAGTATTGGTTATTTTTGTATTTTGTATATTTTCTTTAGTTTCCATTTCTCGAAACCTAATTCAAATAATGAGTAATATACACTAATAATATAACTCTCGTAGGATTTAAAACATGAACAAACAAATACGTTTGAACAATTTTTTTTCTTGTTTATTTTCTTATTAGTTTTAAGGTTGTAAACCACGCTCGTCTGTCATTCTGCGAAAGAAATAGAGAGCACGCATTATAGTAAAATACACTGAGAGAAAGAGAAAGAAAGAGAGAACGCGCGGTATAGAAATATACACTGAGAGAAAGAGAAAGAAACCATCGCGCCGTATAACGAAAGAAAAGAACGCCGAGTATATGGAAAGAAAGGAACGCGGCGTATAACGACAGAAAGAGCGCGCGGTATTAAGAATATAAACTGAGAGAAAGAGAAAGAAACAGTCTGTCTGAGTTCCGACATCGGATGACTTTCTATTTCAGGAGAAAAATACATTTAGACTTTACTAAATGATAAAGCTGCAAAATTGCTTAGTAAGCCCAAGAAAATAGTATCAAACTTAACTACCTAAAAACCTAACAGTCAACATTTGTTTACATGCGCATATATTAAGGTCCAGACGCTCCGTTTTGCACAACCTTTTGCCTGCGCAGTCCAGCACGTTGCAGATAAAACGTTGCGTGTAGATAGGAAAAATGCGCAGTTGTGGAAACTGCGCGGAGACGGTACAGTTGCAGCGATAACTGGGCTAAAAAGCATAGATATCCATGAACTGTGCAGAAAAGTCGGGGCATGTAGAAGGTAGCTCCGTTTTCCGATTCATTTTGTTCAAAAATAACCAGGCTAGTAAAACGACTACTAACGCCTACCTAAAACTGTGCGAAATATACAGATATATCTGCACCGTGTAGATGCTCTACAAATTGCAACGTTTTCATTCCGTCTTAAGACTGCACAGACAAAAGGTTGTGCAAAATGAAGTGTCTGGACCGGCCTTTACAGCGTGCCCGAATGCAATACCTCCACTAACTACAACTGCCCTCTCACCCCACCGTATGTGGAAGGATGGCAACCAATAAGAACATTTCATATTTGAAAAGACCTAACATGCCGCTTGCGTCTTTGAAAGTGCCTTAACATGCCGCTTGCACCTTTGAAACCTAGCATGCCGCCCGCATCTTTGAGGTAGGCGTCCACAGTTTCGCATCGTACGTATCGGAAGCATCGCATCAAACGGATTATTTTTTGACAATGAGTCCACAGTATCGGCAGCGATCGGATTTGCCGATGCAAACTAACAGCAAATACCAGGAACTACCAGCAAATACCATATTCCGTATGACGTAAAAGTTGCATGCATCGTAAAAGTTGCCCCTCGGAGCATCGGCATTGCCGACGGGTAGATTCGTGCGATCCGTACGATGCGGAACAGTTATGGAACAGTTGTATTACTTTCTATAGAAAGAATACTACGATCCGTTTGATGCGATGCGTCCGATACGTACGATGCGAAACTGTAATAAAGAAAGCAGGAGACGCGCGTGGCTTATGTGGCGATTCAGCCGCGCAAAAACTTTCACAGATTTTCCCAGGAAATGATTTTCCCAGCGCGGACATTTTTATTCTCGCGGCATTCGTTTGCGGATAAAAAACGGAAAATTCCGGTGCATTTATTTCCTCAAAATAATTATTTTTATGGTGGGTCCCGCTAACTTAGAAAGTTAGCCCCATTTTCTTTTTAACCACATTTTCCCGGGAAATGGAAGTGCGGGAATTTTTTTTCTTTTGGCAATCGTTTGCGGATAAAAAGCGGATTATTATGTACCGTCGAGGATTTTTTTTCCTCGTTGGTCCTGCCAACTTAACAGAGGTAAATTTTTCTTTATTGTACATTACAACAGCCAGAGAAGTAGGTAAGATATTTGTGATATATTGAGTTTTGGCCGAATGGCGTACTTCCAAATTCAAACTTTCAAAATTCGCCAGAAAATTGTTTATATTGTATATTGGCAAATGAACTATGCCACAAAAAAATGAAATCCTACGTATTTATTTAGACAATATATTTTTAAAGATCTAGTTCAAATTTGAAGGGAATTGGTTGAACATTGTACGAGTTATGGGTACGGCCAACCTGAAAAATTCAGTTTTGAGATAAACACGTTGAAAATGAGTACAATTGAAAATGCTTGAAAATGAATACAAATATATAGATACAAAAGCATCAACCGCATACTTACTTTCGTACTGTACTTGGAAAAACAAGTACTTAGAGATATTTCCTGGCCATAATCTTTTGAGATATCATGTTTGAGGTTCTAAGGGGCCATTTAATACAATAAAAAAAATCGACTTTTTGAAAATTCTAGTGGCCTAACCCCTTAAATCAAAAGCAAAATTGACTAAATGTTGTATTACAGTCGCGAATAAATTTTAATTTTATTCGCTTGTATAATAAATAGCTATTAAGGTTTAAATATAACAAAAATAGATATTAATTCTTAAATTATATATTTCGTATAAAAAAATCAGATGAACAATATAAAAACTCATTCAGGAACTAACAAATTAATATTAGCATCAGTCTGTACAGAATTTGTAAACATTTGCTCGCCACCTCGAATTGATAATGAATGGGTGGAAGTCACTTTCTTTTCCTTCATCATTGTTGTTCTTTCCCACTTGCCACTGCCACAATTTTTGCAAGCGAATGTTGGCACAATATCTAAACTCACAGTTCTATTCCCACAGTCTCCACATTTGAAAAATCTTTTAACACTATCAAATACCTTCAAAGGATGTTTTTCCGTTTTACACAAATCAGATGCTGAAAAGCTAGTGTATTTGCATTTCAAACATCTCACTGCCTTGCAGTCAATCTTGTAAGTATTCAGCATTTTCTCCTCCATCCTTTCCTTGACTTCTAATTTTTGGAAATATTTTTCTTGCTCATCATTATCATGTTTATCTAACAAATCCATGTGTTTTGATGTCACTGCCATCATTTTCTTAAACCTATCTGAAAAATATTCGTTCTCTTGAATTTTTTGTTTCTTTGGATCACTTTCTTGTTTCTCCAAAACATCCAGTACACGTTTCTTAGTTTTAACTGAATCTTTTTTATTAGGATTTTCTTTTTTAATTGGTCCATGTCTCTGGACCCACTTTATGGCATTCATCTTAGCTCTCTCAACATGTTTCTTTGGAATTGGTGCAGATAAATCAACAACTTTTTTACCTAAACCTGACAAAATTGGGATATCAAATCCTTCAAAATTACTTAGCTTTGGAGCAGAATTAGTGTTAATTTTAGGAAATAAATTTGTACTTGGACTCTTAGATATTTCAAGTGAATTGGTACAAATTTCGTTCAAAGTCGATGAACTAGTTGTAGGTGATTTATTTAATAAAGATTGATTTTTCTCTGAAGGAGAATCATTTGAACTATTTAAACTACTATTGATGCTTCCTGTTGCATTACTAGAAATGACTGTTGTTTCAATGCCTTTAGTTTTCTTAGCTTTTAATTTAGCTATAGTACTTAAGGCAGTATTTCTAGATTCATCCAAAGTAACTTCTGCAGACAATTTTGCAAAACCACCATTATTTTTTTCAGATATTGCTGGTGAAGTTTTCAAGGCAGCTTGTTTAGCTTTTAATTTTGCAATCACATTTAATGCAGTAGTTTTAGATTCTTCTAAAGTAACTTCTACAGATAATTTTGCAAGACTCTCACTATTTTTATCACAATTTTTAGAACTACCACTAATATCCAAATCAGTTGATGAGCCACCACCTAATTTCTTAAGCAATTCAATATCTTTTGCTCTTTGAGCTGCACTAATTTCTAACCGCACAGCTTGTTTCCTCTTTGGTGTACTTTTAACATTTGCTACAGTGTTAATAGGAGCAGTTCGTCCTGATAACAAACTAAGTCTTCCTTCATCTTTAGCAGCCAGTTTTTTACTCTTTCCAACTGGAATTGCAGTGTAAGATTTACCTGCATAAAAAACCTCATTCTTCCCAAGAACTTTATTTCTTAGAGCTGTCAATCCTCTACCAGAAAAATTTGATTGTAACTCAGATCTTCCACTACATTTTTGATATTCTTGCTTGATATGATAAATACAATATTCACAGCGATTAATATTAACAAAAGCTGTGCAAGGATCACCATTTTTCTTTTTACTTTTACAAGTACCTAGATCCTTCGACTGTCCAAAGATCATAACACGTTGAAAGTTATCAACACTTAAACAAGCCTAAAATAACAAGTTTTACCTCATTAAATATTTGCCCAGAGAAAAAATAATAAAACTTACTTCATCTCTCGAACCTTCTTTTTTCTCAAAAATGGAGGGATTCAAAACACCAATTACAGTGCCAACAACACATTTCCATAATTCTTTGTAAGCACTACCAAATAAGAAAAGTGATATTGTTTTTAATTCGCCATGTAAATCACTCAAACTCCAAATTGAAAAGGCATTTCCCTTCTGCGAGGTTTTTCCTGTTTTATGAACTATAACTCCAGCAATCACCCAATCTTTTTGTGGGGTTAACATTTCTATATATCTACGAACTTTAGACATTGGAACGGCATCTCTGCCTTGCATACGATCTATCAACATACTATGAGAAACAAGCGGCTTTATAATTCTAATCCCAAACAAAGGGTCAGTAAATACATCACTTGGAAGTTCAAGTTTCTTATTGGGTAAAGCTAATTGTTTACTATTAGCTGGTTCGAAATTTACTTTGGATTTCCAGGTTTTTGAGACTCCATTGCAAGATTTTGGAGATGTGGTATCAAGCATGGAATGAATCGACTTCCCAAAATCGTTATACTTATTAAAATCACTATCTTCATGGTCCAAATCGTCTATATAATTGTTGGGAATTGTTTCTTTGGTTTTATCTATCAATGATAATGTATTTTTGGATTTCAGAGTGGCTGGTTTCTTCTCAAATTCAGCAATTGAGTTTAAGAAAACAGCATCTTCATTTTCTGCAGTGACAGGTTTTGCTTTGAGAGTAACATCTTCTTCAACAGCATTTAAAAGGCAATCCAGTAAATCATCAGACATTTTACTTCTTTAACTAATATTAATCTTTGATTAATGAGTTACTATTATCGTTATGAGTATTAAAAACGTTTGTAAAATTTTAATAAGAATGGTGTATAAATATAAAAACTTTTTTTAAACAACTAAACCCATTTCTTACAAATTAATCACTTACTAGCCCGCCAAATTCGACGAATCTGTCAAAAATTCTTAGAGCATAACCAAAAAAAAAAAAAAACCTGTCAAAAAATTGTCAAAAATAAAGAAAAACAACGAAAACTTAATAGATATTTCCGAATATATAAAGTAAAGGAATGATTGTCAATGACATAGAAACGGCATATAATTTAAAATAACTCACCACTCTGTTCTTGGCTATTTCATCGTATGTCAAAAACGAGAAAATCGTTTCCAGTGCAATATCTGGCAACAACAGAATGTATGGTCCAATGCTCATATTTGCATAGGTCTAAATACGATCTGCGTGGACACTGATAAATATTTTTATAAATTATTCAGAGATTTCTTAATTGATAAAGTATTATAAAACACTACTTTGGCAAACAAAACAAAGAAACATATGATGTCATTTTTTAACAATTACCAACCACATAAAAACAAACTACTCAAGGTTATTTAACAAGACATTACTTCAATCATAAAAATCTTATACATTGATACAGTCCAGTGATATAATTATATTTAAGATCAAAGAAATGTGTATTAAAACTATTCAAAATGACCCAAGAAAAAACAAAAATCGAAAAATCGGTATGCGAAGCCGTGAATGCAACTTCACAACTATTTGAAAGTTGTGCGCATGTGCTTTCTAGTCAAAGAACATAGGCGTGGTGAAAAATAATTTGAAAAATTTTTGTGAAGAGCAAACTTGTAGATAGAAAGTGTAGCAATTTTTGAATATTTTTTTTTACTGAAAAGTCGCGCTGCGGCGGTGTGGTCTGCATATATCAGACAATAATATAATTTAATCTTAAAACCTTATTTTGGAAAGAGTAATTAGTTCAGTAACAAACTATGTTCCCGCCGCCACTGGGTGTTTTACAATAGGTGACATCAAAAATCAATTTGACATTTATGTTGTCAACATTGGTTTATATTTAATAATTAAAGATGCCCTTATGTTAGTTTACATAACCTATAATTGTAATAAATTTCATAAAATCATAAAATAAAAATAATTAAAACATGTCTATTATAAATCAAAAAGAATATCTGAAGAAATACTTGTCCAAAAACCCGGATAAGCCTAAGAAGAAGAAAACAAAGAAAAAGGATAAAATTACCCCCAGGTAAAACCTTAATATTGTCATTGATCATATTTTCTTTATTTCTAATCTTTAGAGTGAGAATAATTGATGACGATGCAGACTACCAAACGTTCAATGAAGCTGTCCAGGAAGACCTTTTGGCAGCCAATGAAGATGCCCCACAAGTTGTAGGAATCATTGATGACAGACCTGTAGAATTACGAATGGATGATTTTAAGAAAGAAGATGTTTGGAAACCTGTTCATGCTATAAAACATGAAAAAATCGAAGATTCTGATGATGAAGATGGTAAATTACAAAATTTATCAAGTAATTTATATTTTTTTAAGATCTTATCCTTTTTTTATTATATTTTATTTATTTCTTGGGTAAAGGATTTTTATTTAAGAAAACAATTGATATTTTGCCAACGTTTTCAGTCTTTTTAATTCTGACCTTCTTCAGGGCTTATATCTAAATATTATATATTAATTAACTTGAACATAATAAATATAAATAGAAACTGTTAAGATTAAAATCTTAAACATGAATCTTGTATATAAATGACAAATAACAAAAAACTAATAATAAATTATTTTTTTGTTATTTGTCATTTATATACAAGATTCATGTTTAAGATTTTAATAATAAATTAGTTTTTTGTTATTTGTCATTTATATACAAGATTCATGTCTAAGATTTTAATCTTAACAGTTTATATTTATTATGTTCAAGTTAATTAATATATACTATTTAGATATAAGCCCTGAAGGTCAGAATTAAAAAGACTGAAACGTTGGCAAAATATCAATTGTTTTATTAAACAAAAATCCTTCACCCAAGAATTAAATAAAATATAATAATTTATATTTATAATATTTTTTTAGAAGAAATTGCAGGGGGAAAAAGAATTCAAACAGGAAATTATTCAGATGATAATAAAAGTCCTACAAGGAAAAGAGATGGGCAAAATGAAAGTCCACCTAAAATGGAAACAAATGATTATAGTCCTCCTAGAAGGAAAAAAAAGGAAATGGACAGTCCAAGAAGACAAAATGGTGATGATTTTAGTTCCCCTAGATGTAAAAAGGATTATGATGATAATAGTCCACCAAGAAGGAAGAGAAATGGTGATACTCCTCCAAGAAGAAAAAGAAAAGAAAGTGAAAGTCCTCCAAGAAGAAATAATAAAGAAAGAGATGAAGAAAATAATCCACTAAAACAAAAGGTCAAATATGAAGACAACAGTCCTCCCCGTCGAAGAAAAAATGATAGTAGTCCTTCAAAGCAAAAAGGATATGAAGATAACAGCCCCCCAAGAAAAAGAGCAAAAGATGAAGACAATAGTCCTCCAAGAAGACAGAGGAAAGGTGACATTAGTCCACCAAGAAGAAATAATGTTGATAATAATCCCCCTAGAAGGAGTAGAAATAATGAAGATAACAGTCCAAGAAGAAATAGAATAAAAGAAGAGAATTGCTCAACTAGAAGAAATGATGTTGATAGTCCTCCCAGAAGGAATAAAAGAATTGATGATAATAGTCCACCCAGAAGACATAGGAATAATGAAAATAATAGTCCACCAAGAAGTAGAAAAGATAATAGCCCATCTAGAAATAAAAAGCAATATAGTAACTCACCAAGAAGAACGAAGAGTCCTGTAGGAAGAAGTAAAGATGCAAGTCCTACAAGGAGGAAATCTAGATATGAAAATGATTGTAGTGAAAAAGAAAAAAGTCCATCAAGAAGAAGTGAAAAAAAGAGTAGGTGGGGTGAACCTTCTTCAACAAAAATGACCAAAACCTTAGATGGAAAATCAGCTGGTTTACAAAACGCCAAAGATCTTGTTGAAGAAACTCAAAAATTAAAAAAACGCGAAGAAGATCTATTTAAAAATATGGCAGCAGAAGTTTCTGGAGTGAATTCACAAACAATTATTCGAGATAGAAAAACTGGAAAGGTACGAAATCTGGAGGAAGAAAGAGTTTTCCAAGAAGAAAAAAGTAAAGAACAAGCACAAATTAAAGAAAAATATGATAAATGGGGAAAAGGTACTAAACAGGTTGAAGATTACAATGAGAAATTGAAACAGGATGTTTATGAAATGAATAAACCATTGGCAAGGTATGCAGATGATGAAGATTTGGAAAGGTATTTAAAGGAACAAGAACGGGAAGGAGACCCAATGTTAGCCTATATTAAAAAAAAGAAGAAAAAGGATGCTGTAGATACTGGAAAGCCAAGTAAATATAAACGTTTTTCAATTATTTTTTTTTTTTATTGTATCAGTAGATATTATACAATTTTCTATTTGATGATTTGATTGAAATTGTATTAATTAAAAGATTATGCAAATCGTAATTAAAAAACAATAATAATTCAACATTGATAGATATATGATTCCAAAGATAACTGATATTTTTTTCAAAATATGTCTATAATGATTATGTATATTAATATTAATTGTTTTTTTTTAGTGAGGCCACAATATGAGGGAGAGTTTATGCCTAATAGGTTTGGTATTAGGCCAGGACACAAATGGGATGGTGTGGATAGGTCAAGTGGCTATGAGAAAAAATGGTTTGAAGTACAAAATTCAAAACAAGCACAACGTGAGGAAGCTTACAGGTGGAACACTGAAGATATGTAACATATGTACATTTGTTAATCATAAAGTAGTATATAAGAGTATATTTTTAAATATATTTCATTTCACCAACAACATAGAAAAATTAATATTAATCACTACACAATTCAATATATGATGGACCATAATTTGCGAAATTTATTAATGCAAATAAGGCCAAGATTTTAATTAAGATTCATAGGTGTCTGAATACTACATGGCAGTGCTCCTAAAACTTTTTGGTTTGGTGTTTTGATTAGTAAAACGTACAAAATATTTTTTCTTTGTATAGCTTATTCTTCTCTGTTATGGCCTGCTATGGACCCAGTTATTTCAACCTTTTGCATCCTTAATTATGTAATTTTAATTCATTCTCAGTATTCTTGAACTCACTTCTTGTTAGCCTCCTTTCTTTCATTGATCCATTTGTTGATTCTTGTGCCAGGTAGGGGGTGGCGTTCTCCCACTTTCATCCCCAAGGTGTACTTGTAAGTATTGAGTCATGGTGGTACATGGTAGGTAGTATTTAAGAGAACTTCAAGAGAGAATCCCCAAAAATGACCAATGTTGTTGTATATAATTACAGATTGATAATAAATAAGTTGTGAATAGTGTACAGGGTCCTCTTAGAATCACTACCTTCCATTAAAAAGTTTTCAACTTTTCAACAAGATATTATATTCGTTTATCTGTGAACATATTGTGCTCAAAAATAAGAAAACATTTCAAAAAAATTAATTTAATTTATTTATTCGCCCACTTTTGAATATTTATTAAATGAAATATTTTTGTGCCACCCACGTTTGTGTTTCTGTGTCAGAGGCGTAACAAACGCAACCTATTGGGCAACCGAGGCCCATTCCTATCACGGCCGTGAAAGGCAGGGGTAAAAGTGGCATGAGGTAAGGAGGCCTACACCTTTTAATTTCGAAACTTCATTCCTCCAAAAGATTCAGCTGACGGAGGCGCTTTAAAGTAAAATTTTGTAGTTTCGCCGCTGTTAAAATGTCCTTAGCGTCCACCAGTGTCACAAAAACACTTTTTAGAAGATGTGCCAAATTCTTAAGAACGCTCTCTGTAGTTTGCCGCATCCGTGGCAGAAAATGCAAATAATGTTGCGGCTCGGTGGCGGGGCGTGGGAACATACTATAGCCTTAGAATCTAATTTTAATAGTTGATTATTTAATAGTTTAATTTATTTGTTTATAAAATTGAATTATGAAATTAAGAGTGATGCAAGAGAGTGGCTCAATGGTTGCTGGATCTGGGTTTGTTAGCGAAAAAGTATATTTGTATTGGGTATGGAGATGATATGAAGTTGTTGAAGTTTAAATATGATGGGTGGACACAGCAGTGCCATAAAACCAAGACGAAAGTGGTTTAAAACGGTTACTGGGAGTATAAGGAAGAAAGGTGGTTGCTTTGAATATAGTAATTTGTCATTATACACAGTCCTGATATTAACGTATGAAAATGAATTCCGCGAAACAGTGTCGAAGTATATAGGTGAATGAAGAGAGAATCGAAATACTGACTGATTCAATGTCATTTTATAGAGAGGTGTGTCTGCAGATGTGTGGGAGGGAAAAAGAAATGCTTGGTGGAATTGGAGTAATTGTGGAAATTGAAGAAAGCAAGTTTGGTAAAAGGAAATATCAAAGAAAAACATTTAGAGGGTTTAAAACCATTAAAGTGGAACTAATAAAAGTTTTATGGAAGAATTAAGGAAAATATTAGACCTAGAACTACCATCACATCGGACTGTTGGAGAGCATACAGTTGTTTGGAGAATGAGTTCCAGCACCTCACAGTCAACCACTCCATTAGTTTCAAAACTCCTGACAATGGGGTCCATATTATTAGTAGGTATTATGTATATTTATTGCCCTTACGGGTCTATAAATTGAATCCAAAATTTACATCTATACTAAAACTAACATCGAACATAATATAAATAAGAATAATAATAATAAAAAGAGAAAAAGAAAAAATAAACATTAAAAAAAAAGAAACATATGCTGCTCAAACTAAAAACAAAAAAAAAAGAAAGTCACTAAATTCCTATCCCTAAACCCCGATTACCGGCTTCCCTCCCCACATATTGCTCTTCTTCTCTCCTCAACTTTCTTCATCCAATCTATCCCTCTTCCATCCTTGTTTAAAATCTCTTCTCTACACTCGTCTCTTTCTCTCATTTCTGAACATTCGTTCAGCAAGTGTTCTATTGTCTCCTTGTTTTCTCCACACATCCTGCATACTCTATTCCTATCCTCCATCCAAAAATTTATTATCTCTCTCTTCATTTCCACATCTGAATCTTGCCATTGTCACCCTCTCTTTTCTATTTTCTCTTCCTAGGTACTTTGGCAGTTCTTCCGTTATTATTTTTTCATATTTCCCATTGTACCTAGACTCCCTAATTCTTGCTCTCCTTTCTTGAATTTGCACATCTCTATCTCTCTGGACCAATTCCTCTGTCATTACTCTACCTCTCTCTCTCATTCTATCTCCGCTCCTGCATACCCATTTCTTTCTAGATATGCTTCCCTCTCTTTCCACACCCCCTTTCCTATTTCTTTCCTTTTTTCTTTGAGGCACTCTTGCAGAATTCTGCACTCTCTTCTCTCTATCACTCTCTCCTCAAAACTTATTGCTCTCTTTCCTGCTTCTATTCTTATTCCATCTCTCTTTGTTTCCTCCATCACTATATACCCCGGGGTCTCTCTACCTAGTCCTAGCACCCATTTCAAATATTTTTCTTGCACCCTTTGCAGCCCTTCTTGCTCTCTCCATCCCCATATTTCCGCTCCATACATCATCACACTTTTCACCAGGCTATCAAACATCATCACTCTCCTTCTATAGTCGTGTCCAAATTTTCTCTCTCCTATTCCCCATACCGCTCCTAGTATTTTATTGGCTTTCTTTACTAACTCTCTCACGTGTGCTGTTTCAGTATTTCTCTCATTAAACACGTACCCTAGGTATTTAAATTCTTTTACTTCTTCAATTTTCTCCTTCTCCCATCTCCACTCAATTACTCTTCTCCTGCCACCCCCTTTTCTTAACACCATCATCTTGGACTTCTCCCCATTCACTGTCAGATTTTTCCTCCTCATATATTTCTCCATGTTTCTTATCATTTCTTTCATCCCTTTCTCGTCTCTCGCTAGCACCACCAAATCATCCGCGTAGGCTAGGGACCACACTTTTTCTTTGCCCACCACAACCCCACCCGTCTGCGCTTTGCTGAACATCTCCTCTATGTCTCCAATAAATGCTGCAAACAGGCTGGGGCTTAGTGGGCAGCCTTGTCTCACTCCCTTATGCGTATTAAAACCTTCGCTCACCCTTTCACCAACTCTCACTCTACTTATTGTTTCTTCATAAATCTCTTCTAATTTTGATATCAGTTGCTCCTTTATCCTTTTCTTTCTCAGGCATTCCCACAGTGCCTCTCTTGCTACATTATCAAAGGCCGCCTTCAGATCCACAAATAATGCATACATCTTGCCGCCCCTCTTTTTTATCTCATTCCCTACTATGTGATTCAAGATGTATACATTATCCATGGTCCCTCTCCCTTTCCTAAATCCCGCCTGTCCGTCTGGTATCACACCTCGCTCCTTCAATTCCTTCGTCAATCTCTCTTCCACAATCATTGCATATATCTTATATGCCGTATTGAGCATGGTGATCCCCCTGTAATTGCTTGCTGTTTCCCTTTCTCCTTTCTTATATATGGGGCATATTATCCCCTCTTTCCACTCCTGTGGGAAGCCCTCTCCTTTCCACACTCCATTCATTATCTCCAACAGCCTGTCAGCTTCCCTTTCAGTTCCATATATCCACGATTCATTCTGTATGCCGTCCCTCCCCGGTTCCTTTTTCTTTTTCAGTTTACTCAGTTGTTGTTCTAATTCTTCTCTTGTTATCTCTTCTATTTCTCCCACCCTGTGTTGACTCTTTTTCTTTTCCTGTCTGATTTCATCACCACCCAGCAGCTGACTGAAGTACTTTCTCCATTCCTCCATAGTAATTCTATTACTCACTCTTTCTACTTTTTTCTTTCTTTCCCTATTTATGTATTTCCATACCTCTTCTTCCGTCTTTATGCCTTTCATCTTTAGTTCTTCTTCCATCCATTTCTTTTGCTTCTTCTCCTTGCATACTAATTTGTACCTCTTGCGTGCTCTCTTGTACTCCTCATTACTTGCTTTTCCTCTTTTCCAATTTCTTAATTTCTTTCTTACTGATTGCTTCCCTTCCCTGCATTCTTTATCCCACCACTCGTTTTTCCAAGACCCCACCTTCACTCTTGTCTCTATCACTTTTTTTTCTGTTGCATTTTTTACGTGATCACCCAGTTCTTTCACTTTTTCGTTTATCCCTTCCTCTTCGTATCTAGCCTCCCTAAGTCTTGTTCTATAATTTTCTATTGCTTCTTCCGTCCAGATATTCTTCACAATTTTTCTTCTAACATCCTTCTCACTTCTTCTATTTTTCTCTCTTCCTTTTGTCTTCACTTCCAATGGCATATGATCCGACTCGACTCTTTCTCCCACCTTGAATTGTTCTATTTCATCCCATGCTTCTTCATTCACCATAACATAGTCAATAACTGTCTCCCCTCTTGGTCCGATATATGTGTACTCTCCTTTCTCATCTCCTATACTGTTTCCATTAAGTATGTCCCACCCTCTTTCTTCTACTAGACTAATCAGTAGTCTTCCTTCGGCGTTTTCTGTTGCGTCTTTTGTTGGTCTTCTTTCTATTGTTGTTTGTTCTTCTTCTAGCCATATTCCCTTTTCTCCAATTCTTGCGTTAAAGTCCCCCCCCAATCACCAGAGTTCCCTCGTCTTGCTGTTTTACTCGCTCTTCTATCATTCTCTTCGTTTCTTTCATACTTCTGCTGTATATTGTTATAATTCTCCATTTTCTCTGTCTAATTTTCACCGTTCTTTCCATAATCCCTCTTTCTTCTTTTGCTTCGGTTCTGTTTTCTTCTTCCAAACCCTTTTTCACTCCCATTATTATCCCCCCTTTAGCTCTCCCTTTCCTGCTTACCCTCTCTGCAAATTGACACTTCCAGTTAAACTCTTTGGCATTATTTTTTCCAATTTTTCCCACCCCTTCTCTTCCACCCACGTTTCTACCATTCCCACTACATCAAATTTTCCCAAATATTCCCAAAACTCATTGTCTTTGTTTTTTATCCCCGCTGTGTTCCAGTATACTATTCTTAATTGCTCCGTTTCTTCCTTATTCCTCTCCGTGTTCGTTTTCCGTTTTCTGTCCTGTCGTCTTTTCCTTGTGCTCTTATTCAAAAATTTGTTGTGTTTAACTCCCCCTTTTCATCATCCCACTTAAAGCCTTTTCCGTCTATCCATATCTTTTTATAACCGACTTTCACCCACCGTCCTTTTTGTCGCTCTTCTTAATTCCTTCTGTATGTCTCTTTCCTTCTTTGTCAGATCGTCTTCTATGTATACTCTCTTTTCCCTTTTTTTTCTTAGTTTCCTCTTATTTTCCATAACTTTCCGCTTTTCACCCCAGGTCCCAAGTTCCGCCACCAACATTTTCCCTCCACTTACTTTACACATCTCTTTCACCGTCACTTCTACCTCTAATTCTGCCTTTATCCATTCTTCCAGATTCTTCTCGTTCTCACATTCCCCTTCGTCCAGTCCCGTCACAACAATATTCTTTTTTCTCATTATTTTTTCCTTCTCTTCCATTTTCTCCTCCACTCTTTTAATTTTTTCATTTAGTTCTGTCTTTTCTCTTTCCCATTTTTCTTCCTTTTCACGCATCATATTTTTCAAATATTCCATTTCCCGGCTCATCTTCCGATTCTCTTCCTTTATCTCCCCTATATCTTCCATAATTTTTTTCAGCATCTTCATTTCCTCACCCATTTCCTTTTTAGCTGGTGATCTTTCCAGTTTCTTACTTTTTTGAAAGGGGTTCAACCTTTCTTCTGACTCTCTTCCCTTTTCTCTTTTCCTTTTATAATCTTCGTCTCGGTCGCTTTCACTCTCACTTTTTTTCATTTTTTCTTTTTCTTTCTTTTTTTCCTTATCGCGCGCCGTTTTTACGCGTCACAAATAAAAAAACTCAATCCGTAAAACTCGCTTCACAAAACACGTCCGCTCCGCTCAACCGCTCGAATTGGACTCCCATATTATTAGTATAAAGCAGGCATGTCAAACACGCGGCCCGCGGGCCGCATGCGGTTCGACTATACATAGATTGCGACATATACAGACATTTCAAAATATTTTTGATAAACGGCGGAAGTATTATGTCCAGCACAAATAAGTCGAAATACTGTAGCAGACAGAGTTGATGAAATAGCCGAGATTTTTAGAAATCAGCATAACTAAATAATATCAACATTTCAAGCCTATTCTGTAGCAACTGATGAAAGTACAGATATTCTATATATCGCTCAGCTGGCCGTTTTTATTCACGGTTGCGATGTTAATTTAAAATTAAGTTAAGAACTTTTGGAAATCATTCCTATGCATAATTCAACTACTGGATCTGATATTTTTGTTGCGCTTATGGAAGTTTTGAAAAAGCATAAGTTACCATTGGAAAAGTTGGTGCACCTACAACGGATGGTGCACATGACCATTATTACTAAAGGAGTTTTTGAGGGGTTTAAAAGAAGAATATAAACAACATGGTGATAACATTTTTTTAACATTTTCATGTTATTATTCATCAGCAAGTTACCAAAATTATATTCGAGCACTTGGGTTTAATCATCATCAATTTGTTTTATTTTTGGAAGATATAGAATGTGAATACACCGATCTACCATATTATACAAAAGTGTGATGGCATTCCAGTCATAAAGTGTTAAAACAATTCTTTAAATTGCTGGACGAAATCATAATTTTCTTGGAAACAAAAAATTATGAAAGTGCTGAATTAAAAGATGCACAATGAATAAGACTTAGCTTCTTCCGTTGATATTACAAGTCATCTTAATCAACTTAATCTTAAACTTCAAGGAAAAAAGCATGTTGTTACAAAGCTATTGGATAATATTAACACTTTCAAACAAAAATTATTAGCAAAAAAACCAATAGAAAAACATAATTGAATTTTGGGGTGAAACCAAACTAATTATAGATACAATCATACCAACTTATTAAAGTGGAATATAGCTTGAATATATAAATATATTCTACCTTACCGTAGCTCTATAATATTATTAAGTTTTTTTAAGACTACAAAACAAATCTCATGTTGACACACGGGCTCATCATGTTGTACTGGCTCATAGAAAGGAGATCTAAACTATCCCTGCATAATAAAGTCCTCATATACAAGACCATACTAATGCCAATCTGGACCTACGGTATTTAGCTCTGGGGTATGGCCAGCAACTCCAACATAGAGATCCTACAGCGATTCCAATCCAAAACTCTGAGACGCGAATGCTCCATGGTACGTGACCAATGCCACGCTACACAAATGAATTGACCACCTTGGAATTGACACGGTTAAGAATATAACTCAAAAGCTATGCACCAACTACGAGAAGCGACTCGAAGACCACCCAAACCCGCTGGCACACAGCTTGCTTGATCAAGGATCAATAATAAGGAGATTGAAGAAATTCAAGCCGGTGGATCTGCAAGCAGGGTTCCGCACAACCTAACTGTCCAAAACTAAAAAACCCCAATGGAGAAACATAGAGCAGCGTGTGTCATAGGATGCACCACTCTCTACTTCCACACTTCCTATCAGTCATCAAAACTAATAAATGTTGCATAATGTAACAGCTTGTAGTTCAATGTAATATTGTGAAAAAAAAAAAATTTACACAACAGATATTTGTATTCTATTTACTAGCCCTCAGTCCACTTTGCTGGCACTAAACAGAGACAAGTATCTAAAGACAAGACACTAAACAAGAACTTTACAGTTACTCAACCAAATATTGATGACTTGCTTTCCAACAAACTCTGCAACAAACGATGTCAAATATCTGCTAGATATAGTATTAAAATTTGATTTTGTTTATTAACATAACTTTTATTTTAGTTACTTTTTTAATATAGAATATTTATGGTTTCAGTGTAAAAAATAACATGAATAAAATAAATACATAATATAATCATTCTAACAATCCTATTTTATTAATTTTTTGATCAGTAAAAACATGCGGCCCCCAACTTAGCACAAATAGATAATGTGGCCTGCAATATCATATGAGTTTGACATGCCTGGTATAAAGGGTCAAAGGGGAATTCCTATTTGGCAGAATATATTTGGAGAAGGCAGCAAGTCCAAAAATTGGATGGAAGCTTTTCTGAATGCACTCAGACAACTATGTTTGTTTTCCAATTACGGGAGCACAGTGCGACTCAGTGCCGCAAAATGCCGCATCAGCAGAGGCTTTGTTGGAACAGATTAGTTTTTCAATGCGACAATAGAGTGCATTAGTCTTACTTTAGGTTTTCGAGACAAATTCGTAGGTTTGGCAATCTTTATCACATAAATAATGTGTGGTGTGTAAACCAGTGTAAATACTTCATCTCATTGTCTAATATTACTAATAATGCATATTTATTAATTTTTAAAATTTGTTTAGATAAAGTTTTAAAATGAGTTAAATATTTATTAACAACAATTCAGTATTTATACTCTTGTTGACAAAAATAATGATATACACATCATTATGCCAACTCAATGAAAAAAACACTTAAAATTTCATGTTAACTTATTGGTACCACTTGCGCATTACACCCGAGAGCAGAGCTTTTCCTTTTGCTCCTCGGTGCGAGGCGTTGCTGATGTTGGAACACTCGATGTTGCGCACAGTGGCGCATTGTGCGCTCTAGTACTGTAATTGGAAAACTACCATTTGTTGGAACAGATTAGTTTTTAAATGCGACAATAGAATGCAATATTAACTACTTGTTCCATTACAGGTGAATTAGAAAGATCAAATTTCATTCCTGATAATAATTTTGGAATGAAACCTATTAGTGCCGAAATAAGTTTTTTGATTTTTTTAATAAATTTCATGTTAACTTGTTGGCACCACTTGCGCATTACACCCGAGAGCAGAGCTTTTCCTTGTGCTCGTCGGTGCGAGGCGTTGCTGATGTTGGAACACTCGATGCTGCGCACAGTGCCGCATTGTGCGCCCTGGTGCGGTAATTGGAAAACTACCATTATATATTTGTCTCTGGTGCGACTCAGTGCCGCAAAATGCCGCAATAGCAGAGGCTTTGTTGGAACAGATTAGTTTTTAAATGCGACAATAGAGTGCATTAAAAATCTGAAAAATAAATTTACCTTTTAATAAGTAAACAATAGAAAGAATTTTAATTCGCTAAAGTTTTACAATAATTAAACAACAGAAAGGAAAATACATTGAAAGTAACTGTTATACCTGATTCCTCATAAATGGTTCATATATTGGTTTCAAAATAAATATTTATTAACAACAATTCAGTATTTATACTCTTGTTGACAAAAATAATTAAATACACATCAATTATGCCAACTCAATGAAAAAACACTTAAAATTTCATGTTAACTCATTGGTACCACTTGCGCATTACACCCGAGAGCAGAGCTTTTCCTTGTGCTCGTCTCCCTCGTCTCTGTCTTTAGATACTTGTCTCTGGTCTCTGTGCTCGTCGGTGCAGCAAACATTAGTTAAAACCCGTACCTACCAATCGCAATAAAGCGGCGGAGTCTGGTAATGGCGCCAAATTCAAAAATATATTTGAAATAATGAACCGTTTGGAACTTGCACGCTATATATCAAGTCTGCCATATATCAATTTGTTGATATTTAAGGTATATTTTTTTGTGTTGGGGGTAATTGTTGATTTGGGTCGAATAGCATGCTAGGTCGAATAGTTGTTTTCAGAAGAATCAACTATTCTGAAAATAAAAAGAAAATTATATGATTTTTATAATATTATATGAAATTTATTATACATTTTCCTTTTATTGATAAATATAATTTTTTTTTTAATTTGCACGAAATTATAATTCTACAAAATAGTTTACGTTCAGCGTTAGCATTACCCGGGGTAAACCACGTGGAGGTGCTGAAACGATTTTTTACCCCTGGATAAATCGTTTTGCACAATATTTATATATATATATATATATATATATATATATATATATATATATATATATATATATACGAATTTAACGTAAATGAGAATGCTACTGTCAAGCATAAAAAACAAAGTAATGTAATATTGTAATTACGATTGATCCATCCTTAAACAGGAAATACAATAGATAAATACATAATACTTAAATACATAGCTAAATACATAATACTTAAATAAATTACAATACATTGCTAAAGACATAATACTTAAATAAATTACAATACATTGCTAAAGACATAATACTTAAATAAATTAAAATATATTGCTAAATACATAATACTTTAAAAAATTACAATACATAATATATCTATTATTCTCTAGTTCCAAATGTCGATTTGAAGGTTGTATAGTAGAATTTTTTAATCCTCTGCCAACCTCCGTCACAACCCCAAATGACAGATCTTTTTTACGGCTATTACATCGAATGGTTAAATGAATAATTTAAAAAATTAGATAAGAAAGCTGCTTACCAGCATTTCATTTTTTATTAGGAAAGTATGTCTGCTTCTCTATCTTTCTCTTCTTGGATACTTCATTGTTCTTGTCTTGCTGCAAATTCTCAAAAGCATTCCACATGTTTATAAAGTCATCTAATGATTCCCCTTGTAAGGCCTTCACTTTACTGACAATATTTTCATGTTCAATATGTAAAAATATTTAAATTTAATATTAAAATAATTCCATATCATGTGTATAATTTCTTCAACACTATCCTTCGCTACCTTCTTTCGCTATCAATACATGTGCTTGGTTCATTATTTTTCTCTTCTAAAAACTGGCATAGTTCTTCTTGATATCTAACTTTACTTGTTGTGGGTTCATGAATGTATAACATTCCTTTGGAGTCTTCTTCTCCCAAACCATGAACACATGCAGCAGACTCACTATTCCTCCTTTCATGCAGCACAACTGCATGTATATGTTTGCACAAGGTAGTCTTCACAGAAAACTCCGGACACTCACAAATATACTGATGCAAACAAACTTTGCATTAATGACAATATCCCATTCGGCAATCCACATCACACAATTCATTGTAAGTTATACTATAAAATGTGTCTCCTGTTGTTGATTTGACTCTAAATTTGCCAAATTCAACAGATTCCACAAAATCTGTAATTTTTTCTGCCTTCTTATGAGCTTCAACGATTATTCTATGGCAGTAATTGTTGGCATTTGGTCGCTATTGATTTACAATATTTTTCCACATCTTCTCCTCAACAAGCTCTTCCAACATGTCTAATAATTTTTCAACTCTAAAAATTTATAAATAACAATTATAATATATTTAACAATTACAATATAAGATAAAATATTATTGATTTCACCTTATATTTTGATTTCCTCTCATTTTTTTATGTTTTAAAACTTTGTGTAAACTTTCTATTGCCATGTTGGTGTTTATTCCAGCATTGATTCTAAGAAAATGAGCCCACATCTTAATTCTATCTTCCTGAAAATAGTACCTACAAATGTATAAAAATTAAGTCATTCCAAAATTTATGAAGTGTATTATGCTAAAGTCCTACTTTTCTAAGTAACTTAAAAACTGTAATTCCCCTTCATCTTTTAAATATTGTAAATATTTGTCCTTCTGTGCAACAAAATTTTCAATTTTCGTTTCCTTCAAAATTTTTCTCATTTCAGTCTTCATTTGCAACTTATTTTCTGGCTTCGTCAGTTTCGATCTGCCTTGAATATTCCAATTCTTTACCACATGCCATGTACAAAGCAATCTCCTTTTTCCGCAGTCTCCATGGCCTCTGTCCATGCATTGTAATATTTTGTTATTTATTATTACATTACATTACATACATTGTACATTAATGCTGCATCCCAATCTTTCTTTTAATGCCTTCAAAAAAACTTTTTGAATCACCTGATCCAATCTATTGGAAAGCAAAAATGCCACTGGGAATCCCATATTTCCCTCATCTTTAATTAATACAGTTGTCAATTCAAATTTACAGCGATTTGTTCCATGCGTCCCATCCATACAAATCACATGTTGGTTATCTCTAAGTTTCTTTTCCATGAATTCATTCATGTACCCCAATGCGAAATCTTCAACACTTAAGTCAGGGTGACTTTCTCCTACAACATTATTATTATTTCCACCACCACACCTGCACCATATGAAACCCCACAAGTTTTTGAAAACCCCAAAAAAGCTATACCAATACCTTCTAATTTATGTAAGAGGAACAAAAATATATAAAATAGAAAGTAGATAGAGCTTAGTGTAATAGTAGATAAGAACTAAATGGGTATGTACACCAATGATGTAGGATGATAGAGGAAGAGGTTCAATAGATCTATGAAGGTCACAGTACAACAAAGCACCACCAAAATCTACAATAGATAAGAAAATTATAATCTACTTAATTGGAATATTTTCTATTAAGAGTTAAAAGAGTTTTAAGTTTGTTTCTTCTAACACATGCATAATCAACTTGTCTATTTTCCTTTGACATCCACGATTCAAATTCTGCAATGTTCCTAAAACTTAAATCAGATGTTTAATAGTTACACCATGTATCTCTGTTAAATGATTAAGCAGAAGCTCATGGTATTGAAATGCCTCCTTTTTTTCTTCTGGGCATAAGGAGCAACGAATGCGTTGTAACATATTTTTCCCCACTTGCATATTATGCATATTTCTCAAATGTCGATTCTTTGAAGAAACAGTCACAAATGTCTTCTGACATCACAGGTCAGTTTATTGACACTAAAACATGAAAGTAGAATGTCCAAATATGTATACGTTAAAAGATTATATATATTACCTTTCCATGCTGGATGTAACACTAACCTAACTAATGTAAAACTGAAAAAGAAGTAGTATTTATATTATTTTTATTAAAACAATAAAAAAGATATTTCAGCGAAATGATAAAATATATAATATAGCAATAAGAACTGCTGATTTAATCGGGATAACCACACTCAAGATTCTCTAAAAGTCGACACAAAAGAACAAGGAACACACTTCGCGCACACACTGCATATAACTTAAACTACATTTTTGAATTTGGCGCCATTACCCGACTCCGCCTCTTTATTGCGATTGGTAGGTACGGGTTTTAACTAATGTTTGCTCGTCGGTGCGAGGCATTGCTGATGTTGAAACACTCGATGCTGCGCACAGTGCCGCATTGTGCGCTCTGGTGCTGTAATTGGAAAACTACCTATATGACCCCCAGAAGCTGTTTGTCCATAGAAATTTCTACATTTCAAAGAATCTCTGAAATTGTACTAGTAAAAATGTCATGTTTTAGTAGGAAGATATTTTCAAAATGAAAGCTATCAAACAACTTTACAAACCCCCAGGAGCTGATACTCCATAGAAATTTGTAAATTTCAAAGAATCCCCTTAAATCGTATTAGTGTACAATTGTAATTGTATTAGTTATTAAATATATAAAATAACATTTTAAAGTGCATTTTACAAATTCGTCACAATCGATATAATGTATATTCAAAATATAATGGTCAGAAATATATATTTTAATATACAAGAGTATATTCTCGAGCGAATGTGCGCACTCGCTTCGTTCGTGCGCCCAATTTCGCTCTCGTGTCAAATTGACAACCTACCGCCCTAGTTACAAGCAATATTTTGTATTACTCATGCGAGGGGATGTATCTTACAAGTTTGGGATCCAGGTACCACATCCAAAAAAATAGAAACAAAAATGAAGAATTTGCTTTTTCAATGATCTCCGGTGGTGTTGATTCGTCATAAGAAATCTCCTCAGTGTCTGGTATCACTATAGAATTTACACGCATTTTAAAATGTTTTCTTTAATTTTTATTTTGTAATGAAAAAAATTCTGTCACTTTCACGTCACTTTTTTTAATATTGATGTCTTGATTGTGTTATTTTATTAATTTAATTGTTTTTTTTAATGTAACCTAGCGATATTGAATATTTGCGTTCGTTACCCAAGTTACGTGGAAATAGAACCAAAAGTGGCATTCCTTGTACTTAAAAATGTGCGCCAGATAATACTTTTAACGCATGAGTAATAAAAAATATATTTAAATACCCGTCACAAAATGTATTCAAGTTATTTTCATTAAGCCTCAGTCTCCCATTGTAATGCGCTTGTACGAAATTTAAAATAAGGACGATCCTAGGAATTTCCCGAGCATGTTTCTATCCTTTAAAACAGCGTTTCTCAAAGTGGGCGATATCGCCCCCCAGTGGGCGATGACGTCGTTTTGGGGGTCGCTAGGTAGCCAGGGGACGATATAGGGGCGGTAGGTAGCCAGGGAGGCGATATAGGGGGCGGTAGGTATCACGAGCTATACAATGTATTTCTGTTAATTTAAAACAAACAAATACGTTCAAAAAAATTGTTCCGTATTCAGTATTATACATTTTATTATATATTTTCGATTCCTATTTTAAATATTAACGATCAGTAATTCTCAGTAAGCTTTTTTATTGGTTTCTTCCTAAAACGAGATAATTTTATTTTACAAATCTACCAACTTTGAAATTTTATCTACCAGCAAGGCAAATTTCGGGTTGGTAACACATCACACTAGAAAGAGAAAGAGAGAGAGCGCGGTATGAACTATGGGAGCGAGTAAAATAATAGCGGCAAAATATCTTCATTACATTTTTTCCCAAATTACACCTACCGCAAGCCACATTTCGTTCGAATACATAGTTATTCATACAAATTATACATACATATATTATACCTACATATTTATTTAAAAAGCGGTAAGTCATTTTAAATTATTATTTTAATATTTTTAAATAGGAAACATAAATATATTATTCAAACTAATATTTTTGCCCAAAATAAAATTCAATGATAAATGCGTTTTCTTATACAATCTATAAATTAAAGTCATTATGTTTTCATATCTATACATATTTTAATAAATTATTGTAGGAAAAATGTCAGAACACAAAGAGACATGCAGACGATATTCTGTGGAATATATAAAATATGGTTTTATACCATCACCACATAATATCCAGATCCCGATGAGCTTCATTTGCGATAAAACATTTTCGAATGAAGCTATGAAGCCTTCCAGATTGTTAGAACATTTACAAAACATGCATCCCCATAAAAAGAATCAAGCTGTGTCATATTTCCTACGTTTGCGAGAAAACTTTGAGAAACGCTAAACTTGAAAAACAATGTTTACCAGATCGTAAAGAAGAAAACATGGATGGACTTCGTGCTTCATACAAGTTATCACTACTAATTGCAAATACGGGAAAAACCCATACAAGTGGAGAAGAATTAATTTTGCCTGCATTTGCTGAGGTAAACAGTACTGTGTTGCACAAATCTCCATTAAATGTAATTAAATCAATTCTTCTCGGTAATGACACTATTCAAAGAGGAATTGATTCAATCGGTGAAAATACAGCAGAATTTTTCTATAACACTTTTGGGATTACTTAACAAAACTTTTCCAAATATTATAACCGTTCATTACATCATACATCGCCAACATTTAGTTGCCAAAAATATAAGTCAACCCCTTCACCAATCGATGCAGCTTGTTATTACTGCAATAAACAAGATTAAGGCACATTCATTGAATGATAGGCTATTTCGTAAGTTGTGCGATAAAACTGTAGATAACTAACTACAGACGTTTATTACTCCATACTTCATACTGAAGTTCGATGGCTTTCAAAGGGGAACAGTTTTCAACGATTTTATGAACTTTATAGAACGATTATTGAATTTTTTTTAAATTATAAAGTATCTGTTACCATTTCCAAAGAAACAGAAAAAAGAGAACTTTAACTGAAAGATGTAATACCTTAAATACCATAAAAAACTACAAGGTGAAAAAGTCACTCTTATTAAAACAAAGTCGGAAATTTCAGCATTTACTGAAAAATTGTTACTTTAAAAAAAAAAATTGACTCGTCGTCAATTTTACCAATTCCCTAAACTGATGGAAATTCAAGAAATTGAAGAAATATCTGATGAACATATTCTAATATTCACAAATCATTTGGACATGTTACATAATGACATGAGAAAGAGATTGAAAGATTTGTTTGTTTTGCAAGTTCCTGATTGGATAATAACGCCATTTTCAAGTTATGAAAACGCAGACCCGGTTTTGGAAGAAGAATTAGTCGAGTTGCAAAATGATATAGTCTTAAAAGCAACATTTAAAAACTCATATGAAGAGTTTTGGTTGCAAAAAGAAGTCATTGACCACTATTCATCCTTCTGGAAAGTCGTCAAGAAATTATTAATAGCTTTTCCAACTTCATACTTAGTCGAACGAGGGTTTAGTGCTGTTTATCAGCTTGTGACAAAACAAAGAAATAGACTGGATATTATGAAACGTGGAAATTTGCGTTTGTTACTCACGAACGTTGAACAATTAGATAAATTGATAACGCAACATCAATCGCATCCTTCCCATTAATTATATATATATATATATATATATATATATATATATATATATATATATATATATATATATATATATATATATAATTCGATAAATTTTGGGGGCGTTACTAACTTTACCATTTCACAGGTGGGCGAGGAGACAAATAAGTTTGAGAAACACTGCTTTAAAAGATCACAAAACAATATTTTAAAAATTAAAATTCTCGAAGGAATGGGTAAAGTCTCAGAATAAGTTTTCCTTAGTTCACCTAATCTACACATTTCATCTATACATATTTGCGCATGCGCACTGAACTGATCATGCAATATAAACATGGATGTAGTGAAAATACATTTTCTGGTGTATATTAGAATTGTAATAATTGTTGATAGATTAAACCAACAGTTCTTACTACTTCATCTTATCTTGGATAGATAGGTCGCGTGTATGTAGTCTTGAAATATCTGCCGATTCGCGCCGAAACGCGCGTTGCGTTATACCAACCCAATTATTTAGGTTGGGTCGCAAGTGGTTTTGGGAGAAGTTCTCACTAAACCCCCTATTCCACTTTTAGCTAGGGCTTTTGGTATACACCAATCCGGTATCGCATATTTCGCATTCATTCAAGGTGCCCACCCTGAATGAACGGACAGTTAGTGAAAGCCACCCTAGTTTTTGCTTCCCCGTCCGGGAATCGAACCCGGGTCTCTCGCTTGCTAGGCGGGCACTACCGAGGAGGACACCCAATCTAACCTAGATGAAACCAATACTGCTTTCCTCTTTACCCCTTGACATCCTAATCCTTAAATAAGTTTAAATATTTGTTCAATTAATCAATTTTCCATACTAACCCTAAACATCCCTAACTTTATTCCTGCCAATTAAGGTTTTCGTCAGTTTCTATTTCTTCGAAATCGTGGAACGGAGGCGCTGAAAATGTTTGATACATAAAGTCCAGACGCTACGTTTTGCATAACCTTTTGTCTGCACAGTTCAACACGTTGTAGATAAAACGTTGCGTGTAGATAGGAAAAGTGCGCTGTTTTGGAAACGGCGCGAAGACGGTACAGTTGCAGCAATAACTGATGCTCTCTAGGCATAGATATCCATGAACTGTACAGACAAGTCGGCGCATGTAGACGGTAGCGCCGTTTTCCGATTCATTTTGTTCCAGACTATGACATGACCAGACTAGTACCTCCTCCATGACGATTTCACTAAAACTGTCCGAAATATACAGATATATCTGCACCGTGTAGACGCTCTAAAAATTGCAACGTTTTCATTCCGTTCTAAGACTGCGCAAACAAAAGGTTGTGCAAAACGTAGCGTCTGGACCGGCCTTAAGAGTGCAAATGTCTAGCAATAAAAAAGCTAATAAAACATAAACGCTTAAGCTGCCCACTAGTGGGCACTAAGTTGACTACCACTGGACTAGACCATTGACGTATGAATACTAGGGACGGTGTGTACAGCTGGTGTAAAGTATCATTATTGGCGAGGGGACTGCAATTGGTGCTGTGGAAATTGGTATGGTCGCCATATTGGTATGGGATATTTTGGAGCTTTTTTTAATTACAGAACTTTATTCAGGATGACAAAGCTTGTCAAATATACTGTATATAATAAGTACTTTAAAGTTACTTTAAGTTAATAAAAATAGTTCAATATTTATAGTTACATATTTATAAATATTCTGTTGTTTCTGAATGTTTTTTTGAATCATGTAAGTTTGTTGAAATATTTTATTAAGAAATATTTTGAATCATAGGAGAAATGTTGATTTAAGTGGAATAGTTTCCAGCAGAATCAACTGTTTTGGCAATAAAAAGAAATGTATGTTCCTATAAGAAATTTATTATACATTTTCATTATATTGATAAATTTATATCATAAATACACTAATATATACCTTCTTAAATTAACAAAACATGTTCCAATCCCCCAACCCATGTTTGAAATCTCAAGGGTAGTTCTAGGAAAGGCCAAATGTACAACTTGTTACCCTGGCTGCAAATATGCCTTGCCTGCATATATAACAGTTGATAAAAACGGACGAAAACAAAAACAAAATTCAATGAATATACGTAGACATAAGAATAATATATTAATATATTATTCCTATGCCCATACAAATTCTGACACAACGGCAAAATAATAAACTTCGCTATATAGGTATGAACCACCCGCCCGCCGCGAACGTGGACATTCCCCGCGCCTTAACCCTCCATCCCTAGTATTTATAGATCCATGGACTAGACAGATAAGGAAAACTGGGAATATTCAGAAGATATTTATAATCATTAGTAATTTTGTTCGAGAATAGCGTTGGGGAACAGAAAAACCAACGAATGGATCAGAAACACTACGAAAATCAGAGATGTGATCGAAACCATTACAACCACACATAGCCAGATGTACGAAAGCAAAATGGAATAACAGACTGTTGCACTGGAGATCATACTTAGGACGACGAAATAGAGGACGACCACTGATGTGCTGGACAAACGACCAGTGATGCCAACTTGGGGGGTTTATCCCCAAATTTAGGGGGAATCAAGATGCAAAGAGATTTTTAGGGGTACATTTATATAGGGGTATTTTTAGGGGGGTCTTTTAGCGGGTACATTATTTAACAATTCTTTTGAGGGCGATAAATTAAAGTATATATCTTAAAAAAAAGTTAAAAAAGAAAGAAAAGAATGTATAATGAAAGAACATAATAATTTGTAATCACAGATAATGCACAAGTGAGCACTCTATACAATTTATATTATTAAGCTTTGAATCAACCAATGCACATTGTTTACAGTTTTGCTTACAAATTAATAAATAAAAATTAAAAAAAAACAAAATCAAAACAATCTCCCTTCACTAGCCCTCATTAAATACATATCCCGATGATATTTAAAGTATTGAGTCAACATTATGTCTAGGGGACAAAACACGAGACATTGAAGCAATTTGTTTTTAATTTCAATTATTTCTCGTTTAAGTCCCCCCTCTATCACAGCACGGTAAATGAGCTATATTTTCGGGATTTCTTTTTGTCTCAATGAAATGATCAATCGAAAAACGGTAAAGTAAGTTTAATAATATTATTAAAAAACTAAAAAAAATATTTTTTTCAATTTTTTTTGGCACAAAATGGCGGCTGTGTGGCACTTGTCCGGAGACGCCTATTTTTGGAAGGAGGTCCACGGGCGGACATCTAGACTCCTTAATTTTTGACCTCTAACAAAAAATCTAAGTTTTTTAGTTTCTATATATCAACAGCTATGGAGCCACGTAGGATTATTTCGATATATTGATTTTTGGCGAAATGGTGCACGTTTTGAAAAATTAAACAAAAAAAAAGTCATTAAATTGTTCATAAAAAAAAACCAAGTAGTATAAAAAAAATCCTACCTGGCTCGATAGAGTTAGGTTTTTGGAATATACTACTGAAATTTCAGTTCGATCGGTGAAGATTTGTGTCCGCCCAGTTAAGAAAAACTGGTTTCGCGTTTAAAGTTTTAAGTCTAATCTGCGATGCCTGCACCATACAACTGGCCTTCTAAATCTATCTCCTCTTTTTTGCTATTCCGAATTGCTTTTAAATCGATACGGGCTTGTTTTACGCCGATACTCAGTGATTTCTCCGCCTTCTGTATGCGTTTCTCATCCAGGTCCATGCATAGTTGGTCACTTTTTAACCCAATTTTCATGTCCATGACCTGGATTATACGTAGAATTGATATTAACCCGTCATTAAAAACACACGAAGTGATGTTTGTAGTAATATCGAGGACTGCTTTGCCGGAATGCGTAGTTTTTGGAGCCAGCGCCCACACTGTCGAGTTGAAGCTTTCATTGCTGTTTTGTGTGAAACCCCATATGCAGCGTGTGAGAAGATCATCCGTAGTGAGTTGTTGATAAACTGGCTGAATAGCTTCATAAACTTCATCACACATTGGTGCTTTGTGCGTATAAGCATCCAAAGTGTCCGAAGATTTCGCCCTTTGCCACGAGCAACATGAATTTTCTCCAATCGGGCAATCGTCGTGTTTCGGATGGTCATTCGTAGATATTTTGTGAAGCAATGTGGCCCTTATAGCTTTCTTCATTTGTTCAACTGATTCACAATTTCTGACGCCTGACTGACGCCAACTGACGCTACACACCTATTCTTGGAATGTATAGTACATATAGTAACTCCTATAGACACTCTTAAATACTAAAGACTTTTCGGAGGGCAGGTCTCTTCCCATCGACTACCGTTATACCTGCTCCCGTACTCGAAAATTACATCGCGCCCCGGGATCACAAAAGGCGCTCGGCGCATACCTGAGAGGCGTTGTGGCAGAATGGAAAATTTGGGCATTTAGACATTTTTGCCGAATTCCATCTTTTGGTATGTCATTTTTAAAACCCTAATGCAACTTTTAAGCGAATTAAAAAAAAACGATTTTTTCTAAATAAAACAAAAGAAAAGTATAAAGAGCAAAAAATAATGAAAAAAAAAAGGATGAAGAAGTTAAAAATGTATATAAAGAAATGTTGAGAGAGGGTTAAGTTGAGAATCGAAATATAAAAATCGTTTTATTTTATTGTTGTTTTCATTACTATTAGTTCATAAATTAGTTCAAAAAATGTATGTAAATCTGTAAAAAGCGCCCGCAAAACAAGGTGTACAAACTTTAGGGGGTTTTAATCGAAATCTAGGGGGAATTGAACTTCGTCCTAGGGGGTAAATTCTGTACGAGTTGGCGTGACTGCAAACGACATAAAATTAACAACAGGGTTTAATTGGATAAGAGGAGCGCAAAACAGAAAGAGATGGTGCCATATGAGGGACGCCTATGTTCAGAAATGGACTGTGTAGTGAGGCGATTGAGATTGAGATGAGTAATTTTGTCAACTAAAATGTTTTTTAGAAACAGAAATCGTTATAATTCTATGCAAAATTTGCAATTGAACTATTACTTACTATTATTGATCCAATACAATTTATTTCATCTGTCGATCGTATTCACAAAAATTTACATTCCGGTTGAGAGGGAAACCGTGCAGCGCCGATCACAGACCCCTGGATTTGTAAAATTCTAATCTATAGTCCATATTTTTTAAGAATGCAGTAACTAGAAACCTGATTTACACTATGACAAATGTTTAATCTAGTTACAAAATTTGGCGCTAAATTCAAATATAGTCACTTGGATATAAAATTGGTAATTTACTAATGGTTTCATTGAATATCTTATTATTATTGATTAAATACTCGAAATGGTAACAATAGTAATAAAATACAAACAAATAAATGGAGAAAAACGCATAATCATTATTGCAGTACCCATAATCATTACAACTTCTTACCATCAATATATCATATTACAGTATAATCTCGGTAATTCGGACGACATGTTCAGTAATCCGGCAGCCTGGAGAGCATGCATTACTTTCAACACGTGGACCCGACCAGTTCAAAATGATACAAACAGATCAGATGATAATTGTGAATTAACACGACAGCCATTGACAACTAACAGCTGCAAATGTATGTGAAAAGAGAGAGAGAAAAGAGGTCGAGATGGAGAAGTAAATATCGTCGGTGTGAACTTCTCCTCGATATAAGCCAATCAGAAAACAAGGTCAAATAAGCCTTATCTTCCCTGTACTGCATTCGTAAAAAAATGGACTATAGTAGGTTTTATCTTCGGGAACAAATTTTAATTGACGTGCTGGTTTTATTAATGTCTGAATGATTGGTGTTTATTTAATGCAGAGCAACGATATCGCATTTGCACCCGAACATTTAATAACCCAGTTACGGCCCTAGAAATCCACGTGCTAATCACAAAAATTATATTATTATTGAATTTTTGTGCTATTATTGTATATCAACATTTTGCAGATCAAAATGGGCATAAATAGTACTGAAATTCCGAGATTTAAGACCACATATAGGAACAATGCCGGCAAACACCTAGAAACAAGACCAGACAATACAAGATTAGACAAATAAGATTTCAATGATAAAACCAGACAGACAAGATTAAGTCAAACACAGGGCTACACCTACAAGACTAGTCTAACAATTTAACAAGACAGACAGATAAAATGGTATACAAAATTGGACAGTTAAAATAAACAAGATATAAATAAATATTCAACATTAATAAAGACTAACAAGGCATAAGAAGACGAGATTTGACAAACTAGAGAAAAGATTAGACAGACAAAAGTAGAAGTTCTCTGAATAGAAGATTAAACCAATATTACTTGACAGAATGAGTTAGTCATAAAAACCTGACTAAGCAAATTAAACTAGATGTGAAACAGACTGTAACCATTGTTTCAAATAAACCGCCAAAGCATCTACAATGGGCGCGTTCCTGGATAGGCGCATGAGCAATTTATATTGAAAATTTAATATTGGGAACACTGTTTTAAGATATATAATTGTAAAATGAAGTAAAAATCCAGGAGAAAATTTCAATGAGGTGATAAAAACAATTGTTTTAAAACGATAATGGCGAAAATCGGTAGAGAAATAAGGAAAACAACTGGCAGATTAAATTTGGCGCCATGAATTATTGGATGAAAAAGCGTGCTTTTGCGCGTTGTTATAACAACTAAACGGTACGTCATTCGTGGTGAAGCCAAACGAGTGCCCCCTTTCCGACGCGTCATTTCTCTAGCTTGGCAGCATTTGTTAGCGTCAGCCCTGATTTTCGCAAAAATTAAATGTTTCCCTAAATAATTCCGACAATATTCAAAAGGTAAATTCATTTCCATACGGAGAATGAAACAAATTGCAATTACGAAATCAATCGATCGCAAATAAATCTATTTTGATAACGTTATACCGACCGTCAGACATTTTAACCGAAAGGATTTTAGTTACCGATTTTTTTTTATTTTCACTCACCTAGGGGACTTTTTATTTAACGAACGTTTGTGTCATTATATTTTCAACATTTTAATGTGAAAATCACCATTCTTTTTCGAACTAGATTTGTTTTTTATATCACGTTGCGTAATTAATAAATTATAATCTTAAGAGAAAATGGTAATTTTTTTGCAATCATTATTTAAATAACCTCAAATTACATTTCACCTAAGTACATTTGTGTTAAAATAAGATTTAGAGGATTGTTGTTATTTTTTTGTTAATTAAAGTTTGTAAATAATGTTTATAGGATGGGCAGTACATCTGATGATGCGAGAAACAATCCTAATTGTTTAGTATGCAGTGGAAGAGTTGGGGTATCAACCAGGAATTCACTACCAATATTCAGTAAAGAGGTAAACACACATTGTTTTAACAATACATCCTTTTCTTTATTTTCTTTATGTTGGTATTATTAATCATTCATAACTATTTGGCACTATATAGGGGATAAATTATATATGTATAACCCTCCAAATTTATACACAATATTCATCCTTTAATTATACAGGTTTCTCAAATATACATTTTATCTATTTAAGTTTCATTTGATAATATTCTCCAAGAAATTCTAATTTATTTAAATACAATTTATAAAACAACCATAAACCTTTCTTCCTAATTACTATTATAACCATGGAATAATATAATTAGCTTATTAAAAGAAATTATTTCTCAGTCCTACAGAACCACATCATATGTAGCAGTTCAACAACTTTTTGTATGTATGGTTCCCTATAGATTATCATTGGTATACATTTCTAGTAACGTAAATTAAAAAAGAAAAATAAATCATATCAAGGTTCCCCAACTTATATTTGCATCACAGCTATCTCTAGAAATTGATTAAGACTATCTATTTTTATCATTTATACAGTGAAGCACAGACAAAATTGTTCAATCGTTTGTATTTAATAAAAAAGTAATTTTCAAGACTTTCTCATACTGCTATTAATTGAGGCCTTGAGCGCAAAAGCGGACTAACCCCAACACATATAAAACTGAGTTATTGGGCATGCAAAATAATTGGATTATAAAGCATTTTTTTTCTTCAAAACGTTTTTGCATTTGTTCATGTTATGTAGCTTCTGATTCTATGCAAGATGTCTATTATTGGAAACAGAACTAATTACCCCAATAGTTCACTTTTGAATTGGATTGTTTTAAATTTTTATGGAATAGTCCGTTAACAAATTCATTTAAATGCTAGAGTACGACATATTAAAACCAAAACTTATTACTAAACTTTATTACACATCTTCTTCACTACAAAAATAAAGTACAGGTACCTCATTTACATCATTGTTGGTGGTTGCATGATAAATAGGTGGAATATATTCCAACAAACTATGGTCTTTCTTTTTTAACAGATTTATGCAGCGCCCATTGGGATAAAGTACATCTATTTTTGTATCAGTTTGGATTGTCTTTTACCGATATCAACTTTATTAAACAGCACATCAATATTGTTTGAATATTTGAAATAGATTTTAACACATTGACTGCCACGTTGACCATATATGGGCGACACCACTTTGATCACTGTGCGCTCCGTCACCCATATATGTGCGACAGGTTGTATTTCAGTTAAAGCCATGTCGGACAAATATGGTGGACACTATGCTATTTTACTGTAGTATTTTAAAGCGTGGCCTCTGGCGAAACTTTTGGTATATTGGTTTTGACCCTGCTCAAAAAATAAGAGAAATAACAACAATTTAATTATTTTGGTAATTTATTTTCTCAAACTATAATATAGTTACAAATATAACTTTTAAAACATAAATACGTCAAAAATAAAGTTAACTAGATTTGTGGTGGTTTCCAAAGCACTCTAAACACATAAAAGGGGCATGATTGCAATCCGGGCAATATGTGTATACTTTTTTTCCCTTTTTTTATCAGCAGTTCTTCCTTCAAGATTCTTTAGTCATGCATAACCCAAAGTACACATCCTTACCTTTTTATTATTTTCATCCATTTTAGTTTTTAGAACATGAACATTACGGTTGTTTGACATGAACAATTGTTTGACGTGTTTTAATTTTCTTTTTTGTAAATTTAGCCAGCTTCTCGAAACCATCGTATTTTAGCTGATATTTTCGTTGCTGTTTTATATACTAAAAGCATTCACAAGTGAAATACCTACAAAATACTCTATGCCTAGCTTCCGGTACCACTTTATACCCTTCCTCAGCGTCGTGGCATGTGAATAAATTTGATCTGATAGATCAGTACCAGCTTTCCCTCACTATTAGTTAGAACCCATTTTTTAATTCGACTTTTACTCTTAGTTTAATTATTATTCAATTTCTGTTCAGCGTATCTGTTTGTTACCACTACGATAATATTTATAATTTCATCATCAACAATTAATGAAAACGCATAAAATGGAGTAATATCTTCTGCCACATCTATTTGTAAACCTGAGTTGCCAGTAAAAGTTCGTACTCTGTCCGGAGATTGTTATCCGGAACCTTTGGAGACTGACTATCTAACTCCTGACTTTCCTCTTCTAGTTGTAGATCCTGAATTACTTCTTCAATATTTTCAACTACTTCTTCTTCTTCTTCATTTTCTGATGCATTTGGAGAAGGATTATATCCAGGGTCTTTTATAGAATCATCTCAACTGAAATCTGCACATTCTTCATCTTCATCACTTCGTAAAAATTCATCACTAATATTATTCGCAAATCATCGCTTAAATATTTTCTATTAGCCATTTTCTACTGCACTTTTCGCAAGACAACTTTACAAATAAAACTGTATCAACTTTCACAAAGGCCCTAGGGGTATAAGCATGGTGATTCGGTCCCGGAAAGATATTTATATGATACTCGGAATATATGTTGGTACTAATTAAAGAATAAGATCCTGAAAGTTTCAGATCGCTAACTCAATTGGTTTTCGAGAAAAAGTGAAATGAGTAGAAACGAACAAACATTTTTTTCTCAGTAACGGCTGATTCGATTTATCTAAAAATTTAATATGTTTTGGGGGCCAAAAGGAGCTAGAACTCTTTTGGAATACTGATTTTACGAATATGTTCAAGATTTATTAACAACTTTGATCCTTGTAAATAAAAATGATGAGTGTAAGTCATAATTTCCTAGCTTATAAAACTCGTTAAATATTTGAACTTGCTGCTCTTCATTTATCTTCGAATAACACTTGTTACTGCAAGGGTATGCACCTGTTTTTTGTTGTTTTTAGGTACAAGATTACTCTTCGAATTAACATATTCTTTACCATGTGCATGCTTTTGTTTTCTCTGATTCCGCATCCAAACCTGTTCATTCCTAACAAGTTTTTTCCTTTGCTTCATATACCACTACTTTCATCTACTTCCAATGAATCAGGATCCGGTATACTTGCAGAAGACCGGCTATTCTCATCAGATGGCATGTATTCTGAGTTTGATTCTCGAAAATTATCTGGCTCCTCACCAGATTGAATTATAATACAAAAATATTACTCTGCATTTCCTCTCCCACAGTTTTTGATTGTGTTGTCATAACTTATGCACAATATTTGTGTATAATACAAAAATAGTGGCTTAATAAACCTACAAAACTTCTACTTATTTTCACAAAGGCAAACACATTAACCTATCTTTTAAACTACACATTCCATCATATATTTGTATCTGGACTGAGCAAAAATGGACCAACCAGTTTAGTCCACTATTGCACACAGACAATATAAAAAACATTCAATGCAACAACTCTTTTTATTATGCCATCTAATTTTGATTAGGCCCATCTGGGTTAATTCACTTTTGCTCGATTCGGAAAGTAAATTTTTTTTTTTTTTGATAGTATTTATGCCATCTGTTTCGTGCGAACATTAAGCATAAGGTTAGGAATTTATCAGTTGACTTGAAGGGCAGTCAGTCCAGCGGCGTGCGCCCTTTATGTATAATATTCCCTATAAATCTCTAGGGGACTTTCTTTTTAGCCTTTTGAATGTTGAATTATCATTCATTAAGTGTGTAGCCAGTATGTTTGGATGATTATCAAGTCTGTTCCTGTACGACTTCATTGAGTGTTTAATCTCTTCTTGATCTGTTGTGATTTCAAGGTCATGGTGTAATTGTTGGTTTGTTACGAACCACGGAGCATTAACAATTATCCTCAGAATTTTGGACTGAAACCTCTGTAATATTTACAAGTTTGAATTGGAGGCTGTGCCCCAGAGTTGAACTCCGTAAGTCCAGATTGGTTTGAGAATACATTTGTATAACAGCAGTTTGTTTGCCACTGACAACTGTGATTTTTTGCCGAGCAACCAGTACAGTTTCGTTAGTTGGATCCCTAGTGCTTTTCGTTTTGTGAATATATGTTTTTTCCATGTAAGACGACGATCCAAATAGAGTCCAAGGTATCTGATTTCGTTCGCTTGGGGAATCAGTACTCTATTGAGCGACACAGAGGGGCATGTTGCGCGTCGCGTCGTAAAGGTCACCTGAACCGACTTAGTCTCGTTTGCTTTTATCCGCCATGTAGTTAGTCATTCCGTGATGTTGTTCATGTTCATGTTGTTCCGTTTTCCGTGAGGAGCGTTGAAGCATTATACTTGCTTGTGCCGGTTCGTCATGGACAGCTAATGCTGCTGTGTCATCAGCGAAAGTGCCGATCACGACTCCGTCTGTCATGGGCAGGTCTGAGGTAAAAATCAGATAGAGGATCGGACAAATCACGCTTCCCTGTGGGTCTTCTGCATGAACCCTGTGAAGTTTGGTTATGTTTTCTCCTTGCTTAACATAGAAAAACCTGTCGGCAAGATATGACTTTAAGAATATGTAATAGTTTGTCGGGAGTTGGTTTTTTATTTTGTACAATAAGCCCTCATGCCAGACTCTGTCAAAGGCCTGCGAAATGTCGAGAAATGCCGCGCAACAATATTTTTTGTTTTCAAAAGCTTTATGTATTTCTTCTACTAGCCTATGCACCTGCTCTATGGTGCCATGATTTTTTCTAAAGCCAAATTGGTGGTTAGGTATGATCTGATTTTCTGCTATTTAATTAAGCTAAAATTTACTGCGTTTAATTGCTTTAAAAAAAGTACTTCCATAACCTTTGAAAAAATGGGCAGTAGGCTGATCGGTCTGTAGGAGGACACATCTTGTAGAATTTTACTGGGTTTGAGGATCATTTTTATTTGAGCAACCATCCATTGGGGTGGGAAGATGCCTCTGATTAGTATGCAATTAAGCAGGTATGTCAAAAAATGTAATGCTATTTCAGGTATTTCACGAAGTATTTTTGCAGTAATTAGATCATATCCTGGGGCTTTATTTTGATTCATGTTTCTAATTGCTTCCATGACCCCGCGTATCTTGATCCTTTCAATTGGCAGGTCGAGTTGGTAAGGTTCATTAAGGGAGTTGATGAGTCGTTCACTGTCCGTTTCCGACGCATTCTGGGCAGTGTTTGGTACGAAGACATTAACAAGATGAGAAGCAAAGGCTTCCCCTTTCTCTGTGTAACTTTTTGCCCAGGAACCGTCCTTCCTGCGTATCGGCGGATTAGAGGCAATGGGTCTTATGAGTCTTTGGGTTGCTTTCCAAAGGGAATAGTCACTAGCAGCAGTAGCATCTAGATTACGCAGGTAGTTCTGTACATTTTCATTTCTTTCAGTTTGTAGTAGTTTCTTAAGTTTAGCCGTTAGGTAGTTCAGCAGAAAGTAAAATAAAGAACAATAATGCGAAAAACGCAAAATCAGAAAAATTGTGGCTTACAATTAGTACGCTTTTGCGCTCAATGCCTCAATTGTATTGTCATTATTGACTGTACCAGTTTTTTTGTAGTGTTTTATTTTTAACATCCCTTCAGATTTTCTTAAATTAACCATTTAAGGTAAATACACCGGTAATGAACAAAGAACCTGTAATGGACAAAAAAAAATCTTGTAGAATAAGGGCAGGAATGAGTTTTTATATATTTGCAACACTTTACCATAGACAAAAGTCATTGAGCTGTCAATGTTTGATGTTTTATTAACTTCCGGTCTTAATTCTTAATTCAATATTGAGTGAATACAAGGTGCTCATGGTATTGAAAAATTGTATTAGTGGCTGTTACGGAAATTGTTAGTGAGATAGGTAGACGATTGCCTTTCAAATTATTATAGCTTTATGAAATTCCAGAATGTATTTTATTGGTTGGGATAACCATAAAATGAAGACACTATGCTGTTACTCCCAAGAGGTGTTGTTTCATGTTATTTTGCCAATCTTTATTACTGAAGCAGTAAAAGTTAAATGTTGCAGTAATGGACAAATGTCCAAACTTATTTTTATTATTGGATATTAAGATTTTGATGGATATTAACTAATTTTACTCTTTTTTTAATTCTTTGTTACAAGCTAGTTGATAATTGAGGAGCTCAAAGCCAAAGTGGACCAAACCTAATTTTTTCGTGAATCGAGTTACGTAAAGAAACATACATTCAAAATCATTCTGGTCAGAGCCAGAGTAGTTAATGTTTATTTTGAGCCCTTCTCAAGAAAAGGCAGCACTATACAGGTTTTGGCATCACTGAATTGTTTGTTCTTATGAGAACCAGAGTGGGCCAAACCGATTTTTTGGGCATGCCCACTTTGGATCAAGGTGATTGCAACAGCCAGGAAAATTACTTGTAGAGGAAATGGAAAAAAATGACTTTTTCACATTGTCAGTAAAAAAATTCATGGCAGAAAATATTACCTACTAACTGAAAAATAAATGACGAGAAGGTAAAAGTTAGTTGGCTAAAAATTTTATCTCTTAAATTTCTTAAAACAAAACCTTTAATTATTTATTTTTCTTACGCTCACAACGAATCAATGTTTTCATATGATAAAGTGAATATCGCAAAGCGAAATAATAAAAAAAAATATTTTAATTACACAAAATTTGCCTACACTTCACCCAAATGGGTGAAGCGGTAAAAAAAAGCAGACTTGCAATCTTTGCTAGATTTTATCCCTCCGGCATTTCACCACTTTTACCTAAGTTTGACAACGAAAAAAAAAAAAAAAAAAAAACTTCGCACACGTTGACGAAACATGAGTATTTTGATTTGAGTGATTCAGAGGCTGTTGAATGTTAATAACTATTATTATAGATAGGCTATTTTTATTTTATTAATCAAAAAAAACTTTAAAATAAAAAATAAATTATTTATTATCTTTTTAAAACAAAAAATATTACTTCTTTTTTACTTTTTAAATTATTTTTATTATAATAATAAGTAAATATATTACAATATATTTTATTAAAATGGCATTTTAAAAACTACAGTATGCTGGTGTATTTATCCTGTTCAATTATCTTGGTCCAAGTCTACAAGTTGCAAGGAAAAACTAGAAAATCGATAAAGCCATAGTGGGCCATGCCTAAGAAAAACCAATTTTCATGTACATTGGAAAATTTTGTAACACCTATTCTTAAACTACCTCTCAAAAGTAGCGCATCTACAAAATCCTGTGAAAATTGGAGTTGTAATGATGTACTAAATTTGCGAAATAAGTTTTCTGAAAACTTTAAACACAAATTATCTTACTACGCAAGTGAATGGGTTTGGCCCACTCTGACTGAGCTCCTCAATTATAAAAATACTAATACCTACCAATATTTGACCTATGTCTATTACATAGAAATTCAGTTATGCACATTACTATAAAGTGAAATATGATAAATGAATATAAAATAAGTCACATTTAACTTTGCACCTGTTCCAAATTCCAAATGTTATCCAAATTCGACACATATATTACAACCGATGGATTTGGCTGTATTTAAACCTGTGTATGGGTCGTAATGTAAAGTCGTCATGGCGACAAGTGGTTCTTCTTTCCTCTTCGTGCCCTTTCCTCTTCGAAAGTTGGCAATCATAAGCGCTATCTATGCTTTGTCATCACTCTTTGTGATCGCTTTTCTAAAGAGACTTGTCGTAGTCTCACCATACCATTGTCGCAAATTCTTTGGCCACGATATTCTTCGACGCCCAGGTCCTCTTCTGCCTTTGATCTTTCCTTCTATTATTAATTTGAGAAGTTTGTATTTTTCGTTTCTGAGAATGTGTCCAAAGTCAAGAAATATGTTCCAGCTTTCGTCTTCTAAGTGTGCGCATGACTTCGAGATCTTTTGACATTCTTGTAAGCACATCCACTCTGTCCATCCATGATATTCTCAACAACCGTCAATACGTCACAGACGTATCGGCACGGACCTCCTGCATATTACCCCAGTTTTCGTTGAACTGGCATCCGAGATATTTGTATGACTGAACGCGATTTGTTGCTTCTGTACCTGTATAATACCTCGTACAACCCGATTCTTATTAATGACTATCCATTTGGTTTCGTTGATGTTTAAATTTAATCCAAATTCTGCACTATTGGTTGGCCACCTGGTCAAGTAAAATCTGAAGACCCTCCAACGAGTCTGCGATTATAACGGTGTCGTCAGCGTACCTAAGGTTATTTATGTTTACGCCATTAATGGAAATTCCTTCAGGGCATCTTTGAAAATTTTGTTTGAGTAAATGTTAAAAAGCAATAGTAAAAGGATGCAATCCTGTCAGACAACCCTTTTGATTAGAACATTGACATCTGTTGATCTACCTTAATTTGTGCAGTTTTGTTTCTGTAAAGATTTGCAATTATTTTGAGGTTTCTATCGTCCAGGCCTACACCTTTAAGGATTTTCATAAGCTTTTCATGCTGCACCCTGTCAAAAGCATTTTCGTAGTCAATGAAACAGCCATAAACAGGAATAGAGACGTCCCAGCACCTCCGAACCAACACTTGGATACTAAACAGGGCCTCTCTCATGTCAAATCTAAAAAGTGGCTTATCAAGCTGATAAGCCGATAATCGTCACATCTTTTTTCCTTGCTCTTCTTTTGAATTTTTGATTGAAGCCAGTCGGAAGGAATGACGCCCGATTGGTAGACCATATTAAAAAGCTTAACTATCACGTTTAGTGACTCCTCATTCTTTAAAATTTTAATGACTTCCGAGTAAATTCCATCTGGATCTGCAGCTTTTCTATTTTTTGATAACGAGACTGCATGCTGGACTTCTTCCTTAGTTATATCAAGCCCTTTGTGTGTATATTGTTCAGGAGTGTCTAATCTTTCATCATGAATAAGGTTTTTGATATAGCTACACCACTGTTCTACTCTGTCGTTAACGTCAAGAATTATTTTATCTTCACTGTCCAAGAGAATGCCAGTTTGACGAGGTTTGTATACACCAGCCGCTTCCTTAATTTTCTTGTGCATATTAAAAGTGTCTTATTCAACCTCCAGATCTTCGATTTCGTGACGTTACTTGTTGAGCCAATTTTCTTAGGCCATTTTAATTTATTTCTTTATTTCACGATTCATCTGGTGATATTCCGAATGACCTTTTTTCAAGCGACTCTCTTCCATTAAATAAAGAATTTCATCAGTCATCCAAGCTTTCTTTTTGATGTTAGTGTCATTTGAAGACAATTTCAAGTTTGCGTTTGTGAAAGCTTCCTTGAAGTTGGTCCAAACTAGAGATGCCTCGATTAGTGATTTTGTCGAATACCTAATATCCGCGCTCTTGGCCGAAGCGCAGAATATTCGGCCTCTGAATAGTCTCTGAATATTCAACCTGTTCGTAGCTCTATAATATTAAGTCTTATTAGGACTATGAACTTCATTCTTAATATTATAGAGCTACTAAGTTTATAGTGCTAATAAGACTTAATATTATAGAGCTACGTACACTTTGAATATATTTATATATTTAAGCTATATTTCGTTTTAGTACGTTTGTATAATTGTATCTATAGTTAGTATGGTTTCACCAAAATATTTAATTCTTTAACTGTGATAGCTATAGTTAGTTTACTATATTTCTAGATTTTGTTAGACGATGAATTATTCCTATTGTATGAAAAATATTTTAGTTATTATTTATATTATAGAATATATATTTTGTAATAGCTTATATTTTGGGTCATTTCACACTTTGCAAGCGATCAATTTATTGTTTTTTCTCTAGTAGCATCGGACCTCTATTATAGAATATATAGAAATATTAATTTATTGCATTTGCCAAACCTTCGATTACATAGTTTTGAAGGTTTAATTTTTCAAGTTTGTGTCAAACTGACATATTATGGTTTTACAAGAAATTTATGGCTATGATTCTATGCTATCTTATGTCTCTGTCTATCTAAAAATGGTGATCTTGTCTCATCTTGTCTGGTCTTGCCTAGTCATTTCAAGTCTTTTTCTTCCATGGACTTGTCTAGGCTTATATAGAAATAACAAATTAAATAATGATTTTTAAGGATTAAATTAGGGTGATTAGGCCTAAATTCAACCTAATCTCATCATGTTGTCTGGTATAATCCAGTCTATACACAGGGTGTCTCAAAAAAATTTACTAACACTTCAAATGACGAGAAAACCTTTATTTATGAACATAGAGAGGAGTTGAAACGCTTCAATGAAATGTTAAAATTGATGACCATTATTGTCCAGACAACGCTGATAACGCGCACCAAGCAATTCGCAAACGTCACGAAACAGGTCATTTGGAACATCACAACATTGTCTCTCAATTTCCAATTTCAATGCATCAATTGATCTTAGTTTGGCGCCATAAACTCTGTCCTTCAGGTATCCCCACAAAAAGAAGTCCAGGGGTGTGAGGTCTGGAGAACGTGCAGGGTTTTCAGTGCTACTCCTTTGTCCAATCCATGTGTCTTGAAAAGCTGCATCGAGCTCACGTCGATGCAGATACGTCGATATGATATCACGTCGTACATCATGATGGTAGTAGTGAGGTGCTCCATCTTGCTGAAAGTAAATCACGTCGTCTTCACTAAATATCTCTGTAATGTGTGGACCGACAAACTCCTGCAGCAAGATGAGGTAACTCTCACCAGTAACAGTTCTGTTAAAAAAAAATGGTCCTATGATGCCCAATACACACTGTATATCCCACACCACACTGTTACACCTGGTAAGTTTAAATGGTGTTCAATTATTATTATGGGCCAGTACGGGCAGACGCCTGATGCGATGGACGCTATCTTTTGAGATGTGGGTCTCCCGAGCAGTTAGTCAAAGAGATTTCTTTGGGGATCGAAGTAGTATTTCCTGCACCTGCTGTTATTTTCCAGGGCTCGTGGATGTCCGTGGTCGTGCAGAACGTTTCTTTTTATCTCTGATGCGAGCAATGGTCTGGTGTTTTGATGGCAGCTTCTTAAATTTCCTTCTGAACCATTTTTGAACTTTGAACTCTTCCTACCTTCCAAGCTAAGTTGGCACTACAACCCTAAGTGGGCTTTGGCCTAACCTCTGCTGCTTACACTTGTGCTTTGGTGTCTTGATCTTACAAGTGTAGGGAGCCTTACAGTTTTTAATGTAGAAGGCGAGTCACTATTAAGGGAGTTTTTTCGAGTCAAATTTTATTGTGGTGATTTTGCCAGAGCCATGTACAGGAGAATGGTGGCTTATTTTCTATATTTGCGTCCCCAGTCCCCATAGTTTGGTAACCTTAACTAATAGGCTTAATTTGACTGCCTTAATTTCCTACCAAGCTGTAACATTAATTACACCTGAAAAAACAACAAAGGCAGCTTTGACAGTCAAAGTGTTACACCCTGTATATAGGTTTATCTAGAAAACACAATAAAAATGGTGATTCATTTTTAGGCATTAAATTAGGATATTAAATAAGATATAACAATTCATGTCTTATTTAATTCCGCCTCCACTTTACTCTTACAGGTCACTTCACTCCTCAATTCCGCTTAAGGTTGCTTCAGCCCCACTGGAATGTGCAAGTGCTCTTCAGGCTGCGTCAGCACCAACTTTGTGAACCAGTTGTTTACACAATCAATACCTTATTTAATCGCATTAACGCTTAAAAGTGATAATCTTAAGTTTTTTTTATGGCACAAGTTGAATAATCTATGCACTGATCATTATTATGTAATGATACTAGTGGGACAGTTTCTAACCTTGTCTAGAATTGGATGAATATTCCTTTGCCTTGTCAGAAAAATGTAATGATATTGAATCTGATGAAGTTATTCCTGTTAAAATTTCATAAATTATCTGTTTTGTGCTTTGATGTCTTGAAACAAAAACGCCACGGCGATTATTAGAATCAATACAATATTGATAAGAAAGAAAAAACAAAAACTTTACAAAACCAATAAACATATTATCAACATTTTTAATGAAAGAAATAGTTATTTGATAGATTGGAGTGGATACGTCAATGAGTATGTTATTTGAACTGTTATTAAAGAGGGAAAAAAATAAAATGCTCAATGGTATTAAGACGCACAATCTGAGCAGCCTATTAATGTTACAATTCAATTTGACTAGTTACAATTCAGTTAACTCATGTCTACATAATGTGAAAGTATAATCATAAAATAAGCATTAGATTATTAGCTATGATTTATGAATTTGAATTATTGATATGGTTAATTTGCAACCGAACCAATATAAAAAAAAATATTATTAATAACTTATAACTACACAAAATTGATAAATTCACTATGATTTAACCACACTTATAATATGCGAAAAATTTATAAAGGGTGCGGCAGCCAAACCTGTTGCATCTTTTTTAATTTTATTGATATCATGTTAATCTACGTTAAAAAGCATTTAAGATAAATTAATCATTTGTTAAAAATAACATTAAATATAATTGGTCATTACATCACGGACCATCTGATGGGAAATTGTTTCGATTTCCTGAGAGATTCTCGCCTTCAGTTCTTCAAGAGAACGAGGCCGCTCTTGGAAAACTTTACTCTTTAGGTAATTCCTCAATAAAAAATCGCATGCGTTGAGATCGGATGAACTGGCCAAGGAATCGCTCGGTTGCGGGATATCACCCGATGCACCCGATCTCACCGCATGCGATTTTTTCTTGTGGGGTTACCTAAAGAGCAAAGTTTTCCAAGAAAGGCCTCGTATTCTTGAAGGACGTAAGACGAGCATCCGCTCATCAGATGCTCCGTGATGTAATGACCAATTTTAGACATCGCTTACAAGAATGCATCGATAGAGATGGACGACACCTTAATAATGTTATTTTTAACAAATGATTGATGTTTCTTAAATGCTTTTTAATGTAGATTAACATGGTATCAATTAAATTAAAAAGAAATGCAATCTTTTCTGTTTTACAGTTATTTTAACAATGCAGGTTTGGCTGCCGATCCCTGTAAAACTCGTTATACACAGTCATATAAATTTACACACTGATAAGTGTGATTTATCACGAGTCGAGTTTCGACTGTTAAAGGTCATTTTCTAACCATCCTATTCCTCAAATTATAACTAGTGCATACTTATTGGCTATAATACAATAAAAACTGTCCAATACAATAAAAAAACTAACAACTGTTACTAATACAAATAATATATTTACATTAATACAAATATTTTAATGTTTAAACGTAGACTGAGACATGTGTATCAAAAATGTGGCACACTAGTTGGGTCCAGTACGCCGCGTGGATCATTTTGTATAAACTAACAATAACTTCGTTCTGGGCGTGTGTATACTACTAGAGCACGTTTAGCATAGGTTTATTGTGGGTGGATGGTTGGTGTGGCATAGAGTAAATACTTTTTGTACTTGTTTGATATACTGCTCTATCAAGGCCTGTACAACCTCTTCACGTTCTTTATGTTCGAGTGAAATTTTTAGGCACTAAGACAAGTACGATTATGCCCCTACAAAATGTAATTGGCGACTAATCGCAGTAACTTATACTCAATACTATGTTATTCAGTTTATGCAAGTTGAGATCTGCAAGCCATGTATTCCATTGAATACACGTGGCGTTATGCATTTTTTCTATTTTGCGTCTATAATGAAGTCACTAAAGCACTCATAAGGGTTCGTTAATGGCTCGCCGAGAGAGATACAATTTTCTCAATATGTATCGGCTCAATATGTATATTTTTTTATTTAGAAATGGCATAAAAGGGCGCAAAATAGAAAAATAGTATAAAAACTCGTTCATAAGGCGTTTTTCGCACTTGTCCATTAGTGCTCATCCACGTTGACTCACGGGGGCGGTGGCGGGCGCGGTCACGGAATATCAAACACATGGCTCAACAATATCGAAGTGTTCACGTACGAAACGAACGTGCGGACTAAGTAGCGGGCAAGCTGACTGGCGCGAGCGGCGCGCTCGTGGCAATATCAAACGCGTGAGTTGTTTGTGTGTGTTCACGTCGAACTAGCGGCGGAACGCGCGATTCACTCGCAATGTCAGTTCACTCGCAAGTTCAACCAGTACGAACTTATCGCTAGAAACGATAGCATGTTTTCATCATGTCTTTCAATACAGAAGAGTTTATTAGTCCTGTTCAGCTTAGTATACTAACCAAAACTTAAACTTAGGTTAGTAAACTAACCTAACCTGACAACAGGTCACACTCGCGCAAACGCCTGGCGGCCAATATGAACACGAACTAGCCACGTCTACCGCGCCCGCACCCGCCACCGCGCACGCGCGCTTCAACGTGAACAAACACTTAGAAAACTCCCTAAACATGGACGCGTGCTGAAAAATTGCGCTTATTGAATTTGTTCTTTAATATACCATTAATAACAACTCTTGCCGCGTGTGTTACTAGATCACATGGGAGAAGAAGGGGATAAAATAACAATGTAATTTTGCTGTATAATAGACGTAATACATGAGATTAAAGAAAATTTATTAATACAAAAATAGTCTTGAGGGACCTTTTGCAAAAATACCACGTGTTAAATTTAAAAAATTAAATTTTTAAATACAACATGTTAAATTTTTTAAACCATCCTATTTGTATTTTCCCTTTTCTTTATCAGTAGCTATCATCTATAATAAAATAAAATTTTCTAAATAAAACAATTTTACTTTTACTAATATTTAATGATGAATTTTAAAATTGATTTGATGTTTCTAGACGCAAACATGTTCAGAAAGGCCTTTAAGTTTTATAATGTCACAAGTGTTAGCGCAAGATATAAATGAGAATAGTGTCCACTCAATGTTGATATGCAAGAAATGCTTTAAATCATTTGATGAGGTTGATGAATTAGAGCAGAGGCTGCTAGAGCTAAAAGTTGAGCTTGTCAGTAGTTATAAAAAGTCTGTTGAGAAAAATAAGTCCGAACAAATAATGATTGAAGATGATGTCGAAAAGGAGAAAGATATTGATGATCATGAAGAAAAAGTAAAAGTTCCTAAAACAATATTAGATATACCTTCGTCGGATGAAGAAACTACACATGAGGTCAGTATTTTTTTTAAGGAACCAAAAAAAACTTTTACTTTTGCTTCTATCTAGTTCTTTCGAAGAAATTTCCTTTAATCAATTAATAAATTAAAAATTGATGAAAGGAAATTTTCTTTTACAACCTTTGGGCATTTTGATTCATTACCAGAAATTTAATATTGATTGTTAATTTATAGATTATAAGGGAACCAAAAAAACCTACCTTACAAACCATGGAGGAAATTGAAATGGAATTAGTTAAAATTCATGGGGGTGTCGAAAAGGAAGAAACCAAGTGTGAAGAAGAAATTACACAACCAATCTTCAGATTCAAGAGTGATATAAATAAAGATGAAAATGATGTATCTCAAGATAATACAGAAGCACTTTTGGAAGCAGCGGCCCTTGCAGAGCGAAGAAATATTTTGGACAAAATTAAAGTCGAAACTATTGAAGAAGAACGACCAAACATTCTAAAGAGAAAAAATATTAATATTTTACATAATAAGAAGGAACCTGCAGCCAAGAAGATCAAAGATGAAATTACCAGTCCCGATTTTGCTGTAATGCAATCCGCATTATATTTATGTTTTAAGCTAATTTTCCTGAAATTTTTAGATGGTATCACGTGATGGTGATTTATACACTTGCCTACTATGTGAAGGAGATTCTACAGTTTGTGGTGAAGCTAAAGCTATTACCCAACACATTAAAGTGGCTCATGATGCACGTATTTATATATGTGATGTTTGTGGTGCTGACTTTAAAAAACGCACAGCTTTATCTGAACATTTAGATGAGCATGTAGCTACAGAGGAAGGAGATTTTCAGTGTGAAGTTTGTAATAGGATATTTAACAATCTGAGGCTGTTTCGTATTCACAAACGAATGCATTACCCTCAGAATAAAGCTTGGGCTTGTGAAGCTTGTGGAAAGAAATATAGGTATATAAATTATTTGGGTTTATAGGATTGTATTTCACAAATTAGAGTGGATAAGTTATGTTTAATAACGTTTAAATATGTGATAAATTGATGTACTATTTACGTTAAAAATGTTTGTTTTAGTTCAAGAAATTTACTGGATGAACATATGAATACCCACACAGGACTTAGGCCATATATGTGCCAATTGTGTGGCAAGGATTTTGCGTCCAAATATACATTCAAAGCTCATGAAAAGACACATGAAGTTCGACCTAGGCCATTTCAATGTGCACATTGCACTAAATCGTTTCTGAGCCAACAGAATCTGACACAACATGAACGCACACATTCTGGCATCAAAGAATTTGCATGTCATCTGTGTGGTATGTCATTTTTTAACATATTGTTTCTATTTCACATAACAAAATTATTAAATATATTGTTTCCAATTAACTTTATGTCTAGTATGGCCAATTGTAAAAACTTCTAAAACTCTTTTGTATAATGTCTAATTGGTAGTAACAGTGAGTACTACAACCTTTATATACTCGAACCGGTGAGAGAATGCAGCTGTAATGCGCCTAGGTATGAGGGGCAAGGGACGCGCCGAGGTACGCGCAGGTTAGTTTGAGTTAAGAAATATGCATCAGTTTTAACACGGAAAACTAAACTTCGCGCGCCCGGAATAGTGGGGGGATATGCGCAGAACAATGCTAAACTCGTCGAGACGCATTCTCTCGCCGGTACGGGTATAGATCTATTCTACCCTCTCTCTATTCTAACAAGGATTGTTCTCATTTGTAGCACCTCTTCGAATCCTGATTCTTTTAAATATTGAGATTGAACTGTAAAAATTGTAGTTCCTCCGGTTTTCTTGTAAATTGATGCATCTTAGTTTTAGAGAAGATGTTCAATTGTTTCCTTTGAACCACTTATCCTGTAATGCTGCAGTTTTGAGATCTTGAGTTTCCAGTGTCCCATACGTATAATTTTAGGCAAACTTCCATCCGTTTCTGGTTAATAGTTCCCAACATTTGTTGGATTATTTTAGTCCAGAAAACTGGTTCCAAGTTTTTATCCAACTTTATTCTAATTACTTGACACTTATTATATTACACATGAATATTATTATATTACTTGACACTTCGTGGACGATATTGAAACCCAAACCACAAAGGTATTCAAGGACCTATAAATATATTTCCACATATCTTGTTTTTTGGAATGTGGGTCCCTTCATTGCCCCATGCTTTATTGATGTTTATTCTAATGCATCTTACTCCTGTTGCTTTCCTCATCTTTGAACAATCTTTATACCATCTTTACTTTATATGGTACATTGATGGTTTGTCTCTCCATATAGCTTTACTACTATACTATACTAATATGTCACAAACCATTTACACAAACTGTCATGTACAATTTTATTCTTTGAATTCCTTCCATATTTCCATCACTTCCATCTTCCCTTTCCATCTCTTCACTACTAGTTGTAAAGAAGTCTGAACTGCAATTCTATTGCTTTTGTACCAGCCATAATACTCCAACATTAATAAATTATTAAGAATATTAAATCTAATTATCTTTATGAATTGCATGTTTTGATTTGGAACCCACATTATGATTGAACATAATCATATAGAAACTCATTAGTAAATAGTATTGGATATGAAGACATCATGGCTAGACAGAAAATACATTACGATTAGACGATTACTACGATTACTTACGATAGACGATTACTGGATTCTTTACAAATCAACTTTTTTTTTTTTAGATAAACAGTTTGGTTCAGCTCATAACTTAGAAGTACATTCAATTGTACATACTGGCTACAAACCTTTCATTTGTGGTTTATGTGGTAAAGCATTTGCACGCAAAGCGGAAATTCGTGATCATGAAAGGACTCATACTGGAGAAAGACCTTATCAATGTGAATATTGTGGTGCAACATTTAGCCAGCGCTCCAATCTGCAATCCCATAAACGTGCAACTCACTATGACGATAAAAGGTACAAATGTATGGAGTGCGGAAAAGGCTTCAAGCGAAGACGATTACTGGATTATCATATTAAAGCAGCTCACACTGGCGAAAGGCCGTTTAAATGTACAGTATGTGAAGCCACTTTTGTTTACCCAGAACATTTCAAAAAACATCGCAGAATTCATACCGGTGAAAAACCGTTTTTGTGTGAAGTTTGCGGCAAAGCTTTCAACAGTAGAGACAATAGAAACGCGCATCGTTTTGTCCATTCCGATAAAAAACCATACGAATGTTTAGTTTGTGGTGCAGGCTTTATGCGGAAACCATTGCTCTACCAACACATGCAATCACAAGGACATTTGAACGATACCATTGTTGTAAACCAACCTAGATTAACGACTGATGATGATCAAATTATTACTGTTAATGCCGATGGTGAAATGGAAATTGTTGATGGAGATGTTGGTAGATTAGAACAAATTGATGAAGAAAGTGGCAGGGAAGACTCCAAATTGTATATTGCTGAGCATATGCTTGTAGATGGGACGAAAGTATTAGAACATTCTGAAGGAACCTTGATTTTAGGTGATAATGGAGAGGAAGCTGAAGCTGTAGAACATATCATTATTGATGGACAGGTAATTACTCATAGATACATTTTAAGAAGGAATAGGTAATTGAAATAACTGGTTTCATAAACTTTGGCTAGTTTCAAATAACTGACTAATATAATAGTTGCTTCAGAAATTTAAGAAAGAAGATTAAGTTTGGATAGACAAGATAAAGACAAATTAATTTGTTATTGTTGCACATCACTTAAATTAAGTATTATTATTATTATTTTTTAGCAAATACAATTTGCTGAAGCTGAAGATGGTGATTTAGAAGAAGAAGAAGAACATATATTGGCCACAGAAGAATATGAAGGAATAATTACACCAGAAACACTAGCTGGAGGACAAACGCAAATTATCCAAACGAAAGAAGGACCTGTTCAGTTGGTAGCTGTGAGAATACCCAATGAAAAGGGAGAAGAAGAAGAGGCTTGGATAAAAATTTTGCCAGAATCTGCTGTAGAATAATCTAAAACTATTTTTATTTGATTTATCTAAATGGGTTTGTGGTGTGAATGAAGACTTTTCATGAAAGCTTAGTCTTTCTCTTAATTAGACAATGAAGTTTTTATATGTAAGGCTAGGTTTAGATTAATTTAGCGAATTTATAAATAACAGTAGAAATAACTTATTTATTTCTATAAATATGTATATAATTTGGTGAAAATATATCTGAAAAATATGGCTTATTTGTTTTAAATTGGTATACGATTCAAAAGCTGTTAATTTTAATAATAATACATCACTTCCAACTTCTCTAATATCTTGTATACCTATTGTGAGTTTATTATAACTTAATTTTTTAAATGAACATTTTTGTTCATATATGCTCAAAAAATGACAAAAACAGATTCTTGGTTCTGTTGAGTCAACATTGTTTTAAATGTAAATAAGAAATAAAATTGATAAGAACATTTTTTTTCTTTACCATTTTGCTTATGCTAAATTTACTTATAAATGGACTGTATCTACTTACAATAAGGGTACTACAACTTCATATGGCGCTACAGCCCAAAACGACCTTGGTCTCCTGGATCCTAGCCCCCCCCCCATTCCAGTCTGTCCTTCGCCGTTCTCCTCCACGCCCTTATACTCAGTATTTGGTGTGCATCTTTTCTCATCTCGCCCTCCCAGCTTCCATACCGGTCGCCTACCTTGCATTCTTGCGTTTAGCACTCTCGTTGGGAGTCGCGAATCGTCCCTCTTCACCACTCGAAGATATCTGTTGCGCTCTTTGTTTTCTTTGTCATAATCCAGGTTTCACTGCAGTAGCACGCGATGGATCTTATGACCGTTTTGTATATTCGCAGCTTAGTTCATCGGTGGGCGCTATTTGATTTCAGTATTCTCGACATTGCGAAGTAGGCTCTGTTCGTCGCTAGAATTCTGCGGCGTATCTCTCCGCCCTGTGTGCCGTCCTTGTTAATCTCTACTCCCAGATACACAAATTTGTTGACTGTCTCAATGTCTTCCTGGAGCCGAATGTCTGGCCCGTTTCTTCGCCTTTGTGTCATTGTCTTTCTAATGTTTATTTCGATCCCGCTGTCTTTGGCGTGTTCTTTTAACTGTGTATGTGTTTGTTGTGCCGTATCGACCCTTCTGCTTATTATGTTGATATAATCCGCATATTCCGCTAATTGCACGATCTTGTTGGTGAGATTGTCTCTTCCTACTCCCATTTGTCTTATGACATACTCTAACGTGAGATTGAAGAGTGAGGCTGCCAGCCCATCTCCCTGCTTCAAACCTTTCGTTATTTTAAATTGATCCGTTAGCTGGTTTTGGATCCGTATTACGGATTCTAATTCGTCCATGGTTGCCTTGATCATTCTTATCAGCTTGGTCGGTATATTTAGCTGCTGCAATATTTGGTAGAGGCTGTTGCGGTTAATAGAGTCATATGCCTGTTTGTAGTCGATAAAGATGTTGTGTATATCGTTGTCGTATTCCCATGCTTTGCTCAGTATCTGCTTTACTGGGAAGATCTGGTCGACAGTAGACCTACCTCGGCCTGAAGCCTGCTTGGTGTTCTCCGATGAGCCTCTCTGCGTGTGGTGCTAGGCGTTTATTGTTGATGTAGGTAAGTATCGTGTAGGCCGTGCACAACAGACTAATTCAGAGGCAGATTCAGTCGCATTTTAGCTTGTCTCCTTTTTTTGTATGGGTATTATTATCGCTTTTTACATGTCGCTTGGTAATAGCTCTTCTTCCCATATTTTTATTATTGGGGAGTGGATTTCTTGCGTTAGGTGTTGGCCGCTTAGTTTATACCATCAATTCCCGGCACTTTGTTGCTTTTAGCCTATTTATGGCTTCTTTCGTTTCTTCGAGAGATGGAGGTTCCGTTCTCTCGATTTCGCGCCTTATCTGTTCCCTAGGTTTCATAGGTCCTTCTGTTGCCTCTTCTGCCGCTGCCAGGAGATTTTTTAAATACTGCTTCCATATGCCCTTTATTTTGTGGATATCACTCTCCATTTGGTCCTCATGGTTTTTGATCAGGCTGTTGCGTGGTTTATAACCCTCTCTGGTTTCTTATAGGTATTTGTATGCTTTCCTGGCTTCACTCTCTCTTTCCAAGTTCTCCTCCATTAGGCCTATGAGCTTGTTGTCATGTGCTCTCTTTTTATGCCTACATATCTTGTCCGACACATGCCTAGCTGCTTCAAAGTCTGTTCTCCTCTCCCTGGTTCTTCTTTCAATATAATTCCTATATTTCTTGTTTCTGTCTGCTATTCTTCACACTCGACTAATACACATTCTTCGACTAAATGTCTAACCACTCTTCCCACTTCTAATGTTCCCTTGGGCCTAGGCCTGTCCTCGCCGTTTCTGTGAGTATCCCCTTATTCTGATCCATTGGTTTTCTGCGCTTTCTTGCAGTTTTAGGTAAAACACTAGTATTAGTAATATAGTATGAAGAACAAGAACACAAGTAATTTCTAATAAGTAATTAGAAAAATTCTAATAAGTAATTGACAGAAATAGGATATGAAAGAAGAGCATATTTATAAATATCCTTCTTCTTTCGAATAGGCCTACTTTGGACCACGCTTGTTCAACTGTGGGGCTTTGACCTTTGCCCACTATTGTCGCATCTTCTGCCGGTGTAACTCCTTTCTCTCTTCTGTCCAGGGGGTACCTTTCCTTCAAGGTTTTTCCTGAATATCCTTCTCGGTTGCTGTCAACCCAGTGGTACGAAGCTTCTTCTTTTGCCAGAAGGTGAACAGACGGTTGATTAGTCGGTTTGGGGGCAATCTTGCACCGTGGCCATAGAAAGCTACCCTTCTTTTCCTTGCACAGTCAGAGAGCATCTCAATATGTTCGTAGAGCTCAGAGTTATGCCGCCTTCAGAATTCCCCATCTTCCTTTACCGGGCCTAGGATCTTCCTGAGGATTCTCCTCTCACTGATTTCCAATTTCTCTATTAGACCCCTTCGGTTCAAGGAAAGACACTCCATCGCATACAGGGCTTCAGGTCGTAAGACTGATGTGTAGTGCTTAAGTTTCAGGTTGCGTGACAGGCATTTCTTATTGTAAGTGTTCCTAGTCAGCCGATAGGTTACTTCTAACTTGTTGACTCTCTTGGATAATGATGCTCTTCTGATAAGTTGGGTTCAATCCATTTGCTGATCTTGATGTTTCCCTGTTCTAGTAACATCTCTCTGTTTGCTTCTCTGATGTTGGTGAAGAATTCTGTTTTCTCCAGCGACACTTGAAGATCCACTTTGGCAGCCTGTTTTCTGAGGCAGTTTACCTGCATTGTTGCCATCTCAAGAGAATCAGCAAACAGCGCCATGTCATCTACAAAGGCCAGGCAATCTACAACCAGTCCATCGTTCTTACGTCCCAGGTAGATGCCACTCTGAGCACCCAAATTGTTCAGTTCCTTGCGCCATTCTCTCATAACCTTTTCAAGGACACAGTTGAAGAGAAGTGGGGAAAGTCCATCTCCTTGTCTCACTCCAGTTTTTATTTCGAAGCTTTCTGAAATCTCGCCTCTAAATTTAACCTTGGAATGGGTGTTGGTCAAAGTCTCTAGGATGAGTCTGCGGGATTTTTTGTCTAGTGCTAGTTCCTGGAGTACTTTGTTAAGCGTTTCTCTATCAATGGAATCGTAGGCCTTCCTAAAATCAACAAAGGTGACGACCACCTTGCGGTTTCTCATCTTGGAGTATGCAAGTACAGTTTTAAGATTGAGGATCTGTTCAACACAGGATCGGGTCTTCCTGAAGCAACCCCTGGTATTCTCCCAGTTGACTATCCAACTGATTTTCTGCCCTTGTTTGTAACGCCTTCGAGAGAATCTTGTATGTCACTGGGATGAGAGAAATTCCATGGTAGTTGTTTAGATCAGTAAAATTTCCCTTTTTGTGAAGCGGATAGATCAGAGCAGATTTCCAATCAGGTGGTAATTTCTCTGTTTCCCAGATGTCCTGTATGATCTCGGTTAGCTTGCGCACGGCTTTGTTTCCAGCACCTTTCCACAGTTCAGCAACGATAGAGTCCTCTCCAGCTGCTTTATTATTCTTAACAAGTTGAATGATCTGGCCAACTTCTTCCAATGAAGGGGGAAGCGAGTCCAGGTTTGGTGTGGTTTGTTTACAGTCAAAGTCTTCGCTGGGTGGGTCACAGTTGAGTAAATTTTTAAAGTACTGAGCCAAAAGGTGGCAGTTGTCCTTGTCGTTATGAGCCAGTTTGCCTTGTGAGTCTCTGAAGTGGAGGCTTGGCGGAGCGAATTTTCTGAATGCCTGCTTAAAGGTTCCAAAGAAATCTCTGGAATTATTCTTAGCAAAGCTCTCTTCGATTTGGGTTAGTTGCTTTTGTGTGAAGGTTCATTTGGTTCCTCGAATTATCTTGGCTGTAACTTTTCTTTGTTCCAAAAATGTATGCCAATTTTCTTTGGTCTGTTTAGACCAATTCCACTTCACCCAGGCTATCTGCCTTTCGGCTATTGCATTGTCACAGTCTTCAGTGCACCATGGATGCTTCCTTCTTCTAGCGAGAGGAGCGAGTTCATTGGCCGCCTTGACAAGAGTCTCCTTCAGTTGGTCCCAGTTGTTTAGGTCTGTGTTGTTCAGTCTCTGACTTAGTTCTTGACTGTTCTTGAGTCGCTCGACTTCAAATCTTACCATTTTGGAGGTTCTTTGTAATCTAGTGTTTCTAGGCTGGAGTCTTATTTTGATCTTTGAGAGGTAGTGGTCTGAGTCCAGATTGGCGCTTCTTAGTACCTTTACGTTTTGTATTTCCTTTTGAGATTTTCGTGAAATGGCCACATGATCTACCTGGAATTCACCCAGGTGGGTATTAGGTGAAATCCAAGTCTTTTGCTTTCTTGGTAAGTGTTTGAAGGCTGTAGACTTCATGATCAACCCAAAAGTCCTACACAGATCCAGCAATCGTTCTCAGTTGCGGATGGTTCGCTTATGCGCCGGATAATTGCCCACTATGTTTCTGTATTTTTTCTCTCTTCCCAATTGAGCATTGAAGTCACTAAGCAGTATAACAGTGTGCCTCTCTGGAAGTTTAGAGATAATATCTTCCCAGAATGTATCAGTTCTGTCTGGATTGCGTCCGTTGTTCTGGTTGATGGCGGCATGCACATTGACTATACTGTAGCCCTTGTTTGCGCATTTGAGAGAGAGGATGGATAGGTACACGACTACTCGGGGAGATAAAGTCGGTGACTGAATCGAGTATCCTGTGACTATCCTGTGACTGAAGTGGGGTACGTTCTTCATTACCCGCTGACCCACTTTTCCTTTGAGGATTCTGTAGCCTTGGTACTCGAAGGCATGTTCGTCCGTAAATCTGGTTTCCTGTACTGATGTCAGTATTATGTTGTGTCGTGTTAGTGAATCAGTCAAATGTTTCAGTTTACCCTCTTTTAGCAGTGAGTTGGCATTAAATGTTGCGAAGAAGCTTTGCCGTCTTGGTCCGAGTTTACGTCCGGTGATTTCAGGATGCTCCGACTCATCCTTAAAGCATGTTAGTGCGGACTCCCCAGAATCCGAAGGTCCGCTAACGTCACTATAGGTGGCGGTGGATTGGTTACCACCTGGGGTAGTGCATTTAGCGAGATTTTCCTTCATGCTCAGTTGAAGAATATTCTTCATGGTAAAGTGGAGAGCCACTGTCCAAGATACTACCCAAGCTGTTAGCTTGGGAGGCTTATTATTCGGGGTTGTCTCCCCTACACAGGTCGCCTTCACTACGGCTAAGGAGTCCTGTCCACCCCACATATTTATAAATATATTATTTAAAAATCTTTTATTATGTATTAAGAAACTATTAAGACTAATGCTAGGAAATGTTGATTATATAATCTATTTGTAGTATGAATAAAATTTATTGTCAATAGTGACTCCTAGATCCACCACTTAGTTATGGAGTTACCCTCCATATTGCTATTCCATCAACTCTATGGACTTGCGATATGAATGTCCAATAAATTTTGTTTCTATAGCGTTATCAATATATTTTTCATATTTAGGTGCTCTTCCTAGAATAGGGAATATGCATGAAATTTAAATTTGGTTCAAATATTTTTTTTGACTTTCGTCAAGTTAAAAATGAAAACAGCTGTAGTAAACAATGGACTGAACTGTCAGTAGTAATTGACGTCATCAACAGACCGCGCGAAAATGGCGCCGTTTAACACCTCAAATTTTTTCTCAATTTTAAATATTTTTTTAAACTTAATTACAGCATTTTTAAGCAGAATTTATATTTTTTACTATGTTATAACAGTGTACACAGTGAATTAAAAATATAAAAAAGACATACATATTGTTTTGACAAGTATATTCTAAATTATGTTTGTTGTTTCAAAATAGATTTTTCTTAATTAATGTGGTAAGCATAATACATTGATGTTAAACAGGCAGCAACTGAAGAAGAAATGTCCACGTTTATATTAATATATATTTTATAGTTTAATATAACGAAATACAGATTTTAATATAACAAATTTTATATATCACATTAATTACTATTTGTATTAAATATAGAATAATACATTTGCAAAATCTCATTTGGAATGTATGCATTAAAATAATCGTTCGAATTTTTGCTGAAAGTTGTGTAATTTTCTAAAAATGTTATAGCAAAAGCACTTTCCATCGGCAGATCATTATTCTTTGTACTAAAACGAACAGAAGTTAAAAATCCCCTAAAATAAATAAAAATTGAATAAAAACACCTTATCGCCTGTTTGGTAAGTTGCAAAATATATTGGCAGAGGTAAAATATGTATTTCTTGTTCAGATTTGTGTGAAACTGTTTTAACAATGTGTGCAATCCTTTTACAAAAACTCCTCCATCAAAGTCATGGTTCACACGTTTTTGAACACCTAAAAAGTATTATACTATACAATATATTTTATTATAATTAAAACACAGATATTAAAGTCAAACTTATTGTTAAATATAACAAGTACAGGTTTATAGCATATAATGCTATAAAAAAACCCAATTTTTTAAAATTTAGAAATGACTTCAATTTGGTACCTTCACAATAATTTAGTCAAAAAGGAAGTGAAACGTTTTCTAGGATTACCCTTTTACAAATTTACTATATTGGTAACAAACATTAGGTTTTGATAAAATTGATAAAAAGACAATATAAGAGAAGAAAATATAGAAATTTTGTTTATCCAACAGCTATTTAATTTAACTTGCTTCTACTCATGTTCTTTGGAACTTGTTATAAATGAATTCGACTGTAATTATAAATTTATTTTACCTGGACAACCATATAAGAACATTTTGTTTAAAAATGAAATGGTAAATATGAATAAATTTGAAGCATATTCTTCCTTGCATTTCGTTGTAATGTAGATTTTATTCATTGGATTATTGAGTCCAGAATACTCGAAATACTGGGACAATTTGAATAGTAATTCTTCTGATGGCATTTTTGAATTATTATCATTTGTAATATCCATCAATAACGCTCTAAAAAAGACAATAAGCACAAATAATTGGTTTAAATACAGGTATAACCAGTTTAACAAGGGTTTTTTTATTTTTTCCACATTACAAACTGAATTACTGCTTTTACAGCATTTTTACAACAATCGTACTACTCCTTTTAATTGTCAAATTCATGGACAAACTAATAAAAAATTGGAACAAAATTTAAAACAGTTAGCAATAACATCACAATCAAGTTTTAAACATTTAGGCAGTCTCCAACCATTCAGAGCTCATGGAATAATAATTGTTATCAATGTATGAAACAATATTATTATATTTATTGCTGCTTTTTTAAATAAATCTATGAAACCTTGTTTTCAATGACGTGAGCTGTAATCGAATTGTCATAAATGTAATCACAACATTTATTACTTTTGGTTTCAACCCAAGTGACAAAAATCACAAATTTTCCAACATTGAAATTATGTTTGGAAAACATGGTCTAGACAGTCTGAAACTTTCATACTACAAATAGTAATCTTTTATACCATTTTTACAAAATTATGTTTTTTAGAATGTCCTACCTATATTTAACACTTCTTACTTGTTCATTGAGTTTAAAGATGATTCCAAATATTTGGCATCAAATTTGGATCTTGTGTTTAAATGAAATGCAATTAGGTTTCGCAAACACTGCAATTGTCCAATAATCAGAATGTTTTCTAAAATTCCATAGAACAGTTTCATAGATCTGTTAATACAATTTTGGTAGAGTTTTGAGGGGTTTACTATGGTATTAGCTGATTGCAATTCTTTATTTATTAAAGAAAGGGTGTTTGTCCATGCAACATTCCTCCCATCCTTATTCTCCAAAACCTCTAAAATAACAGTTTTAGTAAAAGTTTTCTTGTTTATTTACTTAAAAACGGACCTATGATCTTCTTCAGATTTGTGATTATCATGAAGGAAAATAGACGATCCAAACCAACTAGACCAGTAACTTCAATTCCAGCCGTTATTAGAGAAATTAGTTCTTTGTTGGCAATAACTTTTTGAGTTTTTATGTCATACCATGTAGAAGTTTGCGTGATATAAATTGTGTTCCTGTTAAATTATCATAGTTGTATCATCATCAATAAAACATAAATTAAATTGTGTTAATGAACTTAAGGTATCCAAAATGTTTGGGCAATATACAAATAGAGAAAATATACAGTATTCAAAAATAGACAAATATTCTATTCTTGCAGAATTTGGGATAAATGCATATTGATAACATAACAAGGAATTATAAGTTTGGGTTAAACAAGCTAATTGTGACCATATACTGCCTATCGTCCAATTGGCATGACGGTGCCGATTGGATCAAGTAGAACTGACCGTGTGTGAGTGTGAATTGGCATGACAGTTATACTTGACGGAAGAATCGCAATTTAATTATTTTGGATTAATCAAGCCGATTGGATAATGCCAATTGGAATGTGTATTTCGATCGTGATCGTCAGTTCAGTTGAATCAAGATTATTGTCAGTGATCAAAATCTTGACTAAACTGATTAAAAATCTTGGTCGGTTATAAAAATCTTGGCTCTCTCTCAACATGTATTTTCATCTTTTTTTTTTTCTTTGTCACGAGTAAAATGCAAAAGACGGCTAAAACATCGCCGTCCATCACTAGTGACGCTAAAACATCGTCCGTCACTGTTGACGCCATAGCTTCAATTGATCGTCGCTGCCGATTGTACAGTTTAAATTGATTGTGTGTGGCGTAGGTAACTGCAGATTGGATCATGCCGATTGGACGATAGGCAGTATCTTGTATGGCCACCATAAAAGTAAAACTCAAAATTAGTCTATAAATAATTTAATGCTAATAAGTTTTGAGTATGATTGGTAATATACCTCAAGTCCCTTTTAATATAAATCGAATCCCTTTTATAAATCCCTTCTGGAGAAATCAAATTTTTCAACAGAGTCAATATCTATTTTGTGGGTTAAAATAAGGGTTTGAATTACTAAGTATCTAAGAGTTTAAAAATCATACTTTGGGTCAGTTATGCGAATGATTTCCCTGGCCAAACGTCCAATAAAGTTTTCACTGATATTGTCTGTTGGTGGAAAATTTGGTATAGGAACATATCGGTTTTGATAAGAACTTTCCCAGTCGTGCACTTTATTTCTCAAAAATCCGTTGCATTCTCTTTCAACATTGTAGTTTATTATCCTAGTCACCTCTTCTTGCCATATTTTCAAACCATTAATATTTATGTAATCCTAAAATTATATTTATATATTTATATATATATATATATATATATATATATATATATATATATAAATATATAAATATATATATATATATATATATATATATATATATATATATATATACAGTGCCGAGCATAAAATTAGGGTCACTCCATAATTTGAAGTTATTTTAGAAACTTTTAGTTTTTTACGTGTTTTCTCGGTTGTAACAGTTTACTAATTGATTGCTTGAATAAAACAAAAGGTTTTTGATGTTCAAAGTTTATTGAAAGTAATGAAAATGAACAATTTAAATTTGATATGCTAAGTAATGAAAATGAACAACTTTACATTGATATGCATTTGTTGAAACAAAAGAAAGTTTAAGGACTTCAGTAGTGAGTATTCCCTCCTCTGGCAGTGACAACAGCTTGCAAACGACGTGTCATGCTCTGGATTAGATTTAGGATCACGTTCTGCGGAAGATTGTGCCATTCTTACACCAGTATGTCGCGAAGCTCTCTAGAATTTCTGGGGGCCGGCACATGTCTCCGTAAAAGTTTTCCCATATCATACCAAATATAGTAAATTGGATTTAAATCTGCACTCCGAGCTGTCCAAACAAATCGCGTGATTTCACACTCGTCAAGATACTCAGAAACTATCCGAGTAGTAAGGGGCCGTGCGTTATCATGCATAAATGTTGCGTTGTCTCCAAGAATAACCATGAATGGTAAAACATGGTCTTCTAGAACCTCTGTCAGATACCTGTGCGCAGTCAACGTCCCATTCTCGATAAAGACTAACTCCGTGCGAGTGTCAAAAGATATGCCTCCCTATGCCATAACTGATCCTCCGCCAAATGATAGTCTCTCGGCATTACACGCTTGAGCATATCTCTCGGCTTGTCGTCACCACACTCTTACATGTCTATCTGGGCCCGTAATACACCAATAAGTTCGCCCGTAAGTTCAACCTCGCAATCCGGTGTGCACGGGAAAGCGGCGGTCCAGTAGCTCTAGTTCGAGAAGATAATCCAGCAGCATATAGTCGTCTCCTAACTGCCCACCTATCATCGTTAGCTGTTGGAGTTTTGCCTCGGCCTGAACAAGGTCCTCGAGTGAGCAGACCTGTCTCTTCGAACCGCCGCCATAATCGTTGCACACTCGAGAGACTTACACCAATGTTTCTAACAGTTTCGAGCTGACCGGGACCGTCTTCTAAAGCCGCCAGAAATTGTGCCGCAGCAACGGGATTTATGCTCATTGCAAAACACTAACAATGACAAAAATTTACAACAGGCAGACGACACCACAGAAACAAATGCTATGCTGTCCTTAAACTCTCTTTTGTTTCAACAAAAACATATCAAAGTAAACTTGTTCATTTTCATTACTTAGCACATAAAATTAAAATTGTCCATTTTCATTACTTTCAATAAACTTTGAAAAAGAAAAACCTTTTGTTTTATTCAAGCAATCAGTTAGTAAACTGTTACAACCGAAAAAAACACCTAAAACTAAAAAAAATTAAAATAACTTATAACTAATTACGGAGTGACCCTAATTTTATGCTCGGCAGTGTATATATACCCGGGTGTGTCAGCCCAACTTTCAGGGCTAATTCTATCATCCAAAATAAGCATAAAACTCTTATTACATATAGGGTCAAAAACACTGTACCAACTCTTTACAATAAAGTTTTATCAGTAACACAAGCAATGGAGAGGATTTTATTTATACAATTTATAAACATAAAAAAGAACTATGTAAAATTTTCAAAAGTTGTTCAAAATTTCACCCACAGCGTTCCAACGCACAGCCGACACCGCTGCAATAAAGAACGACGAACGCGTCCAAAAACGGCGGGCATGTTTCTAACTGTTCGACACGCATCAGTTACACGTGACAGTAGCTCCTCAAGTGCTCTGAGAGGGCACTCTGGAGTTTCGTACACCATAGTTTTTAGACGAGCTCATAACAAAAATTCTATGGGTTTCAGGTCTGGGGAGCGGGCCGGCCATGGTATCGAACCGTTCCTGCCTATCCATTTATCAGGATACCTCTCATCGAAACATTCACGGACCTGGCAACTAAAATGTGCTGGTGCACTGTCAGGCATAAACCACATTTCATGTATCAGTTGTACATCGATCGAGTCTAATCCATTGAGGAAGTCATTTTCCAGAAAATGTGTGTAAGCTGCCACCGTTAAGCGATCCGGAAATGCAAGCAGACCTATCAAATAGTTGGCAACAATCCCACACCAAACATTAATTGAAAATCTGTCTTGATAACCTCTAACTTGAAGTATTGAGTGATGATTGTCTTCAGCCCACAAGTGCATGTTATGGCTATCGAACATTACCTCCCTTATAAACGCAGCCTCATGGGTAAAAAGTATCAACTCTGAAAACCGTTCATTCTATTGTGTGCTGTTCACGATCCACCTACAAAACTGTACTTGTGGAGCAAAGTCATTACAATTCAGTGCTAGGACTTTGTGAATTCTAAAAGGGTGTAAGAGCTGTTCGCGAAGAACTTGCCACACTGTTGATGTACTGGTTCCAAGTTCGTGTGCTACAGTTCGAACACTAGTTCTCGGATTATTGACAATAGCATCCAAGATATTTTCCTCTAATGCCACAGTACGAACCGTTTTAAGACGTTCTGTATCTGTCATAGAACTCTCAAATTTTCCACGTTCTCGAAGACGTCGATGAATTAATGCAAAAGTTGTATGATGGGTGCTGCCTATTCGGAAAACGTTCTCCATAAATCCTTGCAGCTATTCGTTCGTTGCCGTTAGCAACGTTGTTGCAAAGGGGTTAACGCTAGATAGATATTAAAAAAAATGGAAGTTGAATCGGCCATTAACATGCTTAAACGTTCATTAGAAAAATATGAAGTTCGTTACAAGAACAACATCGGCGATGGCGACTCTAAAACTTACTCTAAAATTTTAAAAGCTATACCTAATGCAGACATTGAAGTAGTGAAAAAAGATTGCATCGGTCATGTACGAAAGAAAATGGATTCACGACAACGAGATTGTGTAAATAAAACTACAACTGAAATTATAGATAAAAAATGGAAAAAAAAGACAACTGATGATAATCCTCGTCACGAAAAATGTCCAGTTGGAGAAGACTTGTGGTGTTCTTGGCAAACGAGCCTTGGGCACATTATCCACTTATGAACAAGATTATCAGTCCTTACCACCTGAAGTTACTACAGCTATCTTTCCAATTTATACTGATCTCAGTAATGAAAAATTATTATAAAGATGCCCATGCCTACGCCGGAAAAGTGGACACAGAGCGCATCGCGATCTCCGACTCGAGAGCGCAGGAGAGGAGCTCGAAACGGTGTTTTCAGAGTTGGGTTTTTTGGGAAAAGTTTTTCCGAAACGGCTGGACCGATCGTTTTTAAATTTACACACAATTTTCTTAGATATATTTCAAAGGTAATGAACGAAGGTATAAGATTTTTGAGAAAATTTTCCATTTTTTCAAGCTTTAAAGTGAGAGTTTTGTCGAAAAAAAGATATATTTTTTTGAGGCAATTTAGTGGAAGGAATAGTCAAAATTCGAAATTTTCACTATGCCTTCGTTCATTACCTGTATTTATCTATCCTAAAAATAAATCTGTTTTGTTTTTTGTGTTCAGATAATTTGAACCAGAGATATCTTGCTCACCGCCAGACACATTTTTGCGTATTATAAAAATATATTAAAAAAAAAATAGCGGGGTCTTAAGTACATTAAATTCTCTAAATGCACATGTATTTTATGTATTTATATAATAAAATGCCTATTTACAAAAATTTCGCAAAAATCTCATTTTTTTAGACATACAACTAGGCATAACCCCAAATTAACGGAATTGTTTTTCTGTTTTTTTGTGGAGTATCTCGCAAATTTTTTCGTTTTGACTCCATATGTTAAGAGTTTTATGCTTATTATTAAGAGTTTTATGCTTATTACAGCTCTGAAAGTTTGTCGGTGGAGTTCTGACACACCTGGTACATATGTGAATATAAGATGAAGAAACATTTGGTGGTGTGTTTTCTTGGGGATTCCGCGTTGATGTTGAGAGTTAGTCTGAAAAGAACCGGATTCTCAACGTTTCGGCGGACTAACAACCAATCTTCAACATTAATGGCGGAATCCCTGCGAAAATACATCAACATGCAACAACCGAAGGAGTTGCGACTGAGTCATCAAAGCCCAGTTGAATTCATTTAATTTAGGAATGTCAAAAAGGAAAGATTTCGTAATAAATTCTGAAAAAAAAAAATCTGTTCTAAAGAGGTTAAAACAGAAGGTAAACTTTTTGTGAAGATATCTCTTAAACTGAAGATGTTATAGATGTGTGAATTGGTATTGGTTTATTTGAATATATATATATATATATATATATATATATATATATATATATATATATATATATATATATATATATATATATATATATATATATATATATATATATATATATATATATATATAATTTATGAATCATTATATATCTTAAAATTATTTTATAAATTAATAATTTTAGTTTTTCAGATGAGTTCACTATTTTTGGCCAACATTCAGTATCAAGTTTCTCATAGTCGCTTTACATACAGTATTCTTAACGCCTATATGTATATCTGCTGTCTATCATACAATCTCTATTACCAAGTATTCCACTGTAGATGAGTGTCTGCTGTTTTTTTTTATCTTTCTTGTGAAAGAAATTTGTTTTGACAAGGTTTGATAGTAAACCCAGTTAAAGAACCACTTTTAATAAAAGTCTGTTAATAAGTCAAATACTTTGAGGGTATCTTGTGGTACTAAATGCAAATGACAGAATTATTAGCAAAGACTGCCAAGTTGGTCTGTGATAATGACATCATTTAAAGATATTATAAATTGAACTGTTGTTAAAAACCCTGAGGTCCGTCAGCTCTAATAGGTCTTTTATTATACTTTCTAGCAGCGTTTCCCAAAGTACCTGGCACTGGGTCGCTCAAAAACTTTGGCGGGTCGCGGAAAAAAATTGTTAAAAGTCAAAAATAACATGCACGCTTTCATCAGTAGCCAAATAAGAACATCATTTTGAAATCTCTAAATTAATAGGTGTGGGACTGGATATCCTTATTTTGCTAGAGATAAATTAATACTTCCCGCTTTGAAAATTGTCGCAAATAATTTATGCGGAATAATATCGATAAACGAAGAATTGACGATTGTGCGAAAAATTTAGAAGAACTAGTTGCTAGAGTAAAAAAAGCCTTTTTTCCTTTAAATGGGTTTTTTATCATAAGGTGGGTCGCGAAAAAATTTAAAACCTCATACCGGGCCGCGTTCAAAAAAGTTTTGGAAACGCTGCTCTATAGTCTCTATATTATTTTTTATTTTTAATATAATTGTAGGTATATTAATTTTGCCTAACCCTAGAGAGTTTTTAACTTGATCCATCTTGATCTTTGCTTTCTTGTTATTAATTGTATTTTCAGTTAAAATTCTACAAAAAGACGTGGAATTAAAGACATAGATGAATAGGATGGTTGCGACAGTTACTACGTGGTAATCCATACTTACATTGAATTGAAAAATTTACTTTGTTTTTTACCACACTTATATTATGTAAAAATATTATATAACTTATTATTCACAGTTATATAAATTTCTACACTTATCACGACTCGAGTTTCGACGTTTGACGGTCATTTTCAAGTGACTTAACAAATTGATAAAGTTGAATATATACCCTTATAGTTTTGGTGGGGTGGGGGGGGGGGGCGGTGTTTGTCCGAAGATGAGGACTTATCTGTTTGAGATTGGGTGAGATTAAAAAGTTGGGAAAAGATTAGGTCAGTTTGCTCGTTTAGGAGATTAACTGAGGGATTACGGGTTTTTTTGAAAATTTCTAATGACTCTAGGAGATTTAGTTTCGGGCCTTTGTTGCAATTATGCAAGAGTTTTAGATTATCTATTTCTGGGAATTTATGATTGAATTCGAGACAATGCTTTGAAAAAGAACTAGTGTCTTTTTTCAGACGAAAAGCGCGAGAATGTTCTGAAAACCGTGTTGCAAAACTTCGTCCTGTCTGCCCTATGTACACGCTATTGCATTCGGAACAATGAATTTCGTATACGCCGGATTTTTTAATGGGATCGATTTTGTCTTTGGCATTAAACAATATGTTGGACAACTTAGAGGAGGGTTTAAATGCAACCTGAAGATTTTGCTTTCGAAGGACATTTGCGATGTGTTCGCTTGTTTTGCCAAAATATGTCAGGGAGATGAAAGTTTTGTCTGAATTTGAGGTTTTCGGATAAATTTGGGCCATTGCGAATTGGGTTCGTTTATTATTGATAATGTTTTGGATGAGTTTTGTTGGGAAACCATTCTCTGTAGCGATTGAAATGATGGTACTTAATTCTTTGATTCTCTTTTCTGTGGAAAGGGGGATTGAAAAGGCTCGATGTATCATTGAATGATAGGCCGCTAATTTGTGTGTTATCGGGTGAAATGATGAATACGAGATTGTAGAGTTAACATTGGTGGGTTTTCTGTATATATCAAATTCTATTTTGTTGTTTTTGTGAATCAGAGTAAGGTCTAAGAAGTTTATTTTGTTGTCTGTTTCTACCTCGATGGTGAATTTAATTTTGGGATGAACGTTGTTTATTAGGTTGAGAAATTGGTCTAATTGACGTGTGTACCATTAAAACACGCTATTACGTCATCGACATATCTATACCAAAATGAAATATGTTTTTTGGAGAAATCTAGTTTGAAGATTTTTTCTTCGATAGTTGACATGAATAGATCGGCTAAAAGGGGACTTAATGGCGATCCCATTGCTAGACCTGATGTTTGCTGATAGTAAGTGTTATTAAATTTGAAGTAATTTTGATTAACACATGTTTCCAGGGCTTCATAAAGTTCAGATTTTATAAGATGATGACAATTAGCTTTATCAATTAAATTTTGTATGATTTCAAGACACTCTTTAGTAGGTATATTAGAAAACATACTACTGACGTCAAAAGATACGAGTTTGGAGTTTTTCTCCGTAATTCTACCACAGACTCCGCAGTGATCAAATCGATAAAAACAAAAATTGAGTCCAATTCTTTAGTCCTTACAAAAGCCGATAAATCAATTCGATAGTCGTCCTGGAAAGAGAACAGTACATTAATAAAATGAACTCTTTCATTTCAACAGAAAAACTAACTCCCTTGAAAAAGGATCCTACACAAAAATTCCAATTTCAAATTAGAAGTCTCTTAAAAAATATTACAACTTTGTTCTCCGAATTTGAGAAATTTAAAATCATAAATCAGAATCCCACAGCTCCCAGACTCTATGGTTTCATTAAAACTCACAAACCCGATTCTCCCATTAGACCAGTTGTCTCCTATATTTAGAGTGTAGCAAGAGTTTTGGCAATTAAACTGAATACTCTTTTCAAAAAATACACCAAATTTACCCCAAAATATTCTGTAAAAAATTCACTCGCCCTTTCGGAACTCCTCAAACAAATAACAACCCCAATAAAGATTTCTCCAAAAAACATATTTCATTTTGGTATAGATATGTCGATGACGTAATAGCGTGTTTTAATGGTACAACACGTCAATTAGACCAATTTCTCAACCTAATAAACAACGTTCATCCCAAAATTAAATTCACCATCGAGGTAGAAACAGACAACAAAATAAACTTCTTAGACCTTACTCTGATTCACAAAAACAACAAAATAGAATTTGATATATACAGAAAACCCACCAATGTTAACTGACATATTTTGGCAAAACAAGCGAACACATCGCAAATGTCCTTCGAAAGCAAAATCTTCAGGTTGCATTTAAACCCTCCTCTAAGTTGTCCAACATATTGTTTAATGCCAAAGACAAAATCGATCCCATTAAAAAATCCGGCGTATACGAAATTCATTGTTCCGAATGCAATAGCGTGTACATAGGGCAGACAGGACGAAGTTTTGCAACACGGTTTTCAGAACATTCTCGCGCTTTTCGTCTGAAAAAAGACACTAGTTCTTTTTCAAAGCATTGTCTCGAATTCAATCATAAATTCCCAGAAATAGATAATCTAAAACTCTTGCATAATTGCAACAAAGGCCCGAAACTAAATCTCCTAGAGTCATTAGAAATTTTCAAAAAAACCCGTAATCCCTCAGTTAATCTCCTAAACGAGCAAACTGACCTAATCTTTTCCCAACTTTTTAATCTCACCCAATCTCAAACAGATAAGTCCTCATCTTCGGACAAACACCGCCCCCCCCCCCCCACCCCACCAAAACTATAAGGGTATATATTCAACTTTATCAATTTGTTAAGTCACTTGAAAATGACCGTCAAACGTCGAAACTCGAGTCGTGATATGTGTAGAAATTTATATAACTGTGAATAATAAGTTATATAATATTTTTACATAATATAAGTGTGGTAAAAAACAAAGTGAATTTTTCAATTCAATGTAAAGACATAGAAGTAAACTACATTTTAAATAGTCATTTTAACTATTGAGTTCATTATTTTACTATTTGCAATTAATAATTTGTGAATAATCTTACTTGTATATACTCAAAAGACCTTTTGTAACCATCCATAATTTTGCCTAGACTCTTTAATTTCGTAGCCAACTCATCAGTTTTCAATTTCGCACTAAAAGCCAATTCATTATGCAATGCCTTTGATATATGTTGCACCAACTCTTTCCTAATCCCATCTTCCAACAACATTTTTGGATCCAAACACACCACACCAACCAAGGTAGTTTTCATCATCCTCATACCTAAAAACAGCAATTTCACAATCCTATTACAAATAGATCCAGTTTTAATATTCTTCACAAAACAAATCTCTACTTAATTAAAAACTAATACAAACATTTATTGAAATAATGTTGTACTAAAAAAAAGTTACAATGTAACGCATCATAACGCAAAGCATCTATGATAGTCTAGACCAGGGGTGGGTTTCACCAAATCTTTTGGGAGCCGGGCCACATGTGTGGATGAAAATTATACCGCGTGCCGCAAATAGTCTAAATGACTATGAGATAGTATAGAATAGTACAACTATAAATCGCAATGCAATGTTTCTCAACGGAACAATGCTGAGATGGTTATTGAAATTCGGAATATTCCGGACATACTACGATCCGCTCTAGACTTTGCACTTTCTCCACGAAACATAAAAGCTGGATTTCAAACGACTGGGATTTTACTGTACAATTAGGATATTTTTGTCGATTCGCACTCTATATCTTAATTCTATGCTCGAATTCTACAACTGCTAAACTTGACGAGCAAGAAAAAAAATTTCCAGTGCTGTATTGTGATTTGAAGTGCACAAAACGTTGCCGCGCACGAAAAAGCAAAACCCCAGAAGTTACTAAGCAAGAAGAACTTCCGAAGAGTCATCAACATCTTCGTCTTGTACGCGTGGCCTTTCGTCGGTTTTGTTTGATGGGACCCTTGCAGGGAGACTCCAGTCCCAAAATGGAATCGTAGACGGAAGTGAATGAGAAGTACAATCCTGACATCAGGAGGAATCTTTCAGAATTACAAGATAAGCAGCAGACGCGTGCCAATTTGAAAAAGCCAAAAAATACCTCGAAGAAGTCACAAAAGGGGTAATCAACACCGCCGAAGAGTGGTAGGAAATCCCAAAAAGCTGTAGAAAATATGAAAGTAACGTTCAAATACCGTGATTTAAGGTTTCCTCACGTTTTTGAGATCGCTGATCACGAAACTGAATTCAAAATTTCAAAAGCCTTTATGAAGCAGGTAAACTCGCAAACACCATCAGAAAAATAAGAAGATTGAACATTGACATTTTTGGAGTAAGCGAAAGATTCTGGCCAGGTTCAGGTAAATTACAATCAGAAAACAAAACTATATATTACTCAGGAAATGATACTCATAGACATAGAAGAGATGTTGGTATAATTGTATCAAACTACATAGCTGATTCTATAACTGCTTTTATACCAAACACATATAGAACAATGCTTTTAAAAATAAAGGCAAAACCCTTCTCTACGAACAGCATACAGGTGTATGCTCCAACTTCCGAATCGAGTGAGGATGAAATCGAAGAATTTTATTCCTAAATCTCCGAATGATTACAACACACAAAATCGCACGAACTGAACATGATTATAGAGAACTTTAACGCAAAAGTTGAATCTGATAAAATAGATGGAATAGTTGGTGCGTTTGGACTAGGAGATAGAAACGAAAGAGAAGACAAATTAATACAAATCTGCCTGGAAAAGAACTTCAAAATAAGCAATACTTGGTTCTGGCTCTCGCCCAGAAGACTATACACTGGAAATTTCCACAACAACCAACAACAAGTTCCAAGACAACCAACAACATATCATATGTAACCAAATCGATTACACACTAATAAATAAAAGAATTGCTTCAGCAATAATCAGTGCATGCACATATCCAGGAGCTGACGTGCCTTCAGATCACCCTACTGAATTCAGCACACGCTACTGAAAGCGAGACTCTGAACTAAGATTACATCAGAACGCGAAACACCAACCAAACAAAAAATGATCTTATTCAACAAAATATTTCAAGGAAAATCAACAACGAGTTTGTTTGTCAGAACATAAGAAATCTGGAATTGTGGAGTCAAACTGCGGAAATTTTAAAAGAACTTTATTAAAAGAACTCCCTACTAGAAGATATCAGCCTAAAACTAAATGGATAACTGACGAAATCGAAGACGAGTCTACAAGAATGAATATGGTGCAAAGTACAACAGTTTGCAAAGAATCATAAGATGCAAAATTTGACAAGCACCTAAAAAAACACCTGGCTTGAACAAGAATGCTCGGAGATAGAAAGGCTCCAAAACTTGCACAATGATTTTATTTTACATAAAAAGATAAAAGACGCATCAGGCATATAAAAAAAACCACGAATATGCTATTCGACAGCTAAAACAAATTGATAACTGGTGCTGAAGAGAAGTCTGATGTTTGGTTGCACTAAAAAACACTAAATTACGCAAAATTTGGGTTTGAGGAAGTAAAAATGACCTAGATAAATTTATAAATTTTTGAAAACTTCCGTAGAAAATTATATAGTCCGTTGTTCAGGAAGCTATCGAATTATTTTCAGAATTTACAGCTCCAGCTTTGGAATCAGATACATCTGATGATCTATCCCTAGAAAGTCTCACCTTCTAGGCTTAAAGTGAAATATAAAAATATTGTTCAAATTTCATCATTAGATGTATCTGATTCCAAAGCTGGAGCTGTAATTTCTGAAAATAATTCGATAGCTTCCTGAACAACTGACTATTTTTTTTTTTGTGGAAGTTTTTGGTTTTGTTGAAAAATTTATAATTCCGGATCGGATGAAATCAGAAGTTTTCGGATTTTCTTTTTAGCCTTTTTATATTGGAATAGGAAATATGATCATGTATTGTGGGTACCTACTATGTATAGATTGAATCCCTCCCAGATCCTAAAACTCATAAAGGAATCAGAACTAAAGGAGGAGCTCTAAATGGGTAAGTATACCAACGATTAGAGGAAGAGGGTGTGGTACAATAGATATATGAAAGTCGCAGTAAAAGTTACCACCGAAACCTACTAAATCCATATGTATGTATAGATAAATATATAAATATATAGTAATATTTTGGCAGGACACGATTACAAAACGAACTTATTTTTGTTTTATTTTTATTATTATACATAGATATTATTTTTTAATTAAAGTAATTTAATTTTATAAAATGTTTCGCGGGCCGCATAAAATGTCAACGCGGCCCGCGGGTCGCTATTTGCCCAGGACTGGTCTAGATGCTAGATTGATCTTGAATAACCTATGAATACTTAATACTCAATAGATGATACAACTTCAGGATCTACAATTGAAGGATCTACAATAATGCAGAATGTTTTCCGATATTACTTGGAACATAGTGAGCCATTATTTAAAGTGAATAAATTATGAATCTTAATGAAATTCTTTATAATTGTCCTATGTAACTAATCTAATTTAGTTTTACTATAATGTGAGTAAATTTGGAACATTTCTTCATATAATCACACTAAATTAGAAGATCTGTCTTGTAGAATCAGTAAAATTTAGGTATTTGAAGAGATTAACTATATATAATGTTACTAAAGTTAGAACTTTGTAAGAATTCCTCTAATAATGAGGCAAACTTTTGTCTTATAGCATGAGTTAAATTTAGAAGATTGAAATATTTGCTATAATGTGACTCCAATTTTGGTCCCAGAGATGCCTCATACAATTTGCGACTAAATTTGGAACCTTAAAGAAATACTCCTATAATTAGAACATTGTGGGAATGTCTTTACAAAGAGACAAATTTGGAACCTTGTGGTATCTACTACAATGTAACTAAATTCGAAACGTTACAGAAATTATATAATTTCAAACTTACAGTTCTGAGCGAAAGTATTGTAGTATAAGTAAATGTAATTTAAATGTAGGAAATAGAGAGAAGTTTTGATTCCTTTAGAAATATTCTATAATGTTACTCATATTAAGACAAAATTAGAATTTTAAGGTAATTTCGAATTTTTGATGGATATATTAATGTTACTAAATTTGGAACCTTGAACAGAAAATTTGTAATTTTTACCATTTTAACGATGCTATCAATTATTAATTAAACTAAATTACTCCTATTTTAAAAAAGCTATTCACATTAGTTCAGATGGAACTGAATGATGTCTTAAAACTGGTCTGTAAATATTAAAAATCTTTACCTTCACTAAAAACTGAAATAGAATGAGTCAGTTCTGCAAACTCAAATCTTTCATCCAACTGAGCGTATTCTTTAATTTTATCCTTTTCCAATTTGGTAGGAAGTTCTTTCAAAATGGAAGTTTGAATCTCAATAATCCTCGCCATTTTCTCAAACATCATTTTCGGTATAATTTGAAGGACCATTCGAATATATATTTCCAACTCATTACTGTAATATTGGGACACCGATATTAAATCTTCACTATGTGCTTGGTTGATTCTTAATAGAGGTATTTCCAGAGCAGAACCCAGCTTTAAGAAAACAGCTCTTAATTTTATAACTAAAGTTGGTTCACGTTTGATTCCCAATTGCATGATAGAAGTATAAGAGTCAATTAGTTCCCAAGCATAACAAATATCACCAATGATTTGTAAAGTTATTAAGACATCTTCCTTGATTTTCATGTTTCTAATCATTTGATCCAAATATTTTCTAGTTTCTGATAGATATTGAACAATTTGCATATTGGATTCGAGTTGGTGAAACTCTTGGACTTCTTCTAGAGCTTGAATCAATTGAACAATTTTTACAGAAGAATTTTCACTGTTCTGTTCCAAGCTTTCGACTTCTTTAGAAATCACAAGGAACCAATTTTGCAAATTTTTATTTTTTTGGATTCTCGTTAATGGTTTTTCCCCACTAAACACTTCTGATAATTCCACTAAACTATTAAAACTTTCCTTTTTCAAAGTATTCCAAGTATTCTCCTTCTCATTCAGCAGATTTTTAAACATATCCCTTGTAATTAATTCTAACTGAGACGTATTTAAGATCAATTTAAACACTGACACAGGTTCGAACTTAGACTCAGCAATCACCAAATCTCGTAACTGTTTACATTTTTTATTCTTCTCAACTCGATCTTGTTTCAAAATAGTATGTAACATCATCCAACGAATAATTACATTACAATCCTTAATAACATTTACAATATTATTAATATGTTGTAACAAATTATCTTTTGTAATCATGCCTTCTTTTAACAAAACTCCAGTTTTCTTAAGTAAATCATGAACAGCAGAACCATTTTTATTTGAAACATTTTTAATATTTGCTGTGTCAATTGTATTGTTTAAAGCTAATTTCGCTGCTTTAAAAGGTTCCCAAGTTTCAACAAGATTTACTGTAAATCCCATGTAGATAGAAATTATCCAATTATCAGGGAAGTATTTATCAACAATTTCTCGCATGATAGCTGCTTGTGCATGAAGAATATCTGTTGAAAAATATAGACAAATGTAAAGCATATGAGCCTGATTAGCCAAGGCTGTGCTTCTATGTTTAGGCAATGGATAAATGGATAACTGATTATAAATATCATCTGATCGTAACTTTCCAATAACCATTTCAATAAAATAATCCTTGATAAAAACACGTCTGCAAAATAGATGTAAATTAATATTTATTCAGTTTTTTAATATCAAATTTTACTTGAAATAATCCTCTGGATAATTATTGGGTTTTTTGGTTGGAGAACCAGTATCTCGAAATAACTTGCAAACTTCATCAATAGAATTCTCAGTGCCTGATCTTTGAGGTGTGTATCTATAGTAAGAAACTAATAATCTTTCACGTATTATGCCTTCTAAATGTGCATCAACCATTAATAACATAGCCCCATATAAATATAATGCTTCACACTAGATGAATAAAAATTTGAATACAATTTGTGGTGAAAATATACTATACAGGGTGTTCATAAATGTCCGGCAGAAATTCTGGGGCGTGTTCTAGAGCCCAAAATAAGAAAAAAGTTGCTACAAAGATGTGTCTGAAAAAGCTTCCTAACAGAGGTACAATCCTTATAAAGGGATGGCTTCACAACATTTTTGCAAATACCTTATTGTTAGACGCAACTAATGATAGTTGCATCAAATTTTGTGTGTACAGTCTAATATTGATAATCCGATACGTATGGGACCAGACAACCGCCGGATTATCAATAAATTCCGGATTATCAGAATTAAAACAAAACAATAACAATTTTATGTACAATTGTATTTCAGAAAGGGTCAAATATGCATCTATGTAGGTAAACTTGTACATACAAATAAAAATGTGTACAAACTAAGAACAGATAGTATTAAATAAAAATAACTGAAAATATATTATACAAAATAATTTTTGTTTCTTTGCCTTAAATATTTTGTCCGCACTCTGCCAACCTTTTCCGCACTAACATATCATCACTGCAGTGGCGTTTTCTTCTGTCCATTTCGAACAAACATTGGTTACGTTAAACACGTTTGCTACAGTTCGCTGAGTTCAAACATACACGTCATCATTAGCTTCATCATCATCCGTGGAACAAATTAGGCTGAAGATTTCTTCGTCAGAAAATAAATGAAAATTGTCCTCGCTTGTGCCTTGAAACCAAGTTTTGTCATCGTTTGGTTGCTTTGGGTGCCTTGAAAACAAGGTTTGTCATCAGCGTAACATCTACTTCACATTTGTTGGAAAACTCTCGTAAAAATTCCAAAGACAATTGTAGAGTAGAGTTAGCTTGGTCAGAATAGCGAATCAAGTTTTCAGAGTTAAAGGTTGTCGCTTTTGACTTTACTTCAGCTGTGCCCGAGGTTTATAGCACAACAGAGGAAAGAAAACACACATGTGTCAACAAAGCGCGGATTACTGAACGTGCAGGATTATCAAGATTATACGGTACTCGTTACTGGTGCCGAACTACCGCTAGTACTTATTTTCGTCTGCAAGTCAACCAGTGGTGGTACATACAAGGATCGATCTTAGTATTACTTATTTTGGTCTATAGAAGACACCCTAGAATTTCTGCCGGACATTTATGAAACACCCTGTATATAGAGTTCTGCAATTTGGGAAACTTACAAGTAATTGTTTGCCTTCAACATCAGTAAATACAATTTCAAGTGTTTGGTGAATATAAAAGCCATCTTCTAATTCATCAATGTAATGGTTTAAATCAGTGATATAGGTGTGAATGCTTTCAAAAGTCAGATAAAATCTAGTGATGATGTCCAAATTGTTGTCTCTAAATTCTTCATCAAGATTTCGTAATACCTAACAAAACACAAAAATGTCATTAATATTTATAAATAAATTTGCTAATAAATATTTACCTCATTATTTTCAATTTTTTGTTCTTGCACATCTGAAAGTTTGAAATAACTGAAGTCCAAAATAATATCTTCATATTTTTGTTGGTCTTGCTTGGATAACCTTCGAATTGAGAATATTTGAAACATTTTTAAGAAATCTAATTTTTTAATTTATTTAATAACTTTTTGATGAACAGGTAAGTATACCAAGTTACCTCTCTCTGACCTACAGTTTTGATCCTCACAATTGCGACAAAACGATTTTTTTTAAATCAAATATTTGTAATATGATTAGCAAGGTCGGACCATAACCCAATAACGGAAGTAATAAAAGAACCAATCCTTAACAAGGACGGAGACTTGATGCCTCAAAGGCTTTCATTAAAAATACCCTGCAAAACAAATCTACAATGGACAGAAAGGAATTACCACAAGAAAAACCAAGGAGACCTATTCTGCTACATAGACCAATAGCATAAAATCCATAGAATAAAATCTAGGACAGTTTGGGACATCCTTCAGAACTTAAAACGTCTGGCCAAGAAAGACAATGGAACTGGCGGTGGAGTCTGTGCTCTGTATTCTAGATGCAGCATAACTGTGCCACTGGAGAGACACACAACGGTCTTCCAAGCGGAAATTCTCGCAACCGATACATGTGTCCGGAAAAATTTAAGAACGGACTATATTTTAGTACTATACTACTATATTTTCACGGACAGTCAGACTACTATAAACACCCTTACTTTACTTTTTCGTGTCCGGAAACTACAATTTCTGAACCCAGTAATGGGCTATGTCTAATGCTTGCTGGTTGCGTGTCCATAAATCGTCGAGGGTACAACTGTGTGGGCAGTTAGGGCAGGTAAACATGTGTTCCATTTCCTGTATGGCTCCACAGTCGCACTCTTCGTCATTTCTATTCAACAGGTCCCAATTGATGAGGTTGGCCATGATGAGGGCCACTCCAGTTCTAATGCAATTCAGCATTCGCCATGTTGTAAGTCGCTTGATATAACGCTGAGGCGGCTTCTGATGTTGGGTAATAGGCGGGAGGCTCGTCTAGTGGAGTGTTCATGAAGCGCTTTCTTGATTTAAGTCTGCCTAGGTGTGCTTCATGGCCGAACAGTGAGTGGCGCTCGTCGAGGGTCTGTCTGGTTCTCTCTGCGAATTCATGCGTTGTTATACGTGATTCAGGGTCTGATAGACCCGAGGCTTTATACAGTTTGTCCAGTGGGGTTGCCTTCATGCACCCTGTTATAAGCCTACATGTATCGTTCAGGCTACTGTTTACTTTTTTCGCGTGGCTGGATCTGTTCCACACTGGATAGGCATACTCCACAGTTGAAAAACATAACGACTGCGGTGACCTTCTCAGCACTGTCGGTTTAGCGCTCCACTTGCTGTTGCTGGGTTTTCTCAGAAGGAGCGCTTCCACTTTCTTCCGTTTATTTTCGCAATGGGACCTGTATCTTAAGCGATCCAGTATGATCCTCCAGGGTGTTTGGGTTTTTAAGTGTGTTCTAGGGTGGTGTTATTCCAGGTAACGTTGAGTTTTCTGTTTGACTGACGGGAGTGGAGATGGAAGGCGCTGACTATAAACGCCCTAACATGTCTTAGAATAAAATCTAGGAGAGTTTGGGACTGCCTTCAGAACATAAAACGTGTACCACAGCACAACAGCATTATAGGTGGTGGTTACGTGGGTGACAGGCCACATGGGTCTGGAGGGAAACGAAAAGGCGGACGCCCTTGCAAAAGGGCGCTGCTGCAGCGCTCCCGATTGCAAGGTGAGACTACATCTGACAACCAATGAGGATATTTACAAAGTTCAACACATATCCCTGAGTTATGCCATTATGCATCATGCCATTATTAGGTACCATGAAAGGTCATTATTCACTTATGAGGCTGGAGTGCCAAGGTATAGAAATTGAGTTGTTTCTGTTAGCGTGGCTTTTGCTCCTGTATAGATCCCACGAAAACAAATGTCTGTCCAATGTTTGCAACCTTTGTCAAAAGCAAACAAAAGGGTTTTACTGCATTGCTTATAGCTCGGACTCCGACGATGTTGCTCCTCTAATATTATTAAAAGAAAAACCTTCTAATACATATTTGGCAGAACAACGCAGGAAAAATATTCACACATATAAAATAAAACAAGGTGTTTATGTCTTGGTTAAAATTTCCAGTTCAAAATTGGATTACGTATATCTGGGTAGGGGCTTCTCTGAAGTAGGTGAAGAAGGCGAGGTTAAAATTGTGTTTTTAAGTTAATCGATGGGATTGCAAGTAAATTTAAATTGGTTGAGTCTGATTTACCTCATCAGTCTTTTGATAATTTACTTGCTATTGTTCATCGAGAACTTTGTTAATTTGTTACTTTTCTGTCCTAATGATTAAAGAACATACTAAAGATTTTTGTGAAAAGCAAGTTAATATAATATGGTGATATTAAAATACGTAAATTTGTAGTTATATAATAAATAAATAAATAATAGTTAGCAGTTAATATATAAATATTTGGAGGACTTCGATAGAATTTGACATCAGTCAATATTCAATAAGTAACAGAGTTGTTGGAATTTAAATTAATGATTGGTGAATTTAAAAAACGTAGTTCTAAATGTGATAAGAAATGTGTTCTATAAGATAGAAGACTGTAATCAACAGTAATGCCAATATATTTGTCACTGAATTGTTTCATTTCATAATAAAAGGTGAAACGTAATGATAACAGAGTTGTATTTTTTTACACTATAACCCACAAAATCAAGAATTAATCATAAATCATTGGTTAAACATCGCGGCCGACTATTACATTTGGTCTGTAATAGTCGGCCATTTTTTTTTATTTTATATGTGTGAATATTTTTCCTGTGTTGTTCTGCCAAATATGTATTAGAAGGTTTTTCTTTTAATAATATTAGAGGAGCAACATCGTCGGAGTCCGAGCTATAAGCAATGCAGTAAAACCCTTTTGTTTGCTTTTGACAAAGGTTGCAAACATTGGACAGACATTTGTTTTCGTGGGATCTATACAGGAGCAAAAGCCACGCTAACAGAAACAACTCAATTTCTATACCTTGGCACTCCAGCCTCATAAGTGAATAATGACCTTTCATGGTACCTAATAATGGCATGATGCATAATGGCATAACTCAGGGATATGTGTTGAACTTTGTAAATATCCTCATTGGTTGTCAGATGTAGTCTCACCTTGCAATCGGGAGCGCTGCAGCAGCGCCCTTTTGCAAGGGCGTCCGCCTTTTCGTTTCCCTCCAGACCCATGTGGCCTGTCACCCACGTAACCACCACCTATAATGCTGTTGTGCTGTGGTACACGTTTTATGTTCTGAAGGCAGTCCCAAACTCTCCTAGTTCAGTTGTTTTACCAGACATGGACAAAAAGAAAAGTCAAGTTTGAATATTTTTATTTTTTCATAAATTTATCATTTTAAGTCACAGTTACCTGCTCAAAATTTGACAATGATCCATTTATGGGTTGTATCAGTACATCATAATTATTTATTGATAATGAAAATAAATTACTTTCAGTTTTTTATCATCCACCAAATAAACAAGCATGTACATGTTCCTAAATTGTTTTGAAAATTATGTAGAGAAAATATCAGAAAATGTGGGACCAGTTATCTTAATTGGCAACTTTAATTTAGACCTAAACAAAGACTTTTACTAAATTAAGCCAAGCAACTAGGGTTACTATCAGGAACAATATATTAATTGATCATTAATTCAAAATTTTGAATTAATCAAAAAAACTTAGAACATGAAATGAACACCAAGAATAAATGACCATTAGTAATGACCACAGAAATATATACTAACTGGAACGAGCACTGCGTCTTGGCTTGTGGGGGTCAAGAGAGGGCATCACAAGGTGTCTCTCGTATCGATCTGTCTTCGTCTAGTACAGTCCAAAAGGAAAACTAAATGTTTGTCCGACGTCCATTTTTCCTTGCAAATACAACAGTATTTTACCATTGTCTTTTTGAAAACAACTTGACATTAAAATATATAAACTTCGGTTTATAATATGCTCACCGATTGAACGATCTCGCTCTCTTTCTTGATACAACTCAATACAACTAGCTTTTCGCTCTGACTGTATCACATCCTCTCAATCTCGAATTCACTGTTGGCTAGACAAGGATGAAGGGATCCCCTTGGGACCCCTCCCTCGGCCCGCACAAGCTTAGAGGCTAGCGCTCGTTCCAGTTAGTATATATTTCAGTGGTAATCACATACATTATTTCCACAAACTTCACGTCTAGTTCGAAGAATGAAGAAATTTTTATAAAAACAACGAAATTATAAAAATTACAATAAGGATACTTTTCAAGAACAACCTCTGGACAATAACAATTGGAACAATTCAACAACAGACATGAATATTCTTGCAAATTCTTTAATTAATCAAATATTCCTCAACTATAGATATGATGTGTCCTCTTTATGAAACAAAACTTTTACATAAGATTAAATCTAATAAATGATCATATATTAGAAACTATGAAATTAAGAGATGATAAATATCAAGCGGCATTAATCGCTATAATGGAGATTTATGGAATGAGTATAAAATATTACAAACTTAAGTTGTTGGTAAGATAAAAATTGTTAAAGAATTATACTGCAAAGAAACAATAGATAACAACCAAAAAGATCGAAAAGAAATATGGAAGAATCTTTAAAAAAAAGGCGATGGTGTGGATGGTATTACAACTGAAATAATAAAAGATGCAGTAGAAGTAGTGGTAAACAAATTTCTGGATGTGATAAACATAAGTTTAACACAAGGTGAATTTCTGCAAAAATGGAAATCCTCTGTAGTTACCCCGGTAACTAAAATAAAAAAAAGGAATAATTGTGAAGACTACAGACCTATAAATACAATGCCTCCTTATGAGAAACTATTGGAACTAGCCATAAAAAACCAGTTCTCTTCTTACATAGAAGAAAAGAAAATTAGTGCCGGAACAAACTGGTTTTTGTGTAAATCATTGTTGTGAGTAAATTATAACAGAGATCTGTGATAAGTGAAGTGCTATAGGAGACCAAAAAAAATGATAATTGTAGTATTTTTGAATTTTAAGGGAGCATTTGAAACTATAAATATTAATATACTTCTACAAAAGGTTCAAAAGTATGGTATTGAAGGTATAGGTTTTAGATAGATTGAGTCATATTTGAAAAACAGGTCCCAAAAAGTCAAATACAAAAATGCTTTAACTAATCCTTTAGAAATAAGTAACTAAGTTCCTCAAGGTACTGCCTTGGGACTGCTCCTGCTCCTCCTTTATATCACTGATATTGTAAAGTATGTAAAATTTTCACAAATTAGTCTTTTTGCTGATGATACAATGTTATAAGTGAATGGTAACAACTTAAATCAAATGGATAAATGAAAAGAGATAAATGAAGACTTATGTAATTTGCACAAATACTTATGTGAAAATGGATTATCTATAAACATATTAAAATCTAAATTTATGATTGTTCATGATAGAAATACAAGAATAAATGATGAACCAATTGAAACATAATTCAATAATATTTTGTTAGAGCAAGTATTTGAAATTAAATACTTGGGAGGTGCCATTGATAAAAATTTAAATTTTCATGCCCATGCAAAATATATTACAAAAAAAATTTAAACAAAATGATATTTTTTGAAGAGAATAGGAAAAAAATTAAGTGTTTATGTAAACTTGTTGTTATATAATTAATAGTACCACATTTAACTTATTTTTCAGCTGTTTTTATTCGTTTACCATAATATGTGATCCAAAATATGCAAACAATACAAAACTGTTGTTTAAGAACTATTATAAAATGTAACATGTATACACCCATAAAACAAATGTTAAGCATGCTAAATTAATTAGATGTACAGCAATTTATAGTATATAATATGTAAATATATGTTAATAAAATTAAAAATAAGTGTGTACCTAAATACTTAGTTTCTAAAATATCATACAATTTTGAAAAGCATAATTACGAATTATGGAACAAATAATTTCAATATTAATATGTATTTGTAAATGATGTATTTTAATAAACTGCCTGAAACTATTAAGGGATGTAATAGATTGCATATTTTAAAAGAATCCTAAAAAAAACATATTATATTAAATATGTAAAAATTAGTAGTAAGAATATTAATGGATTTATTCCAAAATTTTATTTATTCAGTCTAATTTCTGCTATTTAGTTTAATTTCTGTTAATCTAGTTTAATTTTTGTTATTTTAGTTTAATTTTTGTTAATTTAGTTTAAATTTTGGTTTTAAAGTTTGGTATAATAATTGTTAACCCTTTCGCTGTGAATTACTTTTTTAACTGATGTGATATTGTGCTTAATATTCTGAACATTACTTTATAGCCCGTGCAGAATACTTTTATAACTTATCTTTTTCAACTAAGCAAATTTTGTTCTTTTATTGTTGGTTTGAATAGACAAACTTGTGAAAATTATTTGCAAATATTGCCAAATTTTCAAAACCCAAAATCTCTATTCACAGCAAAATTTGTTTTTTTTATGTTGATTTGAATGGACAAACCTTGAAAAATTCTTTTGTTTTGTGTCAAAATTGGATGAAAAAGTCAAAATAATTTGCAAAAATTACCAAATTTTCAAAACCCAAAATCTTTATTCGAAACAAATTTAGTTTTTCTTTTTTGTTGATTTGAATTGACAAGCTTTGTGAAATACTTTTGTTTTATGTAAAAATTGGATGAAAACGTGAAAGTAATTTGCAAAAATTGCAAAATTTTTAAAAGCCAAAATTTCTATTCAAAGGAAATTTTGTTTTTTTGTTGATTTGATTGGACACACTGTGCAAAATTCTTATGTTTTATGTCAAAATTGAAGTAAAATGACAAAATAATTTGCAAGTTTATTCTTGCCTGTGTAGTCTCATCTGTCTAGTCTTATCTGTCTAGTATTGTCTATCTAGCCTTGTATGTCCTAGTCTTGTCTGTCCTGTGCGTTTATTGTGTGTGATAAGACAGATAGTGTGTGTCACACAATCTTCAAATGCCTCCAAGTGGTCTTTAGAGAGGGAGATATGCAATTAAAAAACAAAAAGAATTTTAGAAACTAGCACACTCAGGAAGTTAATGCTTACGACTGGTCTGCAACAGAAATGATGATAAGGGACATACTAAGCATGAAAGAACTGGATGAATGGATAAAACAACATAGACAACGAAAACTGAAAACAGACCTGAACCCTTAATCACCTTCCGTGGATGAGTAATGTAAGGACATCAAGTGAGGTCAAAGCCAACACCATCTTGAAGATTTACAAAAAGCTGTTCCAAGATGCCCATGAGTTTCCAGGGGACCACTTGTCAAGATAACTGAATGTGCTGCTATGTCCCTCATAAAAAAAGCCTTGTCTGTCTAGTTTTGTCTGTTTAGTCTTGTCTGTCTAGTCTGTCTAGTTTTTTCTGTCCTAGTCTTGTATGTCCTAGTCATATTTGCCCTAATCTTATTTGTCCTAGTCTTGTATGTCCTAGCCTTGTATGTCCTAGTCTTGTAAGTCTCAGCCTTGTCTGTCCTTGCCTGCCATAGTCACGTCTGTCCTAGTCTTGTCTGTCTAGTTTTGTCTGTCTAGTCTTGTCTGTCTAGTCTTGTTTGTTCTAGTCTGTATGTCCTAGACTTATTTGCCCTAATCTTATTTGGCCTAGTCTTGTATGTCCTAGTCTTGTATGTCCTAGTCTTGTTTGTCCCAGTCTTGTCTGTCCTAGTCTTGTATGTCCTAGTCTTGTATATCTCAGTCTTGTCTGTCCTAGTCTCATCTGTCCTAGTCTTGTATGTCCTAGTCTTGTATGTCCTAGTCTTGTTTGTCCCAGTCTTGTCTGTCCTAGTCTTGTGTGTCCTAGTCTTGTATGTCTCAGTCTTGTCTATCCTAGTCTCATCTATCCTAGTCTTGTATGTCCTAGTCCAGTCTGTCCTAGTCTTGTCTATCATAGTCTTGTATGTCTGCCTTGTCTATCCAAGTCTTGTATATCCTAGTCTTGCCTATCATAGTCTTGTATGTCCTAGTCTTGTCTGTCCTAGTCTTCTATGTCTTAGTCTTGTCTGTCCTACTCTTGTATGTCCTTGTCTTGTCTGTCCTAGTCTTATATGTCCCAGTCTTGTCTGTCCTACTCTTGTATGTCCTTGTCTTGTATTTCTTAGTTTTGTATGTCCTAGTCTTGTATGTGCTAGTCTTGTTTGTCCCAGTCTTGTATATTTCAGTGCTGTCTGTCCTAGTCTTGTATATCCCAGTCCTATCTGTCATAATCATGTCTGTCCTAGTCTTGTATGTCTTGTCCATCTAAACTTGTCTATCTAGTCTTGTCTTGTCTGAAACAACTTCAAGTTACAACAACTTCATATTAAACTTTAATTAGACTACTAACTTATAATAATTAAGTGGACCATGGAAAGCACAAACTAATCCATCTAGTCCAATTCTGTTAGCATTGTAGAGAATTCATTAAATTAAGTACATTTTAATCCAGAAGACTACATAGACAAGACAAGAAAGAGACAAGGCTAGATACAGACAAGTAGGAGACAAGTCTAGACAAAAAAAATAAAAAAACAACTATATTGCTATCTGCATAGTTTACAATAATTTTTTGGGATTTTTTCAGGGGTGAGTCCCGAATATTTCAACTAGGGCAACGCAATGTTCCAATGAGAGTGTATATATTTATTAGCCAGAATGAATTCATGAAGTCGGTAGACTGCTATAGCAGTCCATAGCATATGGCTGCTAAATCAATTGTACTGTTGTAACAGTCTATAGCACCTAGGCGTCAAATCAATTGAACTGCTATACCAGTCCATAGCAGCCAAAAAAGCTTAAAATGTAAAGCAAACTTGCTTAATAAACAAACTATTTTTATAGCTTCTATCCATGACATACCACTCCTCACAAATGTTTTTATTGTAATCTTTCACATATTTTGCTTTTTTTTATAAATTGATTGGTGGAACAGTATTTTGTTTCCATCACTGAATCTTTGGATTCAAAGAAAACATGGCCAAAATAATCATAAATTTCCTCTTGATACTCTTGTGATGCGCCTGGGAGAAGGTATTGCATTTGAGGGGATTATGTTGTGAAAGGCAACAAAAGGGTTACTTGAATATTTATAGATATATACAGAATATGGTATGGTAAACAAATTGGGTTTTAAATTACATACCTGAATGTGCTGGGAATATAATCTTTTAGTCGCAAGATCTCAGAAATAATTGCATTGCCTCTGGAAACCAGCTGTAAAATGGTTTGTCCACAAATATTATTTTCTGCTAAAAACTCTGACATACTGTATGTAAGTTTCAGTACGAAATTACTAGAAAAATTCAAGAAAATGTAAAATTTGTTTACATTCTGCGCTTTCTTATAACCAATAAATCTATTTGGCAACAACTGTCAAAACAAAATTGACAAGTTGAATTTAAATTTGTACAATTGTTAAATTTAAATATTTGAAACATTATAATTTATAATTACTTTCGTAATTCTTAAACCAGAATGAATATATAATAAATAAATCTAAAATTAGTATTCTAAAATTTAAAAAAAAATGGTGTAAAACATAGCAAATTTAATCATTAATTGTTTTAGCCTTAACTATATGAAACGACATTTTAAATAGGTTTTTAAAAAATTAAACAACTTATGTGATTTGTTTCACTTGATATTTTATTGATTACTAGTTTCACCAACACAGTGGCATCTTCAGATCTAATACAAACATTCATGTGTCCTGTGCTGGTTTGGCGGTTTTGAGCTTTTCGCCCAGCTATGCCGCCGTCGTGGGGTTTGGTTGTCGTTGTGTTTTTTTTTTTTTTTTAGTCTGTTTGTCTGTGTTGTCTGTGTTTCGTTGGGTTTCATTTGGTTTTGCTTGGCTATAGTTGCGTCTTGTTGTCCTGGTGTGGTTGTCGGTTTTCTTTCGGCTTCTTCAGTGTTTCGTCTTCTGTGGTTGTTCTCCAGGGGCCTGTGGTCCTGATGTGTTTAGTCTTCTCGTTGATGGTGATGGGTTGCTCTTCTCCTTGGTCGGGTTTGCGCTTGGGGGCGGCTTCGGTGGGGCTGTGAGTGTCCATTGGTGTATTTCTTCTCCTTTCGTTCGGTTTTTCGGTTTTCTTTTCTGCGGCGGCTACATTTGTCTTCTCGGGGGCGGCGTCAGTTTTCTTTCCGGGGGCGGCGTTGTTTGTCTTCTCGGCGGCGGCTTCGGTTTTCTTCTCGGCGGCGGCTTCGGTTTTCTTTTCGGTGGCGGCTTCTGTTTTCTTTTCGGGGGCGGCATCAGTTGTCTTCATGGGGGCGGCTTCGGTTGTCTTTTCGGCATCGGCTTCAGTTTTCTTTTCAGGGGCGGCTTCGTTTGATTTTTCGGCGGTGGCTTCGTTAGTCTTCTCGGGGGCGGCTTCGTTTGTCTTCTCGGGGACGGCATCGGTTATTTTTTCGGCGGCGGTTTCCTGGGGTTTGTGGTTGGCGGTTTGTCTCTTCAGCAGCAGTAGCGTAATATAATTCATCATTTGGTCGAGGTGGTTTTCGTCCACAGTGTCCAAGTAGTCGGGGTCGAAATACCTTGCCGCGAGGGCTTCGTTTGGTGTTGTAGGAATGAACGTGTTCATTTTGCGACAGCGGAGGAGCAAGTTGATACAAACATTAAACAATTACATATATTTATATGATTTTAACATGGGCTTTGTCATATTTTCAAGAGTGGTGATTGGTGCAGAAATTCGGTCTGTTCGTTGAGACAGTTACTAGAACTGTTGTTGATGGTTTTTCCGATTTCTAAAGATTCTAGTAGGTCCATTTTTAATCCTTTTTCCATGCGATGTAATATTATCGGCTGGTTGTTTGCCGAAATTTGGTGTCCTGTGGTTATTAGGTGATTAGCGAAGGTAGATTTGTTATTTTTCAATCGTAGAGATCGTTTGTGTTCATTAAACCGGGTTTCGAAACTTCTTCCGGTTTGTCCTATGTAGGTGCCGCTGCATTCATCGCAATTAAGTTGATATATGCCTGATTTCTTTAACGGATTTATTTTTGGTTGCATAATACATTTTTTAGGGTATTGTTATTTCTGTAGGCTACAACGGTGTTATTTTCTTTAATTAGATTTCCTATCTTTGTCGAAATCTGTCCCAGATATGGGATGCATTTGATAGCTTGTTTTTCTTTGTTTTCTGAGCCACCACTAAAAACCGATTTTAAGGATTGCTGTCTTGATTTTTTCTTTAGAATTTGTGTGACGATGTCTTGTTTATAGTTGTTGTTTTTTGCTATTTGTTTTATTGTATTTAATTCGGCGTTGAAGTTATCCTCATTCAGTGGGATAGTGAGTAGCCTATATATCATGGAATGGAACGCCGCGAGTTTGTGTTGTATGGGGTGTGAGGAAGTGTTATGTATTATTGTGTCTGTGTATGTAGGTTTTCGGTATATTTTAAAGGAATGTTTATTATTTTCCCGGCTGATATTCAAATCTAAGAAATTTATTGATTTGGTTTGTTCTAATTCCATTGTAAATTTTATTGAGGTGTGCAGTGTATTCATGAAGTTGAATAGTTTGCTAAGTTGTCTGTTGGTTCCTGACCAACAGACTAGGATGTCATCTACATACCGGTACCAATATTTGATTTGGGGGGAAAAATTGCTGTTTAGAATTGATTTTTCTAGATTGTCCATAAAGATGTCTGCGAGTAATGGGGATAATGGGGAACCCATAGCTAGACCTTCTGTTTGATGGTAAAAGTTGTTATTAAACATAAAGTAAATTTGGATTGTACAAATTGAGAATAATTCCAAAATTTCATTGGAAATAAGGGGGTCAATATTGTTTTTAACTAAGATCGATTTTATAAGTGGGAGACATTGTTCGGAGGGGACATTTGGAAATAAGTTGACTACGTCGAACGACAATAGTTTATCGTTCTCATTTAATTCTAAGTTGGAAATTTGTTTGCAAAGTTCTGATGAGTTTTTTATAGTATTACTGGGTTTAAATTTGGTGTATTTATGGAAGATCTCATTTAATTTCCTAGCTACTTTTGCACACGGGGCTTGAGTGTATGAGCATACTGGTCTAATTGGAATGTTTTCTTTATGTAATTTCGGTAAACCGTAAAGTATGGGTGGTTGTGGATTCATGTGGGTCAAGTGTCGTTTTTGCGAATCAGTAAGTAATATTTTTGTTTGACTAACGGCTTGTTTAATTTGTGTTTGGTATTTACTTGTAGGATCAGATTTTAATTTTAGAAAAGTATCGTTATTTAAGAAAGTTTCCACTTTCTCTATATAACTTTCTTTATCTAGAATTACTATTGTATTACCATTATATGCTTTGGTGAGGATTAAGTTCTTAGTTTCTAGTAAGTTTTTTATTTCCTTGGCGTGATAGGAAATCTAATTAAAGAAAATAACACCGTTGTAGCCTACAGAAATAACAATACCCTAAAAAATGTATTATGCAACCAAAAATCAAAAATAAATCCGTTAAAGAAATCAGGCATATATCAACTTAATTGCGATGAATGCAGCGGCACCTACATAGGACAAACCGGAAGAAGTTTCGAAACCCGGTTTAATGACAAATAACAAATCAAAATAACAAATCTACCTTCGCTAATCACCTAATAACCACAGGACACCAAATTTCGGCAAACAACCAGCCGACAATATTACATCGCATGGAAAAAGGATTAAAAATGGACCTACTAGAATCTTTAGAAATCGGAAAAACCATCAACAACAGTTCTAATAACTGTCTCAACGAACAGACCGAATTTCTGCACCAATCACCACTCTTGAAAATATGGCAAAGCCCATGTTAAAATCATATAAATATATGTAATTATTTAATGTTTGTATTAGATCTGAAGATGCCACTGTGTTGGTGAAACTAGTAATCAATAAAATATCAAGTGAAGCAAATCACATGTTGTTTAATTTTTTAAAAACCTATAGCAAATTTACTTTACAAATCATTTTATTCAATAAATTTAAAAAAAAAATCAGAATAAGATAAGATGAAAATTATTATTTTCTTATATAAATTATTATTCAGTCATAATACAGATGTTACTTTTAGGGCCCTTTGACCGTTGCAGAAAATAAATTGGCGCATGCGCAGTAAAATTGTAGAGCAGTGGTAATAAAACAGTTTTTATATGAATTTGTCCCTTATAAGGAGATGCGCATGCACACTAAAATTGTGAAAATGTAGACAAATTTAAAATGGATTTTAAGAAATACTTTAAAATGTCTCATATTGGATCGAGAGTTGGCGCTGCCGCGCGATATGTTGTCTTGATTTATCTGTCTCATATCATATTTATATTAGTATTATTGAATTTATGGGTAAAAATTTATGCGCGTACATTGTCAGATTATAGTCATCCCTGTTTTTTTAAATTTTTCTAAGTATTTTTCAACCACTGGTTTTTTTTACATTCTCACTGTCAAAAAAATGAAACAGTGGCGCAGTAGTCTAAGGGGTCCTAAAAGCAACATCGACCAAGTTGGTAGATTTTATGAATTCGTTTTAATACCGTTCTCACAGTAGGGGCTAATGGAACTTAAATAGGCGGAAGGTCAGCAAAGCCCCTCGTACGCTGTCAGAAAGGGCCTCTTTTAAAACTTTCAAAGAAAGTCGCTTTTAATAATCGTTGTCACTTTAAATAACACACATTGATAATTTTATAAATGCAAATAAAAAGTAAAATTTGACTAATACAACTTTTAGTTATCACCATTGGATTCAGAATTAGTTGCAAACATACAAGATCTTATTAGAACATTTAAGTCCATTGAAGATTCATTTTTAAGATGTCTTACAATGTTTTCAACTGATTTCCATAAATTTAGTCACAAAAAGGATGGACAAAGGTTTCTTCTAGGTAGAATTAAATGCAAACCTTAATAACTGTTAGTAATAAAAGGGAAAAAATAGTGAAAAACTTTATAAAATAGTTTTAACACTTGTTTTTCCTTTTGGAACCACGAAATAGTTAATTAATAAAGAATATATATTTCTGATGAAAAAATGTTTAAATGTGATGTAAACCTGTTCAAATATGATGTAAAAAATAATTAAACTACTATAGAAATATATTTTTTTAAATAATTATAAAACATATTACAATTAATTCACATTGCGTAAGTATTTTTAGTAGGTTGATCATCATCTTGCATGCCGGTAACTTTTTTAACATATTGTGGATTCACTTGAATTTCCTCATCCATAGCCAAAATTTGTCTATCTAAATCCATGCAGGATACAAGCTGAGCTTCTAATTTTTTCAAAACTTCTGATCCATTATACTTTTCAGGCTCATCCCTAAAAACAACCATTCCATCTTTTTGGTTAATGGTTGCATAAATTTGACCATCTTCAATCATATGCAGAATTATTTTCTCAGCATCCGAAGGGCTAGCCAAACCAACTCTACTAGCGACATCACTTAAACTCAACGTCAAAAATGTTTTTGTCAACCTTTGAATATTCTTTTTATGCATCATAGTAGATACTTGGTGAACTAGTCCCAAATTGTGATCTCTTGTAAATACATCCGAGTGTTTTGTCAAAACTGCATTTAATTCAATGGTATTATTTGATGAAAAAGCATTGGCTAAATCATGATAAGGTTGTGAAAGTGGCTTGATAAATCTTGTAACAACTTGTGCTGTATATTTGGGAATCATTTGGAGTTTCCCATAAGATAGAAGGGAAACCAAAATGTATTTTTTATAAGCTTCAAGCATAATATGAGAAACAGCAAGTGCTGGCGTTGTAATACAAACTTCGAAAAAGTAAAGTGCCCTTTCCAAATTCCTAACTGCCAAATAGATCATACCTCCATAGTAATAATACAGAAGATAATACTTGGCATCGAAAGGCTGATTTTGGGTGTTTTCCTGGCACATACCAGTGATATCTATCTCTAAAACTTTTAAAGTCTCTTTAAAAGATTTTGCTAATAAACTTAAGTGGCAGAGATCTGCATGTATTGAAGTTAATTGAGTATCGTAAAGCTGTAATTTGCTTATAGCTTTTTTCAACAAGGAAATGCCTTTTAAAGGTTGCTTCTGTTCAACTAAATATAAAGTTATTGAATGACATAACTCAGCAACTAAAAACAAAACGAATTATTAAAATATGTAAAAGATATTTCACTGATTGTGCACATACACATGTCAGGGGCTAGTCGAATGTGTTCTCCATTACATCCCAAAATAAAATCTTGAGCTTGAGTGTATCGATTATTTTGGGCCACTGTTGCTGGGACATTAAATTTGGCACAAAGCACTGCTAGAACTGCTAGAGAGTGCTGTTGAATATCCAAAGTTTCCAGAACATTGTCCAAATGCTGTGCATTCTTTAGTAGCATTTCACCAGATTTACTTAAGTAGTCACAGAGCTCCCTAAAGCTACCTAAAAAAATGAATTTCGAAATTTTTTTGAAAGAAATATTTTTTTTTCTTATGAGAATAACCTCAAAGTTAATGTTTTTATTTAGCATTTTGGAAAGAATTACCTTCGGCCGATGTATTCCGTACAGTATTTACGAAAAGTTCCAAGGCAGATGCCATTATTACTTCTAATTGTTGCTGAGATGATTTAAATAGAAATCCAAACAAATATAGTTTGACAGTCCAGCATTATCTGTCATTTACACTATATTGAAGTTGGATACAATCGATTATTTTAGCAACATGTGTTCCCAATGTTGTTCAAAAGCGCGTTATTCAAACTTGAATACATGGAATTGCATGTCAATTATTTTTAAAAGTTTTGTTATATATGTGTTTTGTTTGTGCATACCTGTTTATGTATTCTTGTTTAGATAGTTTTATGTTTCTGTTCTGGTCTGTCCAGCTTTGTTTGTCTAAACTTTCTTTATTCTAGCTTTGTATTGTCTCCTACTCCAGTATGATTACTCTATTGCCTTTCTACAAAAGTATTGTCTATATATTCTAATATTGTCTCTCTACTCTAGTCAATCTTTCTACTCTCTATGGCCTGTCTTTCTACTCATTAAAGTAGAAAGACAAGACTGCAACTGGTATTAACTCACTGCCTGTTCTAGTTTTGTTTCTCTACTTTAGTCTCATCTCTTTGCTGAAATCTTCTATTGCAATAAAAACAAACGAAGAAATAGAAATTAAATTTGTGTATTTACATTAATAAGGAGAAAAAAAAAACTAATACCAAAAGATAATAAAAAGACATTACTATTCACAGCAACAGTTTTTTGTCAATTTAATATGAGCACAAAACTCTTATAATTACATTTCATATAAATATTTATATATAATAGTATTACTAGGTCGATTTGAAAGCGCTAAAAAGCCACCTCCTTTCAATATTGGCCCCAATTCCAACTAATTCTTGACTGAATACACTTGGAAATCTAGACATTAACAACTCCAGATCTGATGGTCTTAAATTAGTTTCCAATTTACTGACGTATGACCAAATATAATCTAAGCCAGCCCCAAATGGATGGACGTTTAAAAAGGCTGAGATTATCCCCACGAGTTTAGCATCTTTGTCCGATAAAACTTCAATTTCTTGTGGAGAAATAGAATTATTGTTACCTATTGAGTGAGATTCACTTGAAAGTGAGTCAGTCTTATCAGATTCTATATCATCTAAATTTATTGTATGATCTTTATCTAAGAATTTTATTGAAGATTTCTCAGTGTTTTTCAATTTGATTTGTAACTCTTTTGCTTTGTTTTCTTCTTCCGATTGACGCTTCTTCGCTTCGATTAATTGCTGCTGCATACCATGTAAAGTTTGTTGAAGCATCTTGAACTGTTTTTCTTTTTCGTCTAGTTCTTTTCTCAAATCCATTTTTACTACCTCCACCTTAAAAACAGAAACAATATAAATTATGATTACAGAAACAAACAAAAAAAAAATTATTTATAGAATTGAATTTCAGAATAACCCAAATTGGTTCAAATTGGCGTCAAAAGCATATTTTAAATGATCGAATAGCTTTAAAAGATTGGCATGTTTTTTATACTAAGGTGACTACATTTTTTGTTAGAATGCATATATTAGAATTAAAAATGGGGTTTATTAGAAAAACGATCGACTGTTAACACATTTAAACAAAAGTTGACAATTTCTGTGTAACCATGAAACCTAAAAAGAACTTTGGTATTTCATAAAGCGCCACATAATATTTCGAAAATGTGGGACAACATCGCCAAATCTGGGACGTTTAGTGATCTTCCTCTACAAAAATGTATATAATTTTTTTAATAACTATAGTTTTTATAGCTGATCGCGCATATAAAATGGAGCGTGCTCGCTTGCTCAAAATGTTATTATTTCGAAATATCTTGACTTACCAAAAATAAATTCAGTCGATGTTAGTGAAGGTTTTGTCCGTTAATAAATTACATTTATAAATAAAGATTCACTTAACGTATTTTGTGTGAAGTTGTCTTTTGTGAATCTACTGTAATATGTAATATTTACAACCATATTCAACAATTGGTACACAATGAAAAAAAAAACTCGGGTAAAAGTTGAAGTAGTGTAAATAGTGGTGGGGTTAATTTTAAATCCTTGTACTTGGTCGCCAAGAATTATGGTTTGCTTAGAACGAACGCTTTTTTCAAACCGAACCGAACGTTTTTCATGGTGTCTAGCTAATCGTAGGGGATGCTAGCGATTGTTAAATTATTGCATTGTTTTCAAGACGTCATTCTCCTTTAAATACCCTTAAGAAATCAAATATAAACTTCATTAGTTTCATTAGAAATTCATTGCAAATTCATTAGTTTCCAATATCTTTATTCGAGCGGAATTTTTTTTAAATTCAGCTAGAGTTTCCACATATTCAATTAGAAATATCTCGGCAATCTAAAAATTCCATTATAAACACTTAGCAACCCAAAATATTTTTTTATTACTCATGTGCGAAAAGTACTTCTTCACGCACGTTTTTTAATACGAGAAATGCCACTCCTCGTTGTATTTCCACATAACCTGGGTAACGCACGCAAATATTCAATATCGGTAGGTTACATTAAAAAAACAAATAAATAAATAAAATAAACACAAGCAAGACCTCAATATTAAAAAAGTGACGTGAAAGTGTCTGAAATTTTTTTCATCACAAAATAATAATAAAAGTTAAAGAAAACGTTTAAAAAAGAGTGTAAATTCTATGGTGATAACGGAGACTGGGGAGAGTTCTTATGACGAATCCACACAACCGGAGACAATTGAAAAAGCAAATTCTTCATTTTTGATTCCATCTTGTTTGGATGGCCCCCGGATTCCAAACTTGTAAGATTCATCCCCTCGCATGAGTAATAAAAAATATTGCTTGTAACACGGGCGGTATTGTCAATTTCCCTCTCGAGCGAATGTGCCCAATTTCGCTCTCGGGTCAAATTGACAACTTACCGCCCTAGTTACTATAAATAAATATATATATATATATATATATATATATATATATATATATATATATATATATAACGTCGACTAAACTTTTCTAGTCTTGTTGCTACTGATGTCTTTCATAATACTAATATGTACTACAACGGAAAATATTTTTTTAAATTTATTTTCTATTATAATGAAACTGAAAGAATGTATTTCCCCTGTAATATACTTTGAAATGACGTACCACGTTAATTGTCCTTCTCTACTTCGTAAGGTGGTTAGTGATGGCGAATGCTTCCTAAAAACCCATTTTTTTCTCACATATCACCGGGTAAATTCTCAATGGTGCGTTGAATATACAGTTTAAGGTAACGAATCGTAAGTGGTTTTCGATGAGGTGCATATCGCCATTAGTGAATTTGTCAATAAACGAAACTGCGGGATCTGGCCTAATTAAATTACTCAGATACTTTACGAATTGCCTCGCTATCCTCAGAAAGTCGGGTTTTTGCGCTCACGGAATGATCGGAACTTATTTTTTAAGATGCGGAAATCACATTACTGTCAATGGCGAGCGTAACAGGAAAATTCTATCGGAATATTGGAGGACCTCTTCTCCTCCAACAATACAGACACTTGCCACTCATCTTGCTGTACTATCCAAGTATTGTAAGAAATGTTTCAGGAACGAGTGATTTCCAGAATTCGTTATGTCAACTGTTACAGATTAGGGATGTTGTTGATATCTCAAAATATATCGATATTTTTAGCATCGATACTTTTGGAATCTATCGAACTATTGTTTTGATATACACTGCTCAAAACAATTAGCGGGTCAATAATTTATGCCTCCATAAAATTCAAACGGGAAATTACATGCAAATAAAATCGAGAAAAAAAAAGGCATTACACCGTATTGGCATGCTTTGCAAAAGTCTTCGAAGATCTTCTTCTCGTATAGCGTCTCGTTCTTCAATAAGAGCCGCCGTAAGCCGCTGGATGATCCGAGGAGGATGCGGGCAACTACGAACACGTCTGTCAAGCATATCCCAAACATGCTCTATGGGATTTAAATCAGGACTTAACGCTGGCACACAGTTGCTTGAATTTACTGTTCTTGTAGGAAGTCTAAAGTGATTCGCATAGTATGTGGTCTTTCGTTATCCTGCATTAACAAAAAAATTGGACCTATTCCATATGCCACAGGGACAACATGTTCTCCTAACACAATGTCAATATAGATATCAGCGTTAAGATTTCCTGGAATTACAAGAAGGTCGGTTCTACTGTCGATACTAATCCTATCCCAAACCATAACTGAACCACCTTCAAATCTTTAGACTTCCTGGACAGTAGCAGCTGCGTAGCGTTCTCCTGGGCATCTGAAAACACGTACTCGGCCATCACAACGAGTAATACGGAATCTTGATTCATCCGTGAAGAGTACAGACTTCCATTGTCGAAGTTGCGATGCGACATGTTTACGAGCAAAATTCATCCTTGCTATTAAAATGCCCTCAAATTTAATTCCCTCAACCTATTTGTCTAATTGTCTGGTCTGGTCTGATACAATGACCCCATGCGTCGTCCAGAGGAAAATTAAGAGGTCTTTCGCCTTAGAAACCCTATTTCGAAGACTCGAAATTAGTAAAAATCGGTCTTGATTTTGAGTTGTTTTCCTTTTGCAACCTTGCACAGCGCGCCTGATATATTGACCTGTATCCAAGTATATGCTCCACAATCGCTGAATAACGGACAGGCTTACAATGAAGCTTCTTGAAACTTGTCGAAGGCTTTCGCCATTTGCAATTAATGTTATAGCACGAACAACTTCCACTTCGTTGAGATTCATTTTCACTTAAATTAAGTAAAACTGTCAGTTGCAAAGTTAGTTGCTAGCTCTTTGAATCAAATTTGGGATACACTATTTCACTTTAGTATTGGAAGTTCTTGTTATTTATTACAGATACTCCGAAAGTATGCGATGCTGATAACTCCCTATGTGTCAATTAAAACAATTAAATAGGGCGTCTTTCAGATGTTTTTAATTTTATTTGCATCTAATTTCCCGTTTGAATTTTATGGAGGCACAAATTAGTGACCCGCTAATTGTTTTGAGCAGTGTATTTTAAAAAATATCGATATAACATAATATATCAATTTTTAAAATAATGTAAACAAAATACTTCAAACATAAGAAAATAATAAGGAAATAACTGATACCATAAAATATAATTTTCATTATACCTCCCTGAAAACACTTGCATTTCATGTCCATTTAACGCACTGAAAATGGTTTTTTTATTGTGCGCCCACATAGTAAAATTTATCCCTTGCGGACAGGGGCGGATCCAGGATTGTCATTTGGGGGAGGCTTGACCCCGCCGAGGTAAAGTAAAGACTAGCAAAGAAAACACTAAAAAACACACATTTTATTTTGCTTAACACATAATAAGTCTCCTCGGATACCTTTTCGCAAATTCCTCAATGACTTCATTAGGTTGTAGTTTAGCAGAGATATCTCGGTGAATATACATGGAAGGTTTGGCTTCCATGTAGGTTAACTTGTCTTGGGTGATTGTCGTACGAAGGTACGATTTTATTATTTTAAGCGAAGAGAAGCTCCACAATACAAGTGGTTACTGGTAATGTAGCGAGAATTTGTAACAACATTTTATATATTTGGAAAAAACTCGTTTGTCTCTTGATGCGCTTCAGCTGCTGTTTGGGAGAGATGTTGTCTACCACTCCATAGCTCCTTCCAAAGAGATATTTATCCCGATAATGAGAGAGGATGAGATAAATCGTCACTGTAAACGCATGCAGCTGCTACTATCGAGGTCAGATTTTCTGTGTTTTCGATGGCACTTGGTAAAAGGTGGAACAGATCGAGAATCGAATAGTGATCTGCTCTCGAAAAGCGACTCTTCTCGTTCTTACTACACTTTCTGCCATCTCATAATAAAGATTAAGATCTAATGCAACAGCCTGCAGTTCCTGTGAAAGCGAAACCATGATTTCAAATACTGCGGCGGTTACCATTAAGATAAGACAAAGTCGAATCGTTGAATAGAAGCTAGAAATCTTGCACTTTTCAATGACGGAGAAGTTCTGTCGATTTCTTCAAGGAACTGTGTGATAGGGTCAAAGAACTCTTTGAATTGAAGGATCGCATCATGGCTTTCAACCCAGCGTGTTTCACTAAGACTATGCAACTGGACTCTTTTCGTCTGTGGGTGTTTTTTAAAAACAACGATAGCTTGTTGTTGAACGATAGCTCGTTTGAAAACTTCCAATCTTTTTTCTGACTCTCGTACAAAACTGGTAATATTATTTACTATTGCCATCATATTGCGAACACTAGGCAAGCTGCATGCCTTCTCGACAGCTAGCGATTGGATCTCGGGACACGTATTGTAATAAGCCACCGTCCTCTTAAGCATGGCATTACTCTGGCAAAGCCATCACAGCAAATTGCCGAGAATACCTCCCTCAAATGTGGCTCGCCGCTCACGTTAAAAAACGTAAGGCCCCCCTACGCTTATGTCTAAGACATAGACACCAAACACAAGTATACGTAAAGGGAGGAGACCTAGGTCCCAGTTAAGCTGTTGCGCCAAAAAGAAGAATAACTATGATAATATATTTTCCTATGAGTTCACTTTGATTTGCCAAGGAAGAACTCAGATGCTTTTGGGGGGGGCTTGAGCCCCTTAGCCCCCCCCTAGATCCGCCACTGCTTGCGGACATAACTTACCTTCGTTAACAACAAGATTTTTTTTCCCTTAGTAACGCTAAACAACGGTTTTATTGTTGACCATTTGCGGTTTTTCGAATTCCTATTTCTATTGATTTCATTCCTATGATTTCTCCGGAAGAAAAAATATCAGTTAAGCGGCAAAAGTAAGTGCAGAATTACTACCAAAGAAATCTCGTGAGAGATATGAAAATTAGTACAGCCTATTTTGCAAGTGGTGTCAGCAGAAAAAAGTTAACACAGTAAGTGATGAAATTCTTCTCGTTTATTTGTCAGAAAAAAACTAAATCCACGAAAGCTTCAACCTTATGGGGTCGGTTTTCAATGATAAAAACATAAATTGTTTTTTTTACTCATGCGCGAAAAGTACTTCTTGACGCATGTTTTTTAATATGAGAAATGCCACTTTTCATTGATTCTAATTGATATTTCCACATAACCTGGGTAACGCACGCAAATATTCAATATTGCTAGGTTACATAAAAAAAAAAACAAATAAAATAAACACACGAGACAAACATCAAGACCTCAATATTTAAAAAGTGACGTGTCAGAAATTGTTTTCATTACAAAAGAATAATAAAAATTAAAGAAAAAGTTTTAAAATGCAAATGTAAATTCTATGGTGATACCGGAGACTGAGGAGAGTTCTTATGACGAATCCACACCACCGGAGACAATAGAAAAGGCAAATTCTTCATTTTTGATTCCATTCTTTTGGATCACTCCTGGATCCCAAACTTGTAAGATACATCCCTCGAATGAGTAAAAAAAAATATTGTTTGTAACACGGGCGGTATTGTCAATTGCCCTCTCGAGCGAATGTGAGTACTCATTTCGTTCGTGCGTCCAATTTCGCTCTCTCGTCAAATTGACAACTTTCCGTCCTAGTTTCAAATTTATTATATACCTAAAGAATTGATTATGGAGTTACTTATTAAAACCTCAATTCAATATTAAAGATAAAAACATAAATTGTTTTTAAGTTTCAAATTTATTGTATAAAAACAAATTATATATTATATAAACTAAATCAGGTAATTAGTTTTATTAATTATTACCTAAAGAAGGAACAGTGTTGGTGAAATATATGTTGTATTTGTACAATAAATTTGAAACTTAGAAACAATTTAAATTTTTATCTTTAATATTGATATGAAGTTTCAACAAGCAACTCTACAATCAATCAATCATTTGAATGTTAGTAATTTGACAAATATTACTGCATTTCCCAAACGACAAAAAGTGTTAGTTACATTCCAAACAAGTCCAAAGTATAAATTACAGACCAAGTCGCCAAATTCATCCTTGAAGCACCAGATAAGAAATGGTTATTAACTAAAGTACTTTTAATACTTGGTATTTTTGGTGTACGTCGAAGAGATGACTTGATTCGTTTAACTTTGGACGATGTGGAAGATAACTGTTTTTTGGTGGTATTCCTTCGAAATGGCAAAAATCACAAGTCAACAATTTTCACAATTACAAAGAAAGGATGTCCCTTTGGTCAGTACAATTTTTATCGTAAATATATTAATCTAAGACCTACAAATATGAATAGTAGAAGATTTATTGTGTACCGCAATGGTAGATGTTATGCTCAACGTGTAGGTTGCCATACAATAAGTGGGACAACAAAACATATTGCTGAATATCTGAACCTAAAACATCCTGAAGAATATACTGGACATGACTTAAGAGGATCTTTAGCATCTATGTTAGTCGAAGGTGGAGGGTATTTGCTTCCTCTAAAAAGACATAGAGGTCACAGACAGGCGGTAGCCGAAGGCTATATCAAAGAATCGGTAAACAGAAATTTTTTCAGTCATTCAAGAGTAGAAAACAACGTCAACACAAGAAAACATTGTAGATGGGGAAGACCAAGAAATAAACGCTACTCCAGTACCTTCGACTTCATCAACTACCATTCACACGTCAACACTAGAAAACATTGTAAATGGGGAAGACCAAGTAATAAACACTAATGTAGTACCTTCGACTTCATCAAATACCATTCTGAAAATGAATCGGCTGCTAAAGAAATTAAATTAATAATTATTAAAAAAAAAAAATTTACCTTGTTTTTCGTTTTCAGGGAGGTATAATGAAAAATATCGTTCATTATAGTCCATAAATGCTTTTCCCCTGCTTGCATGACTTTCGAATTTGCCACGCGCGCACGGGAAAAGCCTTTTTTTTCGACTCCTAATGACAGAGGCGGATTAAATGTCGGCAGCGCCCTAGGTAAGCACCTCATCGGCGCCCCTCTGGTGATCATGAGGTATTATAAATTATACAGTGAAACCTTAGTATTACAAACTTCAATATAACGATTTCCTCGATTTCTCCTCGAAGTCTCCTAGAACTCTCCGTAAGAGTGAATAGTCAGGTAAAGTCAAGTAGACGGGCGCGCTTCGGAAGCTCTATATAAAATATTACTTTTATTTAATGTCAGTGGGTAGGTTTTTTTCGTTTAAAAACTTCAGCCCATTTGTAATCTCGCACCAATTGGCCTAGTTTGCCTCATGAACAATCCGCCATTGCCAAATGAAATATACTACTTTAATTAAATATCTGTAATTATTATACTGCTAAAATCCTAATTTTAAATGTTTCAAAGAGATGAAATTTTTGTTAAAAAAAGATACACTCAACAGGGTTCGAAACCTCGTACGTCCGAATGATATAACGATGTACAGAATGCAATTTTTAAACGGCTTGGAAATTTCAGAATAACCATTATTTTCAGTAGTTTAAGATAATAACAATTATTAATAATAATAATCATAAACATTGGTTGGTATACGTTTCCAAAATAAAAATTTTTTTTTGCTAATTAAGTTTTGAACTGTGATCAAAAGATTTTTTAAACGTTTACATATATAGATACATTTTATTCTTTCTGAAATAGAATTGTACATAAAATTGTTTTCATTGAATCCTGATTTTTTTGATAATCCGGCGGTGGTCTGGTCCTATATGTGTCGGATTATCATGATTATACTGTATAAAACGCATCATTGAGAACTTACAAGATGAGATGTGTCAAAGAGTAATTGGAAATTGGGACTTCGAATGCGTTCATACAACCCTACGAAGCAGAGGAAAATCTACGTGCTATTATTTTCACGTCTTTGAATATTTTACAATACAAAATATAGATTACTTAATTATCAATCTCAGTTACCGCTGTATCTCATTTTAACACTTTTGAAGTTCCTATTGATAAACCATTTAGTTTTATCAAAGAATCTAAATCCGCCGAGATGTTCACGTGATTAGTACAGTATAATCTTGATAATCCGACACATATGGGACCAGACAACCGCCGGATATAAAAAAAATCCGGATTATCAGCAATAAAACAAAACAATAACAATTTAACTATTTTAAACGCGTCAACGTTTGTCACAGTTCGCCAAGTTCAAGCATTCAAGTCATCGTTAGCTTCATCGTCATCCGTGGAACAAATTAGGCTGAGGATTTCTTCGTCAGAAAGAGAAAAACCTCTTCGCTTGTGCCTTGAAGCCAAGCTATGTCATCGTTTGTCAGCGTAACACCAAAGCTCTTGTAAAAATTCCGAAGACAACTGTAGAGTAGAGTAAGCTTGGTCGGAATCCCGAATCAAGTTTTCAGAGTTTAAAGGGTGTACCTTTTGACTTTATTTCAGCTGTGCCCGAGATATATATCCAACGCGGGACAGCGGGAAAAAATACACGTGTTTATCCAGAGAGCCGGATTACTGAACGTGTCTGATTAACCACCGACGGATTATCAAGATTATACTGTATTTCATATTTAACTGTATGCAAATAAAAGAATAAGTGCATATAAAAACGATTGTTATCGTACCCCAGTTTAATAGTTTCCATCTTTGATAAAACGGTAATTAAATTTGTATTAATATAATAATTATTTTTATATGCTCTTATTCTCATATTTGAATAAACTATAATTACCTCATTTTTGTAGGCCTCCATTTGACACCTTAGATTAGTATTTTCATCTTTGAGCTGATAATTTTCATCATTAACTACATCAAGACGCGACTTTTTCCTAGGTATTTGGTCCTCTTCGTCCGAAACATCCATCTCATCGTCTCCTCGTTCAATTAAACTGTCGCCATCAATTTGGACATTCTTAATTTCCTATAAAACCAGTCAGTATTAAACATAGGAAAGGTGGTGGGATCGCTTGAGAGTAAATAAAAGATTATATAACTGTACAAAATGCCTGTGCTTATACAATACAATACGATTTTCCCTGTTCTTTTTATTGTTTCTTTACCCACTACATTCGATATTGTCCACAATTAGTAGTAATTAGTGCTGTCTTGTTGAATGGTGACTATACCCATGTTTTTAACCACTTACCTTCATATTTCTTACCTTCAACATTGTAAAAATAATTTTCTTTAGAATGCTTTAAGAGAGTGCTAAATTAACCCCTTTTTCAATACATATTAACCCTCAAATATATATTTAAATCCTTAACTTTTTGTAAGCATGTTATTAGATTTGTGAAACCCTTTTTTTGATATCAATAAAAAAAGTTTTTTACAGGAAATAAAAAAAAGAACAAATATAAATTGACCGTGCCTCATTACAGCGTTTTGTAAGGTTCAATTATTAATGTTTTGCTAGTAATTAGGATCGGCCTGAGTACGTACCATTGATTGCTTTTTCCATAGCTCGATGTTCTTTCTCTGCGCCTTGGTGAAATGGTCCCAGACCTTCTTGTGACACGCAGCCATGAACAAGCGCTCTATTTGACTGACTGACAGCCACACATACGCAAATTAACCACTTAGATATTTATAATATATATAGAAGTTTAGACCAATATAAAATTAAATAAAAGAAATATCTAAATACCTAAATATGTAGCCAATATCCAGAATAATTGAAATAAATACCATATAAACTATTTGAAATGTAATAATGAGCATGATTATTCAAATTTTCAGAATTTCCTTTTATTTACAAACATTTTGCTTGTAATAACAACTTCTGGATAATGATTACATTTTGATTTGTCTCATATCTAGATTACATTTGTGTAGAATATCAATATGCAGATCTTTGACAAAGCATTAAAATCTGACAAAAACTATTTCAGGTAGTTATTTTGTCTTAGTGGAATTTCTATCCAATCAAACTTGTGTTATTTAAAAACAAGCAACCATTGTTTATTTTACGGGTGAAATATGACAATAAAACATCTTAATTAAATTTCCTACTGGGTACAAGTTTCGGAGTATGGTTTATTATAATGTTACACCACGATGATGCTAGAGGTAAATCTTGTTTTATCTAATTTTGTACATGTTACTGTAAAAGTACAAAATCGGCAAAAGTAAACATTTACCGGTATATGTATACATCTACCAATTTGATAGGTAAATGTGAGTTTAAATTTGAGATCAGCTTAATATATGTACTTTTACCGGTAAAAGTACACATTTTCCAACGCATATAGGTAAAAGTTAATAATAATTAACAGAAATAAAATATACTTGTATATTAAGGTTGAAATGTATTTGAAATAATTTATATTATACATAAAAAAAAATCATATATTTTGAACATAATTTATTTAAAAAAATATTATAAGAATATGCTCGTTATACCTTATTCGTTATACCTTTTCCTTATATTTTTACCCGCTTGTATAATACATTTTTTTATTGTAATATGGAATATGCACGTTTTTTTTTCGAATATTTTCAATTCACTGTTTACAACGTTATAACATAGTAAAAAATAGTAGCATAAATACTGCATAAAAATGCTGTAATTAAATTTAAAAAAATATTTTAAATTGAAAAAAATTTTAACCTGTTTGAACGCCGCCATTTTCGCGCGGTCTCTTGATGACGTCAATTAACACTGGCAGTTGAGTCCATTGTTTACTACAGCTATTTTCATTTTCAACTTGACGTTTTTGACGTTTGTTTTCTAACCAAAAGACTGCAATGACATACAAATGTAAGAAATACAGACTTGTTTATATGGTTTGTTACGTCACTTTCGCTTTAACCAATAGTGTTGCATTATACAAATTTGAATTTCCCTCGCTTAATTTGCACTTTTATTTATTAATTTTAAGTATATCAAAAGATATTAATTACCAAAATAATGATTTAGTTAAAATGTCCGGTCCATAAAGATTCGGAAAAAAAATATTTTAACCAAATTTAAATTTCATGCATATTCCCTATTCGAAATTCATTATTTATGAGACCTAATCACGCCCAAAGAAATAATATGAGGCGTTTTTAAAAACCTCTATACATTTGCCAACATCATTGCCAACACACATATGTACACAAATGCCGGAAATAGTTGGTAAATGTAAGTTGAACTTACATTTACCAACCAAGAAGGTATATGTATAAATACGTCGGCAAATGTGTACATTTCCCAAATTACGTACTTTTACCGTAACATATTAAATAATTAACTTGGTTATTTCCTTTGTTGCCTAATGATGCCAGCCTTAATTTAATTAATTTGTTATATTTTCCAATTTCACCAGTAAAAGCAATATTACTCTAAGTTAAAAAATAAATTTACTCTGTTCTTTTTATTGCAAAAATCGGCACCGATTTCCAAAGATTTAAAAAAAAATCTGTTTAGTGGTAATTGATCAAAAAAAGTTTAGCAAAGAATACCAAACTAGAAAAAAATATATTAATAGAATTAGAACAATTTCATTTTTTATTGGTCAATTGTAAAATGAACTATCTGTAATACTTTTTGGTTTAGAATTTATTTAAAACTAAAACTAATGTTTTTTAAAACAATCTGCATATGATATTATTAACCAGAAACATATTTAAACCAACTTTAAATATATTTCATTAATTACCAATTTACTTCTAATAGAAGGTATTAAAAGTAAATATCAGGTAAGCTGTTGGGGATTGTACAATCCAGGAGTACAATCCAATCCTGATGGAATGCGACACACATTTGCTGTTCTTCTGTTTGAAAAATGGCCAATTCAGTATATTACCTACCTTTGTTCAACTATAATTGCATTTGCAATTAAGATATTTACAACAGCAGATGTGTATCAGTTGCGAGACCAACACCATAATAAATGAAATAAAAGAATTGTATAATACTATGACCTCCTTTGCATACTTACTAATCATTGAACATTTATATAGAAAAAAATTAAAAGTAATATTGAAATTGATTTAGAGTACTTACATTGTAGTAGGATACCCTGCATTCGTCCCTTCATTATTTCTTTAGCTTTTTGGAGCTCTTCTTCGTATTGGACTTTTTCATTCAGCAACCTTCTTATGTGAGAATTTGTTGATTGGATCATGGAATAAAAGTTGTTCGCGTTTCGCTTACTGCAATCACCCCTTTCCAACCATGTTATAACAATCTATAATTATTTAAATAAAATCATTAAATTCATAATAATCACAGTCCAACAGACAATTTGGAGCCGGCGATTTTTTAACTGTTTCTAAGTTCATTTTAATAACAAAATAACCGTTGGATTTTGTATATAAGATCGGGTTTTTAAGATATGCGATATATTCGATTTGACAATTTTCCACAATTTTGAGTCATTTCAACTAACATTTTGATAACATTTTCAAGGAATTCCTTCAGCTTCTTTTAAAACAAATATTTTGAAAAAATAACGATTTAATATTATAAAGCTTTCTAACAAAATTTTATATATACAGGGTGTCCCATAAATATCAGGTAGAAATTCTAGGGCGTGTTCTAGAGTAGAAATGAGCATGGGATCCCATAGTCCCATGGGATGGGATGAGTGGTATGAACGACGAGTGGAATGGGATGGGACGACAATTTTGTATGGGGCGGAGTGGGACGAGTTTTGATAATCTAGTAAATCTAGTTCGTGCATAATTAATTGGTTATCGTGCCAATACGCACATTTTTCATAATATGTCCAGCCCAGGAGATTTCTGTGATAGCGATGTAGTTCCTGAAAAATCTTACGATCCGTGTGCGACGAAAAAGAACTGTCAGAATAAATTACGGAAAAATTAAATTTGAACGAATTATCGTTACGAAAGCCTGAATCGAAAAGAGAATTTGCTGTATGGTAAAAATGGGATGAATGGGACGGACCGCGCGACCGGGATGGGATGGGATCAAAATTTTAGGTTTGTGGGATGGAACAGTGGGACGAAAATGTGATGGGATGGGACAGTGACATGGATTCGTCCCACGGGATGGGATCTGGAACTAGAAACTGTCCCATGCTCAACTCTATTAGAGCCCAAAATAAGAAAAAAAGTCCCTAAAAAATGATATCGAAAACGCTTCCTAACTGAGGTACACCCCTTAAAAGGAGGTGGCCTCACACAACACTTTTCTAATATCTCAGACGTAACTAATGATGAATGATTCAAATTTTGTGTGTACTCTTTACTGGTGTAGAAGTATCGTTTTTGCTTATTTTCGTCTTGATAGTTGATAGCCAACCAGTAACGGTACATACAGGGAACGACCTTTGTATTTTTGCAAATATTTTCTCCATCTGCACATTTAGTAAACGCTAGACTAGAAGCTACACTGAAAAGGTACTCTTTGTTTCTGTCGCTCAAGATAAGTTTTTGAGAAAAAAAAAAAAAAAAAAATTATATAATAATAATGATATAAAAAATATTAAAAATCTAGCCAAAGAAAACAAACAAATCTTCATTTCAGTTTTGAATTAGTACATAACCATAATAATAAAAAATAAAAAGTTAATTCACAATAGTTGTTCAAATTGCCGTCCCTCAACCCCAACATAAGCTCCTTTAGCACGTCGCAGAAATGATCCTCGAACACGTTCCAAAATTTCCGCAGTGGCCTGAATGGTTGCACATCGATTTTTCACACGACGCTGCAGTCTTGCTAGATCCGCCACTTCCGTTTCAAAGACTAGGTTTTTAAGTGACCAAAAAAAGTAGTCTAAGGGGTTCATGTCTGGTGACCCTGCTGGCCAAGCAACTGGACTGCCTCGACCTATCCATCTGAATCGATAGCCGTTATGTAGGTGAACTTCATCCAGCCACCCTGGCAAAATTTCTGTTAAAAATGTCGATAAACATCTCCGGTCAACCGCGCTAGTAGAATATGGGGACCGATTAATACATCGCCAACAATACCACACCAGACATTAATGAGCTGGTTAGCTCTTATCATAATAGTATGAGGATTTTCGTTAGCCCAGCAGTGCATGTTATGGGAATTCATAATTCCATCTCGTACAAAGGTTGCTTCATCTGTGAAGAGCACCTGATTTGCAATCAACGGATATGTGGAACAACAAAGTAGCAGCCATCGACAAAATTTTTGTCGATTTGGATAATCTGCTGTTTGATAATCTGCCGGTACGGATGCAACTGCTGTTTGTGGAGAACCCGCTAAACTTTCGCATGGGATGCTCCTATAGCAGCAAGTTTTCGAATACTTGTCGCTGGATTTGCTTCAACAATCTCCAGGATCTGCTCTTCAAAATCAGGATTGCGGCTATTTGTCCCCCAATTGCAATTGGTTCCAATCGACCGTGGTCCCTGAAACGCGTATCGACGGCCTCAAAAGTTTTTCTCGGGTAGTCTTGAATCAGGGTACCTTTCTTGGTAAAGTCGCATTTGATTGCGCTTCTCTCAGCCAGACCATACATGAGAGATGCATGTCTGTGTAGTCAGCATTTGTAAAAGGAACCATTGCAAATTTACAGAAAAGTGTGACACAAATACCCGTATTCATAGTGCTTCCTTGAGAAACAAGGATTCATTTTTCCTCATTTCGCGTTTCATAGACCTTCCTTGACAGAACAAGGAACCTTATTGGGCTCCTTATTGGAAACCTTCAGCACTGTGATTGGCTGTTGCGTTTTTTTGACGCTTATTACATAGTATAGGCGGCTAGCAATTACTTATGGCCCGTTTCAGACTGGGTTCGATCCTGAACGACGTAATTTTTATTTTGGTTAACCTCAGAAGCAGTTACGCATAATGAACAACGATTGTTTAAACAATTCTGATACTGAATTTGATGATGATTTTGAGGAAATTCCAATAGCAAATTAAAATATGAAAATGAAAATAGATTTAGATGGTGGCTCGCCAAAAGGTATATTCGGGACTTTCAGAATCCTATCGAAAAGCAATTGAAAGTACATAAAACGTATCGAAGTGTATCAGTGTACGGCGTAACCTCAATAAACAATTAAAAGCACGTGGAAATTCGTACAGATTCGTTTTGCATATAATTCCTCGACATTATGAACAACGATTTTTTAAGCCTTGGCGGCTTGAGTTAGTTTCTAATATAGCCAAAGTGGTTCTTCTATCAACGGTTTTATCACCATAAGCAATCACATATCTCTAAATAAGGTTTCCTTCTGGAAGGGAGAGTCGAGTTGTTACTATGAAACAAGGACGCCTCAGAGATGAAGGAAGACTTCATCATCAAGGCGTCCTTTTTTCTTGAGATAGGAAGAGACTATGAATACTGATATAACAGTTTTCTACAATGAACTAACACAAAATGCCAAATTTTAAAGCTGCACTAAACATTTGTTTTTTTATAATTACATTTAAATTAGCATATGTACTAAAAAAAAAATTGACTGTGAAATAGACCTTATATATTAATATATATATATATATATATATATATATATATATATATATATATATATATATATATATATATATATATATATATATATATACCTCAAATATAACATCATTATCAGATGTGAATCAGTGAAAATGCATCAGTGAAAATGCGAGAAAATTAAAATGAATTATTCTGTATCTTAATCTGCTCAAAACTGCGGAAAACTGCTCCGCAAGAGACAAATGTATCTTGAAGCCCACTGATTCAACGCAGAGGAGTTCCAGTCCTTGATTTCCCATCCAGATCCTGAAATTCCTAAAGGAATCAGGACTAGAGGAGGCGCTCGAAATGGGTAAGTATACCAACAATTAGAGGAAGAGGGTGGGGTACAATAGATACATGAAGATCGCAGTACAAGTTACCAACAAAATCTACATCTCTCTATATTAAACACTAGAACTGACACGAAAAATTCAGGGCATTTTTGGAAATAGCACACAAAAAATCTCCAAAACCAGTTTTTACTTTTTCAGTACCAAGATAAAAAATTTCATTTTGTTGGCCAGTGATATGTATTTTTGCTGCAGAAAATAATAAAATTATAGCTAAGTAAATTTCTGCAATTTCTCCATTGTCTAGTTTTGTCTGTCTATTCTTATTTGCCTAGTTTTGTCTCAATAGTCTTGTTATTCTAGTCTTGCCTCTTTACTCCTGTCTTTTCTGTTTAGATACAATGATTGTAGGTTTCAACTTGTTGGTGCAGTATTGTCTTTATAGTCTTGTTTGGCTAACCTTGTCTGTCTAGCCTAGTCTTGTTTGGCTGATCTCTCTAGAGCTTTTTGTTTAGGTACAATTATTGTATGTTTCAAAAAAACACTAATTCATATTATTTTTGTTTTCTACATGACTAGAAAAAATAATATTTAAATGTGCCATTACAATGCATCAAATAGATAATACCTGGACAGCTTTGGTGAAAGTATCATCCTGCTTGATTTTTTCAGACACCGCTGAAGCCTCATGATCTGTATAGTGGACAACTGGAGGAGGAGATGGAGGCCTTAATCTCTCTTCTTCCATCCTCTCCCTGTGTCTTTGTTCCCTTTGTAATTGTCTCTGTCTGCATTCCCACTCATATTGATCATCTCTGGCCTAAAAAAATTATATTTGTTATCTAATAATAACAAAATGCTTAATTAAATCTTTACTATTGCAAATGTTGCACTCAAATTAAAAATAAAATATTCATCAAAAGTTAATTAAGAGTTAAACAAAAAACAATTCTTTAAAATAATGCACGAAAAGATTTGTTGTGATCAATCTAATACCTTTTCATCTATTTTACTCACAATTGCATCAGATTATAGCAAAATATAATAAACAGTATTAAATAACATTGTCTCTAAATAGAAAATGATTGCAAATGCATCTCAATAAAAGTTTTAAAGATAGTTAATACTAAAGTTTAAAAATTTTCAAGGAAATATCACTGGCAAAATTATAAGGCTTAACAGCACAATCTAGACTGTTCAAGCGGTATAGTTTGATATATTCATTATGGCATTTATTTATCTATCTAATGTTACCTCTGTTCGCTTTATCTATCTATAATCGTACCGGAGAGAATGCATCATGTCTCGACTAGTTTAGCAATATTCTGCGCATACCCCCACTTTATTTCGAGAGCGCCGTGTTTAGTTGTCCGTATTTGAAAAACTGACGCATATTACTTAATTCAAACTAAACTGCGCGTACCTCGGCGCGTCCCTTGTCCCTCATACTACGGCGCAGTACAGCTGCAATCTCTCGCCGGTCCGAGTATAGTTTAGTTTATCAAAATTTTATGGAGGATTTTAAATGAATCTCAAAAATACAATAAATATATACTGTACCTGTGCATAATCAACATGAAGTCTTCCAGTATTTGGAGGATCAGTATTGGACCCAATCCTTATCCTATATCCCGAAAGAAAAATAGCTGCATCTACTGACGCTTCATAAACAAATCTTATATGACAAAAATTCTTTTTACTCAATCTCAGAGTTGTAATCTCCCCACATCTCTCAAACACTTCCATGATAATCTCTTCAGTCATATTCTCTGGTAGACCTCCAACAAACACTGTCCTACACCCAGGAGGTCTTTCCCTAGTGGTGGGTGGAGGGGCGTTTGGATTCGGAGGGAACATGGTACAAGATTTACAATGGATTATTTCTTTGACCGGTGGATTCATCATCATATTTGGATCGGCAGCTGGTGTTGTGAGAAGCGTGTCTGATGCTGTCATCATTGGTGGCATCATTCCGTAATTGTTCATTGTCATTACATTGGGATCCATTATCATATTCATACCAACCATTGGATAACTCATACCCATCATACCTTTAATACAATATAATGATAAAATTATTTAAAACTATTTAGATTTTCATTTTTGTCTGAAATGACGCGCAAGGAATCACTTATATAATAATATAATATTATATTATATAATAATTATATATATAGTATTATATAAAAATACACTTATATAATAATATATAATTCTGAAAAATCTGGAATAAAATAAATATTTTAAAATTGTTTTTAGCACCTTCTTCCTTCCAATGAAATGGAAAAATCCAATAAAATTGCGATAAAATTTCGTTAGAAAAACTGAACGATCTCAGCTTTTCTAAATTTTCTTTAAAAGTACAATTGCATTTTCCATGCAAAATTCCTTACTTTCTATGATCTTTATTCATGTTATAAACATTCATTAAATTTCGCTCGAAGTCATACCTGGTGAACCCTATTGTATTGCACTGCTGTTAGTTTTAAAAACATTATATCTTCATTAATAATATTAGCTTTGTGTTAACTGCTATGGTTTATATCAGTGCGTATACTTTTGTGTCCCCAGCTAAGGGTTGTGAGCTCCATATTTACAAATATAAGAGAGTCAAGACAATTCTGGCTTTAAAGAAGAAATTTATCAAAAGATCAATAAAAAATAAAGTACTAGGACTAGCTTCTAGTTCTAGTTAGCTTCAGTTCTTCTTCGTTGGTTGGATGTAAAAATATTGATTCAGTGTTATTAATTATATTGTATAGTCTAGTCTTGTCTGCCTAGTCTTGTCGGTCTAGTCTTGTCTGCCTAGTCTCGTTTGACTAGTCTTGCCTGTCTAGTCTTGCCTGTCTAGTCTTGTCTGTCTAGTGTTGTCTGTCTAGTCTTGTCTGTATAGTCTTGCTGATTTACGAGAAGTTGTTCCACTAGTTTACCAGCTACGTCTAGTATACATAAAGGGCGATAGGAAGAAGGTTCGCGTATTGGCTTGTTCCCTTTTTTTTAATAAGAACTAGCTTCGCTTGTTTCCATCTACTTGGAAACGTGCCAGTGAGTAACCGAGTTTACCGAAGCCGTCAAACTATTGGCAAAAACCTCCCCAAAATTAGTACTGAAAGTATTAAATGAGAACCTACTCACTGGCACGTTTCCAAGCAGATGGAAACAGGCGAAGCTTCCTTCTTTCTATAGCCCTTTATGTATACTAGACGTAGCTGGTAAACTACTAGAACAACTGCTCGTAAGTCGGCTTAAAAAAGAACTGAAGGATAGATTAAACCTCTTGGAGAACCAATTCAGGAATTCAAATCAACTATAGACGCCATAAAACATAGATATCCCAAAAGGCCAAAGTAGGCACCAAAAGTACTAGGAAAATATGTGCCCTAGTTACGATTGATATTCGCAACGCTTTTATCTCCGCTGTTTGCAAGACATCTTGGAAGAACATGAAGAAAAATATCTCCCTACCGACTGCGAATAGTTCGTAGCTACTTTGAGGGCCGCAGTGTCATACTTCAAGCCGAACAAGATACGCTACCCCACAACGTCACTAGCGGTGCCCCCAGGGCTCTGTATTAGGACCGACACTGTAGAACGTACTCTACGATGGAGTACTTCCGCTGGAACTACCTGAAGGAAATAAGCCAACAGGCTTCGCTGACGATCTTGCACTAACTATTGTCGGTAAAACAAAAAATGGTATCGTGCAAAGCGCCAATCAAGCAATGTAACAAATTGTCTCCTGGATAGGGTCAAAATCACTGCGCAAAGGATCGGAAAAGGCTGAAGCAGTTCTGTTGACGGGAAACAGAAAACTGGCACACGTCTTGCCTTCCAGACAAGCTAACAGCTAAAGAGCACTCTAAAATGGCCACAGAGCAAGCAATAAAAACCAGGTCTGCCCTCGAAAAACTTATGCCCAACGTTGGAGGGCCTAGGAGCAACAAATGCAGGTTCAGCGCAGTTGCCCAGTCTGCGATGTTATTCAGTGCCCCTATTTGGGCGGAGGCCACTAATAAAAACAATATTGAAAAACTAGCAGCTTATCAGAGAAAACTGAGAATCATTGAGACAAAGAAAATAATTTAGTCTTATATCTTATTCATAATTTTATAACAAATTTAAATAATAATAATTTTGAAAATGTAACTGAAAAATATACAAAAAAAACAAATATTTCAATATCATAATTATATTATTTTAAAACAAATAAATTTTTCTTACTAGTATCAGAACACCCAGATTGTTAGTTACAAAACCATAATATTAAGTTTACTAATAAATCACAAGTTAAATTTCAAGCAAAAACTAGAATATGCTACAAACAAAACACAATGTTTAGAAAGACCCAGATTTAAATTTTAAAACTACTCGAATATTAATTATATGTTGCCATGGTGATAAAATGAAACAACATACTGCAGATATAATTATTGGGCATGTATGTTGTTTAATCAATCTAACAAGCTCACAATAATCATTAAAAAAAAATACAATAAATATTTCTTCAACATTTAACAATTTACGATTCATATTACTTTATAAAAAATAAGATTACTTTAAAAGTCATTGAACATGATATGAAAGATCATATTACAAAATACATTTTATGAATCAGAAATGTTAAACAAAACTTAATTAGCAACATATTTTTTTAAAAATGTTATAATAATTACCTCCCCACATGTTGGGTGCAATAGATTGGGTGTTCCCTTGAATACCCATAATGTGTCCATCACCAGCTGAGGGATTCGACAAATTTGAATCTGACTCATCCCTAACTTTAAAATCCCTGTCAGTCCTTCCTTTCCTTCTCTCCCTTTTCTCAGTGGAATCTCCAGAATCATCTTTATCATCCGAACGGACTGATCCATTTTTACATCTATTCATATTGAATTCCAATGGACTATCATTGACACCACTGAGTAGAGTTAGGTCAGTGGAATCATTTACATGGCCCAAAAACGTAGGAGGGCCTGAAATTAAGGATTATTGATAAAAAAAATCAAATTCGGATTTAACTAAAGGATTCTTACCCACTGTGGAAGGATGGTTAAACTGGAAAGCCATTTAACACATTTAAATTGTTGTTTTAAAAATTTTGCAGTGAATATGTTACGTTTATCAATATTGACATAAACTGACTAAAAAAACGGATTTATTTTTGATTGAAGAGTTGCCAACGTTAGAATAATAAAGTATTTTTGCCATGGATGTATGAATACTACTGGAATACTACTAGTATTTATACGTCAATGATTTTTGCCTTATATAATACAAATGATTCCATGACATAACTACGCGCGACTAAACAAGGCATCTAAAACATCACATATACATAACAACGCACCTAGAAAATATCACACCTTAAAATATCACGGTATCAAATTAAAGAAAACAAAATGCACGTCGAGAATATCAAAGCAACATAAAAAGACACTTCGCAAATATAACACTAGGATAATAATATCATGTCTTAATCATTATTATCACCACATATTTTGGGATGTGATATTTTCGTAGCGTGTCGTTATGTTACGGGTATGTTTTCACAGCGTTGTTTAGTAGCTCGTTGTTTTATTAGGACACGAAACAAAATAAACTAGATATTGCTAATAATAATTAATGGGAATCGATTTAATTGAAATCCTAAAAACAGTTTGATTTGAATGAGTTTGCATTAATTGTATTCCAAAATATATTTATTTTTCTTTTATTTCTGTTTTTACTGTAATTATTAACGTTTATTACTATTAAGAAACTTCAGAAATTGCATTCAACATTTCTTTCGAATAATTTAATTAAAAAAAAAAACATTTTTCTTATAGAAATTTAAGCAATATTTGAAGCTAAAATCAAGTTACTGTAAGATATAATTATAATATTTAAAATTCTTTAAAAAAATATAAAACAAGTTTTAATATTTGAAGTTTTAATAATATTTTGTTAAATTAACATTCATTTGATTGGTGACATTGAAATGAGTTGGTAGCAATGAAATCTTAAAAGTCCGTTGACGATTAACTGTCTGGTTTTTTAAACATTTAAATGGATAGAGTAAAGTGTGCAAGTAAGATGTCTGGTCGTATTGAAAAAACGCTGAGTAATGTAAGTAAAATGAATCAGTTACAAATAAATTCCACCGACATCGACAAAGAAAACGAAAAAATCGAAGCCATAGAAAAGTACAATTCAGAGCACCTAAAACCAAATAAAATCTCCCAACAAAAAACTGCACTAACAGACACTACTTCAAATGTGATACCACCAGAGACTGAACACTCAAAAAAACCTGAAAACAGTGATAAAAACAAGCCTTCCAATGCCCGAACAAAACGAACTTGGGTGCTAGATGATTTTGATATTGGAAAACCTTTAGGGCGGGGAAAATTTGGGAATGTTTACTTGGCCAGGGAGAAGAAGTCCAAGTTTATTGTGGCCCTGAAGGTGCTCTTCAAAGATAACATCAAAGACTCTAATCATGAACACCAAGTGCGCAGGGAAGTTGAAATTCAAAGCCACTTGAGACATCCAAATATTTTGAGAATGTATGGGTATTTCCACGATGATTCCAGAGTTTATCTTATTTTGGAATATGCACCGAAAGGTAAAATTACTTAGTAATTTTGAATTCATAATGCTATTATACTAATATTTATTTAGAAAAAAATCTTCATTGATGAAATAGAAAATTTTACAATTTTTTTTTTGGAAATAAAAAAATTTGATCTGAATAAAATCTGAAACTGAAAACAAGAAATATTTTGATGTTTTCTCTATTTAATATTTTAATACTTTGTCTATTTAATATTTTTTGTTAAGCTTGTGCATCTATTTTAGTCTCTCAAGTTGTTTATCCAGTCTAGTCTGTTTCATCTGTTCTTTATCTGGTCTGTCTAGTCTTTTCTATGTAATCAAGTTTTTTTAGTTTTGTTTGGTCTCAAATATATCAGGCAGAGTAGTTATATGTATTCCATTCTTCCATTTTTTTATCAGACATTTATTTCATTCTCATTGAATAACAAAATAATATTAATTCATTATTTATTACCTTTTCCCATCTTCCTGGCAGTTTATCAATTCCTTCCTTGTAAAATGTGGGTGGTTGGTTTGGACTGGAAGAAGTTTTCGACAGCCTGCCTTTCTTGTTCTTCAGAATTGAAGGTTTTTCCATTCAAAAAGTTTTGTACAGAACAGAAAAGGTGGTAGTCTGTTGGGGCAAGATCCAGGGAGTAAGGTGGATGTGGTAAAACAGACCATCCAACCCTTGGGTAATTCCATGTCAATTCAACCTAGAAAAATACCATTTTCATTCTTACCATCTCAAATTTGGCACAGGTGTACTATTAGTATTGACTTTGAAATTTTTTTAATTTTACTGAGATGTGTCAACTCGTTTTTGAATTATAGTGCTGTAAAGTTCTCATAAATGGGTGTAAAATGGAGAACACCAATCTTTTAAAACACTGTAGCAACCTTTTTAATCAAGCTAGAGATCTGGAATTGGTGCCATTTTACAGCATTTTTCACGCCCCTTTCTATGATATACAACACTAATAAAATATATTAAAAAAATATCTCAAAACCTAATATATATGAAAAAAACAAACCAGAAAACCTAATTTAAAATTAATTTTTTTATTTTCAGAAAGTACATATTTTAAAATTTTCAAATTAATTCCATGAATACTTAGTATTGTTGCAAGTCACAAGACAAAATATAAATTTGGGCAATGGCTTCATTGTAATTATTTTATTGTTTATGTGTATTGTTTCACCAATAAGTTTGGTTAGGTTTCAATATAGAAACTGATACATTGAGAATTCAATGTTGTAATCCGTTACAACTTTTTGAGGGGGCAGTAGAACACATTAGCAAAGTAGACTTTGTATATTCAACACAATAAGACTATATTGAATCGGAATGTTTTTTGAAAAATCGTTTTGATCAAGCACTGTCTATCAAAGGAACGCACCAATACCATGCGTTCATTCCCAAAACTACTTCAAAAATATTGATGAAAAACTTTTCTACAAATTCAGAAACTTGGGAAAAGGAGGTGTCAAATCTCCTGATAAGCTTACATTAAAAGACATATTAGGTTACATCCACTGTTCTCTATGAAACAAACTGGTGGCTTGGATATGTTTTACAGAAGAATGAAGAACTTTAAGTGAAAATAACTTTTCGTCATCCAGCTGGACCCCTACATTCTTCTCATATCCAAAAAATGCTGATGGGTCTCAGAATGGATGTCCCCATCAAATCCAAACTGGTATGGGACTGTGTGGGGAAGCTGAACAAGCTTGGCAGGGATAATAGAGTAACGCTATACTGGGTACCAGGACACACTGGTATAGACGGAAACGAAGAAGCCGATCACCTAGCAAACAAGGGATCAAAGGGGACAAACAGCCATTTGTCGCACTAAAAGCGGGCGCCAAAATAGCGCATAAAAATGAAACATTACAAACTTAAAATGATGGACCTGTTGATTATTTTATTATTATTGTTAATCATTTTATGATCAAAACTATTGTACCTTTTGTTTATTTTCTTTAATATGTCAATATAGCATTGTTGGATTTTGTACAGAGTTAATACAGAGTTGAATTAATGGAAATGGAAGTTCAGTCTTCAATTTTCATAACAATGATGCCATCCATTGCCCGAATTCTTATTTTGGCCCGTGGTTTACAATAATACTAGCTAGTCATGGAATTAATTTGGAAATTTTAAAACATGTACTTTCTGACAAAAATTGAATTAAAATTTTAAAAAGGGTTTTAAGAACTTGGGTCATAAATGGGTCAACCGTTGGCACTGGGAGGTGAATTATCACTTCACCCAGGCGCCCATGGGGCATGGATGTTTTGGGTCTTACCTGGTAGGCATCGGGATACTGGTTGAGCCGCACTGATGAGGACACAGCGGACCATAGATCTTTGAGTGTATGAGATGGGTGCGAATGAGAAGCGAGGCAGAATGCATTGTGGGGGAGAATGTAAACAAGAAGAGCATGGTGAGGATAATGCTCCATAGTGAGTATGGATGGGGCGTGTTGACAGGTCTGATTGGGTATATAATAAAGAGAAAAGAGACTTCGACTATAAACAAACCACACCAAACCCGGACTCGCTGCCTCCTTCATTTTAAGAAGTGGGCCAGATCATTCAACTTCTTAATAATAATAAGGCAGTTGGCCAACCGAGATCATCCAAGACATCTGGGAAACAGAGAAATTACCACCCAATTATCTCCAAAAAGGGAGAATTTACTGATCTACTGACAACTATCATGGAATTTCTATCGTCCCAGTAACATACAAGATTCTCTCAAAGGCGTTGCAAACAAAGGCAGAAAATCAGCTGGATAGCCAACTGGGAGAATACCAGGGGGGCTTCAGGAAGACCTGATCCAGTGTTGAACAGATGGTCAACCTTAAAACTGTACTTGCATACTGAAAGATGAGAAACCGCAAGGTAGCCGTCACCTTTGTTGATTTTAGGAAGGCCTATGATTCCATTGATAGTGAAACGCTTAACAAAGTGCTCCAGGAACTAGGACTAGAAAACAAAACCCACAGACTCATCCTAGAAACTTTGACCAACACTAATTCCAAGGTTAAATTTAGAGGGGAGATTTCAGAAAGTTTCGAAATAAAAACTGGAGTGAGACAAGGAGATTGACTTTCCCCACTTCTCTTCAACTGTGTCCTTGAAAAGGTTATGAGAGAATGGTGCAAGGAACTGATCAATTTGGGTGCTCAGAGTGGTATCTACCTGGGATCTAAGAACGATAAACTGGTTGTAGATTGCCTGGCCTTTGCAGATGACATGGCACTGTTTGCTGGTTCTCTTGGGATGGCAACAATACAGGTAAATTGCGTAAATTCAGAAAACAGGCTGCCAAAGTGGGTCTTCAAATGTCACTGGAGAAAACAGGATTCTTCACTAACATCAGAGAAGCAAACAGAGAGATGTGTAGCGGCAACGGGCCTTTCCGAAGAAGGCTTTTCAAATAAATTAGTTTTACGATAGGGTCGTTGCTATAATATCCAATTTCTAAAAATATTTTGTCTGTTGTATTATAGGGTTAATACTGTAATCACCCGAACGGTTTTTCAGAAATATTTCGTGGAATATTTTATAACAGGTTCATAACAGTAATCGTCGAACAAATTCTAAAATATTGAATATTTGTGTTTTATGGCACGATTTATTATAATTTTCTAAAAGATTTAATATTTGTGTTTTATGGTAGAATTATTATTACAATGTTCTAACGATACAAATCTAAGAAAGATTAGTTTACGACAGCAGAGAAGAAAAACGTTAGTATCTTCGTTAGTAAATTTAAGTATCTCGGCAAATGGATTGAATCCAACTTATCGGAAAGAGTATCCTTATCCAAGAGAGTCAACAAGTTAGAACTAGCCTATCGACTGACTAAGAACACTTACAACAAGTAATGTCTATCACGCAACCTGAAACTTAAGCACTACACATCAGCCTTACGACCAGAAGCCCTATATGCCATGTAGTGTCTTTCCTTGAACTGAAAAGGTCTGGTAGAGAAATTGGAAATCAGAGAGAGGAGAATCCTCAGGAAGATACTAGGCCTGGTAAAGGAAGATGGGGAATTCCAAAGGCGGCATAACTCTGAGCTCTACGAACATATAGAGATGCTCTCTGACTGTGCAAGGAAAAGAAGGGTAGCTTTCTATGGCCACGTTGCAAGACTGCTTTTAGTGGGTCGCTCACTAGTGGGCAGCCCCACACTACCACTCGGCACGGGCCGGGCGGTGTCTGTTTGCAGATTTTCACCTCCCACCACGTGCAAAAAAAAAGTCATGGAATTAATTTGGGAATTTTAAAATATGTACTTTCTGGAAAAAATTGAATTAAAACTATAAAATGGGTTCTTAACTTAACCTATATAGAGTTGTAAATTTTCAAATCAGGAAAGGGCATGAAAAATGCTGTAAAATGCCAACACTTCTAGGTCTCTAAGCTCAATTAGGAAAGATTTTACAGCAATTCAAAAAGTTGTTGTTCCCTGCTTTTGGGTCCATATAATATGAGAACTTTACAGCTCTGTAATTCAAAAACGAGTTGACACATCTCCGTAAAATTTTATATTTTCCCGTCTATACTAATGGTACATCTTTGCCAAATTTCATCAAATTCATCATTTTCAAATCTGAGATCTTGAAGTTTAGACCCTGTGTTGAGTTGATGTGGAATGCTTTATGTGGTTGCACATTGTCTTGTAAAAGAATGACGTTTTTGAGATTGGCGAGTGCAGGACACTTTTCATGGATTTTCTCTTGCACTCTTTGCTACTGCTGAATGTATCTATCCACAGTAATTTGACTTCAACAACTCGTGGTGAAATTTGAAATTTTTGAAATCATTCCTTGACAATCGCACTATACACAAAATAAAATCTTTTTGCCATGGATGTTAGCTATACTTATCAAGCCACTGTCTTTTGCGGACTATGTTGTCATAGGTATTGTGGACTATATTGTCATTTTTCTTCGCTTGTAACATTCCTGTTTTAAAAATTAAGATTCTAGTTAAAGAGATTAGAATCTACATAGCTGCATCGGAAGTTATTTAGACTTGTCTCATTCCACAACACTCTATCTAAAGCTTCACATCAGATATTTATTGATTTAAGCTATTGACATTCTATATTTGTGTTATTATTCAATACACAGAGTTTTTAAAATATTCTATAAAATTAATTGAAATTTGGAAATATTTGCATTTAATAAGAACAGCAAATAAAATATCTGTTATTTTTTTATAGGTGCTTTGTATAAACATTTATTGTTAACACCAAATAAACGTTTTCCTGAAGAAGATGTTGCTAAATATATTTACCAAGTGGCAGATGCTTTGAAATACTGCCATCAAAAGAAAGTAATCCACAGGGATATTAAGCCAGAAAATTTATTATTGGGCGCCAAAGGTGAAATTAAAATAGCTGATTTTGGATGGTCTGTGCATGCGCCCTCATCAAGAAGGTCAACACTTTGCGGCACTCTTGATTACTTGTCACCAGAAATGGTCAAAGGACACACCCACAATGAAAAAGTTGATTTGTGGAGTGTTGGAGTCCTTTGTTATGAGTTTCTTGTAGGAAGACCCCCATTCGAAGCAACATCTTATGATGAAACATATGCCAAAATTACTAAGGTAAGATTTTCATATCCTGATTATGTATCAGCTGGACCACGAGACCTTGTCAGTAAATTATTAGTTGCTGAACCAAATAATAGATTGGATTTGGATGGAATCCTAAACCATCCATGGATACTTGCTTATGGAAAGAGTGATACTACTGATTCTGGTAAATCTTGCTAATGAGATGTGATTTTTATATGATTTACAGTATTTATATGATTTATAGTTTAAATGTTTTGGTTTTAATACAATCTGTATATAAGGTACTTTTTTTTGACTTATTTTTGTTTTAAACTTGTTTTTACATCTTGCTCTTAATTATTTTTTACATTATAAATTGATAAAAAGTTATTGAATAAATTTAAATATATTTCCTATTTGGCTTATTTATTCCTAATTTGTTTGAACGCAACTCAAGTTTAATTAAGATTAAATAAATAAGGCAAGACTATGTGTGCAAAACAAGACAAAATATAAAAAAGAATCAATAGAATAGATGAAAAAATAGGCATAGACAAGGCGTGCACACACATACACATAATAATTGGATAATCAGATAAGACTATATAAAGATGAGAAATAAATAACTAACCCACAATGTATAGGTTATAAGCGACCATTTGACAAAATTTCGTTTGGTCTTGCCATGGACCACCAACTGTTTGGAGGTAATGTACAGTTAATGTAAATGAATAAAGGGTTGTTCTATCTATAAATAGTCTATTATTCTATCTACAAAACATGCATTACAGTATTTTACATTTTTTAACAAAATTTTACTTTACAGAGAGTATGGTAGGTATAGTACAACCTTATTATTTTAATGCGATTTTTGTGACTACATACTCTTTACTAACTTCTGAATCCTTAGTTAGTGTTGCTCAAAGTCAAACGCATGTCATCATCAAGTTAGGTAACGTATAGCTATTTCTCGAATCTTTGGGAAAGAAATTGCCTTTTTTGTTCAAAAATCTTCGAGATTAAGTCATGTCTCGAATGTATCTTTTAAGTTAATATCGTGTGCTTTTTCAATCATATCTTCTTGATATTCAGTAGGAACCTCAAAAACGTCGACAATGAAAGTATTGCGGATCAGTTTTCTTTGCCCTCGCAGTCAGGAAAATAGCGAGTGAATTCCCTTTATAAGTTTATCAAATGGAGTGTAATCTTCTTTTGTATTTTTCCATTATTCTCAGCATACTATCCGTCCACAATTTGATGCAGCGTATCAATTGCACAAAAGTTTTCTCTTTCGACTTACAAGGGGGCCCTGTCAACTCGTCATCACCGATTTTTCCCAAATTTACAGTATATGTAGGGCTTGACTATAAATGAAAGTGACGCAAGCGGGAGGGCCAGATGGCCAAGCGTTAAAAAACTCATAAGCAACGGCAACTCATAAGCCCGCTATGTTAGCATAAATTTCAATGGCCGGTCAGCGCAGCGGTAAGAGCACGGGTTCATAGTACGAGGATCGCTGGTTCGATTTTTAAAATGGCTTTCTTTTATTATTATTATTTATTATTGTTTAACTTTTTAATTGTAATTATTAATTTGTCAATTTAATTATTTTATTAGTTTTTAACGTTTTTAACATTTCCTTCGACGATTCGCTGTGGAGATTATCAGCACACATCACATCTTCTACCGATGTTCCCGGCACATTAATATTTTCACTATCAGTATTCAACATTTTCGAAAGCTAGATTCTTCTCACAATATTCAAGTTACTCGGTCAAGAGCTAGTAAACGACTAACTCATAAACGCATTTGGCCAACTTCCCCCTCTGCCTTCCATTGTCAGCTTTCCTATTAACCATTAAGGTCATTTTAAAAATTGTAAATAAAAAAAAGCGTCCCCACGGGGAATCGAACCAGCGATCCTCGTACTATGAACCCGGGCTCTTACGGCTGCGTTGACCGGCCATTAAATTTATGCTAACATAGCGGGCTTATGAGTTGTCGTTGCTTATGAGTTTTATAACGCTTGGCCATCTGGCCCTCCCGCTTGCGTCACTTTCATTACAGTATATGTATACAGTATATGTAGGGCTTGACTATAAAGCCCCACATATACTGTAAATTTGGGCCAAATCGGTGATGACGAGTTGACAGGGCCCCCTTGTTAGTTGATCCATAGCTCGTTTTAGGCGATATACGCACTGATTTTATCTTCATATGCAAATATATTACTAGTGTCTTGCAACTTAAAAAACCTAACCCTTGATACTTGTCTCTGCCCTTGCAGTTGAATGTTCAATTTATTTAGTTGTGCGAAGAAATCGACTAAATAAGCAAAACAGATTTTAAATTTGGACTCACAGAACAGATTCAGCAACTCTTTGTTCTCCTTGATAGTTAAAAATATTTGTTCTTCAGCTCTCGGTTCGTACAACCTCGACAGCACGTTTACTTTGGCCAGTCCACTTCCGTGTAGAAAAGCAGAGTTTCGTGTTCAGAGCACAATTGTTGGAGAGAATTGTTTGAGTATTAAGTGCACTCTTTTTATTAAAGTTAACTATTTTATAGCTATTTCCATCGTAATACTAAATCATCCAAGCAGCGTTTTTGCAGCCAATGCTTGACGATAAATAATGCAGTGCGTCGTAATTGCAGATAGATTTTTGGTTTTTATCAATGCTGCGTGATCGGAGCGTGAACCATGCATAGCAGGAGCACCGCCCAAGCAAGCTTTTGCCACATTAGTTCATGTTTCTCCAAATATTATTATTATTATTAGCATTTATTGTTCATTATAAATATAATACAGTAGACATAAGGTGTACGTACATACATATGTTTAAAAAACAATGAACAAAAGCGCTCGTTTAGTCATTATGAGGTTATAATGTCCTAGTCTTCCACGAGCCCCGATTTACTGAAAATATACGTTTTTGTTTGTGTTCCATTCATATAACATTTTACTATATTTTGCTTTTGGTGAGAGATACTTACAAGGGGACCGTATGATAAGGAAATCACCGATTCGATTCATTTTTAGTACACACGTAGGTGATGACTAGTAGTATAACAGGTGAAAGTAGTAAGACGCAATACTCATCCGTTTCCGAGAAATTAATTAATTGAGAAATTAATTATTTTTAGTGCGTTCGTCTGCATTATACGTTAACAAAAATTAAACACGCTAGTGGCGCAACGGTAACAGTTGCGCTTCGAAAGCGCGAGGTCGCCGGTTCGAACCCGCCAGTGGACTTGCGTTTTTTCTTCAAATATTTCACATTTTTTACAAATTCATGTGTCTTGAATATTGTTTATTTTGGAATTAATAGTAATAACTGTTTATTTAGCGGGAAAAGGAATTTTGAAAAAATCATGCAGGAAATTTTCAATTTCTTTTTTTAATCTCTTAATTTTTACGTTATCTGCATTGCAAATAAAGTATATAACAAATCTTTTGTAGTAATCTTTTGTGTCGTGCAATTAGGAACTTTTAATTTTCTTCCCAGAATTTTTTTTTGACCATTATGAACCCTTTCCGGGTATAGGATTTTACAAAAAATACCCACGTTTCTTGTAAAACATATCAAGATAACGTAATGGATATTTTACAATCCTAATCCCTTACAATTAGTATAAAAAATGAATTCGTAGATCGTGCCTGGGAAGGGAATATAAATTGTAACAAATTCGAGAAGAAGATCAGTTATTAGTTTACAGTAATCAGTGACTCTTCAAGCATCTTTCAACATCGATTTTTCAAAATCTTATTATGTTTGAAGAACTCGACGAAGAAGGTCTGTTTGAAGAAGTCGAAGAATCGGCATTACAATCAGACGACGAATCTGCATTGGAATCAGACGACGAATACCATCCAGATAAAAAAAGTCGAAAATCAAAAGGGATAACATTCCGGTTGATTATAAAATAAAGGTGGTTAATTTGGCGAAAGAGCACCCAAAATGGAGCCTGAAAAGTCTGCAAAGAAACGGATGTACCCGTCTTAAGAAAATGCTTCCACGAAATCCACGAAAGATAAATATTCAACAATTGATAAATGGAATTATGATCGCTTTGTGGAAGCTCGTCAATCTAACCAACAAGTCACGACGAGGAATTTACAACAATGGACTCTAGCTGCTGCCAGCCAATTTCCGGATTTGAAATTTAAAGCTTCAGAGGAGTAGGCTGTGGCCTTCAAACGAAGACATCGAATTCGACAAAGAAAAGTAACAAAATTTGTGTCGGAGAGAGAAACCGCGACAATGGAGGAGACCCTTGCTGCGGTAGAAAAGTTTCGGCTCCATGCACGAGCCCTCATCCCGAACTACGACAAGGATTTTGTCATAAATACCGACCAAACAGGTATTCGGAAAATAAATCTTTTTTCCATATGAAAAAAATATTATGTAGACAATGAAGTACTTACATTCGACTGTTTTTGTTTAGGGTGCCAATACCAGTCGACGTACAACCGGACTCTCACCGATCAAGGATCGAAGGTAGTGCTTGTTAAACGGAAGGATATAAATAAGATCACGCATACCTATACTGCACAATATGCCATGACCCTATCCGAAATACTACTTCCATCGGTTTTCGTTTGTCTGCAAGAGGCAACTGGCAAATTTGGATCGAGGGTGCAAAAATCGGTAGACGCGTATGCTGAAGTGTATAAACGTTGCCATTAGATCCTCAAAATCCAGAAAACTGACAACAGCGTTGTAAAAAGATTTTTTGATGGATGTGATGAAGCCCTATGCGAAGGAAGAAACATTTCTGTTGATAATCGATTCTTGGGGAGGGCAAACAAATCCAGCTTTGTATGATGAGATTTTCAGTGGTAAAGACGGTATATCAACTTGCACAATAAAAATAATTCCAGCAAAATGTACTCCATTAGTGCAGCCTTGCGACGTATATTTTTATCGGCAAGTTAAAAATTTTATTAAAAGATTACAAAACTGTGCCTACATTATAGAACAGGACAGAGAAGTAAATTCCAGAGAAGATTGTGTCAAAATTCAGTCTCTCGTTCACCATCAATTGTCGGCACCAATATTCTGTTCTATGTTAAAATACGCCTGGCTTGCAGTCAAATTGTGCGACGACAGGGTATCGTTCATGAACGCCAATGAAGTTTGCTTTGCGATAGACGTTTCAAAAAATCCGTGCAAATGCAAAAATACGGCATTTATGACATGCTCAAGATGCCGTAATAATTATTGTTTTCCCTGCTTCTATGACGAATATCATCCAAGTTCGTGCAGTAATACGTCGCTCGAACAGGACGATAGTGAATAGGGTAAAATAAATTTTCACTATATTATGGAAGAGGGATGTAAGGGGGCAAATAAATAATATAATAATACATATTTACAATTGATTCCAAAATAAACATTATTCAAGACACATCAATTTGTAAAAAATGTGAAATATTTGAAGAAAAAACGCAAGCACGCTGGCGGGTTCGAACCGGCGACCTCGCGCTTTCGAAGCGCGAGTGTTAGCGTTGCCCCACTCGCTTGTTAACGTATAATGCAGACGAACGCATTTTTGTTAACGTATAATGCAGACGAACGTACTAAAAATAATTAATTTCTCAATTAATTAATTTCTCGGAAGCGGATGAGTATTGCGTCTTACTACTTGCACCTGTTATACTAATGGTCATCACCTACGTGTGTACTAAAAATGAATCGAATCGGTGATTTCCTTATCATACGGTCCCCTTGTTAGTGAACAAATTTGCATATTTAAGAGATTCAAAGATTTAGATCGTTCATAGAGTTGATTAGCACGTTGGGTTTACTTTCTTTAGCATCCTTTTAAACGGTTTAATGTCCGCTAGCCGAAGAATGTCGTTTAGTTCGTTAATTTTTTTTGTTATTTGATATGTGAAACAGGATTTAAAGAGCTGTTTTTTGTGAATTGGAGGTGTTAGTAAGCTTTTGCTGCGGACATTGAGATTATGTACGTCTGTTCTGTATGTTATTTTATTATACAGGTATGCTGGCTGTTTGTTTATTATAATACTCTTGAAGCAACATAAGGCATGGTAGTTTCTGACCTGTTCCATCGTTTTCCATAATGTTTTTATTATAGATGGTATTCTACTTCTGGATTTCAGGCCATGGACAAACCGTATGCACTTATTTTGAAACCCTTTGTATCCGCTGTTTATTTTCGAACCCGATATAACTAACATATACTGTATCTGCATAAGTGAAAAGTGAAAGGATATAACTTTCCACTAGCCTTTTCCTAACGTGTTTCGTAGGGAAACTTCTCGCAGAGTACAGTAGTTTTAACCGGAGGTAGGCTGAAATATTGTTTCCAGAAAATAGTAACTCTTCTTTAAACGTTTTATTGTCATTAAAAAATCGAATAAATACAAGTAGACGTTCTGAAACGTGGCGCGTCGGTACATTGATCGCATTATAGCGCAAAATAAGGACTACATTTGATCTTGCCTTTAACTTGTTTTTCAATATCATTTGACATTTTTTGAAAACGCGATTTCACTATGTCGTTTGCAATTGGTAATTCACGAATATTCTTTAGAGCTTCCAGCCCAAAAAGCTCTTCTCCAGCTTTAAACCTACAATGCTTTATTAGAGATTCACCGATTGTGTGTGCTTGCTAGGTGCAAGTAACTATTTGAGACCCTAAATTAGAATTAGTTTGATGATTGTTGAAAATCACAGAAAAAATGTACTTTTCGTTATACTGACAACGATAGGAATATTGTCATGTTTTCATGTGAAAGAGTACATTTTAGTTCTTGAGCATGTTGGGGCCCCCTCAATCACGGGGTCCCCGGTGCATAGCATCCACCGCATTTCCCAGATATCCGGCCTTGCTAGTGAGACCTGGCTGTTCGCTGCACGGGACACGTAGACCCCTGCGCCAGCGAACCTCACCCCCTTGTCGCTTGACTCGCACCGCGGGGCGTTGTAACTTATTTAATATCTTGAGAATGGCTTCGCGGACCATTTCAGGTGCTTCCAGGGACCACCAGTGGTCCGCGGACCACCGGTTAAGAACCAGTGATCTATAAAGTGGGATCCAAAATGGGGCCTTGTGGAATATATTTCGTCATCTAGAAGTGGTGCGTATTCAAATTATATACATTTTTAAATAGACAACAGACAGAACTGCACAAGAATAAAATATGTCTCTGACATAGTCCGTATAGTCGATATAGCTAGTTTTCACATTTTATATTATACATAAATGATCTTATAAGTTTAATTTATTTTAGTATGAAATAAAATCTTTCCACATATATCTAAATATATTTCTTTTAAGAATAAACTACAATAAATATATGTTTTCCCAAATATCACAATAACATTTTCATAGTGCATTGAATCCAAACAAAATCCAAAATATTTTCACAAATTACTTAATATTAAGCATCCGAGCTGGTTGCAGATATTTTAAATCTTGGCACTGTCTAGTCCTCTATGTCTGCGTTTTTTTAGACTTGACTGTTTTTGTAGTCTTGTCGGTCTGTCTAGTTTTGCATGTCTGTATAGTCTATTCTAGTCTCATCTATATAGTCTTGCATTTAAAACTACATAGTCTCGACTATCCAGCGGTGTCTGCCTGTCTCGTTGTGAAGTCTGTCTCTTCTAGCCTCTGTAGCAGGGGTGGTGAACCTTTTTCCGGCCGCGTGCCATTTTTTTTAAATCTTCACATTTTGAAATGCTGACTTGCCAGGTAACTTTTACAATACATGAACATTGCTGATAGTGTAAATCAGTTACCGCATTAATCCTGAATATAACACGTCTTATATTTTAATCTTTGATGTTGTACAAAAGTAGATTGAGAAACTTAAAAAATTCTTTCAGAAAAGTATAAGATTTAAGTTTAAGAAGTTTTGAAGGCACGCGAGAGTAGTAAATAGTTCGCGTACCAATGTAATTTTCCTACGTGTCAGCTGTGACACGTGTGCCATAGGTTCGCCACCACTACTCTATAGTCTTGTCTGCATAACCTCTTCTATCTCATTTCAGTTGTCTTATTTTTGTCTGCTGAATCTAGTTTTCTCTGTCTGGTCTTGCCTGTTTAGTCTTTTCTATTTAATCTAGTCGGGCAAGTCTTTTTTCGACTTCTGTCTCTTTTGTGTTCTCTGCCTAGTCTTGTTTGTCTAATCGGTCTAGTCTTGTTTAAAGTGTCCATTCTACTACTGTCTTGACTAGTATGTATATACCTATTAGTGGCAAGTAACAATTAATTATTATTTTATCGTTAGTTAAACTTGAAAGTAAGAAAATAGCAGTTCGAATTACACAAGTCTATCGTGTATGTGTTTTATTTTTGTTCGTTTCCTTCTTCACCTTCATAGATTTTGTAGTTGTTTTGTAGTTGTGTTATTTTGTGTTGTCTTAAAGAAAATGGAAATGAATTTTTTGATTTAGTTGGCCAGATGGCTTTTGTTTGTCACCCATGACTCCCATTAGAAGTTATATTTCCAGAAAACATTTCGGGTTTTGTCAACATCTTGCACCATTTCTTACCGAAATTTTACAAAAAAAACATTTCTTGGAAATATAAAATTGACTAGGCTAGATCAAATCATTGGACGTTCTTAAACTATTTGCATTAATATTTTTCCGAAACTAATTTCTCTTTTAATTAGAATTTGGTGGTACTTTAGAACCCTGTTTATCTGGAATCAAATTCCGCTGCAAAACAGGTACTAGATCAAATTGTTAATATCTATATGTTTCAAAAACAGTACGCATTTTCTGTTTAAGAACTTCCAATTTATGTGATAAACATCAGTGTTATACTAAATTATTTAAGTATTTTAATTTTATTTTGATAAACTAAGGGCTGATCGCAGTTTCTTCCGGTTTTTCGGCGAAGTCCATTTATTCGAATGCCGCTGCATAGTGTTCAAGTCATTTGGAGAAACTCCTTCGTCTACATCATCAGCCTCAGTTTTAATTTCCATTTTCTAAAAAAAAAATAATCCAACTTACGTTATCGCATAAACAATGTTTTTGACAATAATTTACCTGGACAATGAGTCTTAGTAATTGTTGTTGAGTTTCCATCATGGTTGATAACTCCCTCAATTTTTTCTTAGTTTTTGATATTTCACCGACAACGTAATCCTCTCCACTCTCCATTACCATATCTAGACCTACATATGTTAGTTCCTAATTAAAGTATTTTGTGTAGTGGATTCAATAAATTTAGGTCCAAGCTAACAAAACCAATTTATAATTCTGCAGCAGCGATCATTAATTTCTTAGTTGTTTTAGTTTTGAAACACCAAAAAGCGTTATTAGCATTGGATGTAATTTTACTTCATGTTGTTAGATGTAAGTGAAATGTATGAAAAAGCGCAAAGCATTTAATATATCTCTCCGCTTTTCGAATGTATGCTATTACTTCAGGATTCGATATTTTGCTTGTCTAGTTTTGTTTGTCCATACTCGTCAGTCAAGTCTTGTCCGGTCTAGTTCGTCAAATCTTGTCGGTCTATCCATTGATGTCTTTAGATTTTTTCTTATTCAGTCTTGACTGTCTAGTATATCTAGCATATATTTTTGTCCTGGTAATTGTATCTACAAACGTTCTACTTTCGAATAGCGGGGAAAACCTGTATAAAAAGAAAACAAAACGAAAATACCAAAAAAAAAACATGCTCCTACCAGATAAATGCCATGGTCTTTGATGGCAATACCTCCTTTGATTTCTGTTCACGCCTGTAAAGAACTCACTCATGAGCTAAGAACTTAAATAATTGCATAATTAGCTTAGCGGTGTCAAAAAGTAATGAATATTTGCATGCTAGTATTTTTTGAAAGTTTTTTTATTTCTTTGTTTTTGGAAATAATTGTTGCAAATGTTACAAACCATCTTCGGAAAATGGATTTCCGAACCATTTGCGGAGGATCGAGTCGAGGAAACCTAGCTTGCATTTGGCGTCGTTTGGATATTCTATTATCTCGCATTTGTCTACTTTCTCTAATAGCATTCGCGGTAATTTCCTTTCCAATTCGCTGTGCAAAACAACCTACACACAACAATTTACATTTACAATAATTTACAGCTTTAAAAAAATCACAAAGAAAAAGCATTTATTTTAATGTTTTTAATGAAGATAATGATTAGCATATGAATTACTTGAAATAGCAGATAATTTAGAATGGTATCACAATTGATTCACAATATATTTTGGAAGCAGAAATAGACCAAATTTTTGAATACATGATATGTCATTAGAACCAATGCTAAATTGTGTTTTTTAAGGCCAGAATGGTATAAATTTACAAGTAAAAGGTGACAATGATCCTTTACATTTTTTTATCTAAGGCTCATGAAATTGTAAAATAATGGATGAAATACATTTTTTTTAATATTTATACCCCGATGATCGACACTTCCATCGAGCTAACATGTTCCCATTGAAAGTAATATGCATATCTGTAATATTTACCTGCATAGCTAAACGTTTTAACTGAGCATTTCTTCGTACTGATTCAATATCTCCAACGGCCAAACCGATGAGCAGATTCATTAAGAGAATTGGCATCAAGACCATGAATATCCCAAGAATGAGGAACGTCGGCAAAGGAAACGGCAACGATCTGGCCTCGTCCCTCAAATAAAATGGCTGTACGTAGGTCCCCAAGAAATCAATCTCGCCCAACATCATTGAAAACGTTCTCACTAATGACATTGGTATGGTCTTGAACGACAAATGTTCACCCTAAACCCAAACAAAACTAATTTAATAAGGAACAACATTTTTATTTATCTATGTTACCCTTGAGAGTAAGATGTAAAAAGCAAGACCAAAGGCTATGATTAAGATGGAGAAGACCATTAGTACTTTAATGAGCGTTTGTAAGATTTCCAGGAACATTACTACGTAGATGCCAACTTGGTCGAAACGTTGTAGAAGTAAAAGCAAGTTGAACCAGCTCAAGAAAACCGTTAACGATGCACAGGAGAATTGCATTTCGTAGATTGTGCCCCCAAGTATTGGTACCACCATCAAAATGGATGAGGTGTAAAGAATCCAGGAGACCAGATTTATTGGGTCCAAAAAGTATAAATATTTTTGCTGATACACTTGGACGATTTCTCGTATTGAGTTTAGACCTATATACGTCATTATACCTAGGCCGCTCATGTACATTATAGGTGTTATGCTCACTTCCAACATTTTCGCCTTATTTGCTGCTAAATATTCCTAGAAATGTAAAATAAAATCAATTAAAACTAGATAAAATTATACTAAAACTAAACTAATTAGACTAAATTATAGTAGACCTAGAACTGAACAAAATTTGACAAGACAATACTAAATACGAGAAGACTAGATACCACAAGGCTAGACTAGTCTGCTTTTCCCTCTCTCCCTTTTTCTCTGTATAACTAGATAAGACGAGACAAGACAAGTTAAAATAAGACAAGAGATAAATAAGCTTGGTCAAGAATGGACAAGATAGGACTGGATAAGACTGGACAAGACTAAACAAGGCTAGGTAAGACAAGACTACAAGACGGGTATGGGCAATATTTGATAAAACTAAACAATACGGGAAAAGACTAAATAGGACTGGATAACACAGGACAAGGTACTACAAGACGGCAATATACCTCTTGCGTCATATTTGTAGAATTTGATTGGAAAGCTAAATCGTGTGCTCTCCGACTGGCGACTAGAAACTTTTTCATGTCCTCTTGGGCTTCGCCCATCCTGCCATCGTGTTCCATGAGTTGGGAGGAAAAGCAGGTGACGAATCCAAGGAAAATGCTGTAAAACAATACGTTGGCCAAATGGAAGTATTTCCCGTAAGAATTCCATTTCATTTGCAAGTATTTCTGACTCAGTGGATGCGCTAGCAACTCGACCCTTCCGTGACAAACCATGGCCTGAAAAAAATAAACAATTTAATTAAAAAATGGCTTTAAGAGATTATGTTTAGGGCTGGTAGATGTATTCGTTTGGAAATATTATAAGCTTCTTACGTTTAGGGCTGGTAGAGGTATTGGTTTGGAAATATTATAAGCTTCTCCGGTTTTCTCATCCATATCGGCGTAGAACTGTGGACATTGTAGACAGGAAAAGCTGTATTTTATCTGGAAAAGAAAATATCGGATTATGTTTGAGAAATATTAAAGTGGATATTTTTTACGAACATAAAACGATTTCGAGTCTTTTTTACACGTTGCTTTGGTCACGCACTTATCCTGGACAGCCTCGAAAACTCTCGGCATGGAAGCTATTAATGCTAGTGTTACACACGGATGCTTGTGCGATTTCAACGACATCACTTCGTCAGCCCTAAAAATCAATTTTAAATTAATTTAAGCATTTTTTTTTAATAATCCTTCGATTCTAGCGTCCTGTCTACTAGGCACTATCGACATTATTATTATTATAACTTTTTCTAATTGGGATAGAACACTGTAAATTACTGCATACTTTCCATTATATTTAGTGTTTGAAAGTGGTGCATTTGATATTCTTTCGCAAAAATCACTCATCATTTTTTTAAATACATATAAATAAATATTCATTTTTTTAAATACATATACGGGTGATTTTTTAACCGTTTGGGTTTTGAAAATTGAAAAAAAAACACGGAAAATTTGCAAAAGTGAATTAAATATTTATTTGGGCCTATAAATGAAAGCCTGTCATTTACTTTTTAAAGATTATTTCATGTAAATGTTGCCCGCGACTACGCCGTAGGTGGTCCATCCGTGAGCTCCAATTTTGGAATTTTTTTTCCAGCATTTTGGCCGGTATCTCACCAATGGCAGCTGCAATGTTGTCTTCCAGGGCTGGAATTGTGACCAGCCTGTCCCTGTACACGAAACCACATGTCAAAAAAGTCCAATTCTTCCATATTGGACAAAAAAAAGTCGGTAATCCTCGCACGGTACCTTGCTCTATTGACTGTAATGTTGCGATTTTCATCTTTCTTGAAAAAGTACGGTCGAATGATGCCACCCGCCCACAAACCGCACCAAACAGCTTGGTAGCTCTTGAAGTGCCTCTAGCTGCTCTTCACACCAAATTAGGCAATTTTGTTTGTTGACGTACCCATTGAGAAAAAATTGAGCTTCGTCGCTGAAGACAATTTTTCGATAGAAAAATGGATCTTTATTCAACTTTCCTAAGGCCCATTCACCAAACAAACGACGTTGTGGTACGTCACCTGGCTTAAGTTCTCGCAGCAGCCGTATTTTGTATGGTTTCATACCGAGGTCGTTACGTAAAATCTTCCAGGTGGTCGAATAATACAAGCCCAATTGTTGACAACGGCGACGAATTGACATATTGCGATCTTCATTGACACTGGCCGATACAGCAGCAATATTTTCCGCCGTACGCACTCTTCGCATACGGTTTGGTGGATGAATGTCCAATAAATTGAAACTAGGGCGAAATTTGGTCACAACAGTTTGAATAGCCTGTTCGGTAGATCGATTATGACGACCATAAAATGGACGTTTTTTACGAAACACATTTCTCCCACAGCACGAATTTTGATAACAAAGTTCAATGATTTGCAAGCCTTGTTCGTTTGTTAGTCTATTCATGGCGAAATGGCAGATCAAAAAGGCTCTTAAAGACCGGCACAACCGGAAAAAATTGCTCGTGATGCGGCAACGAAATGCCCACATCAAAACGCGATTTTTAAGTGTATCATGATTTTCTCAGAGGAAGAAGCTATGCTACTTTAAGCATTGGCTGTCGATATCAAACCTAGATGTAAGAGCGCTACCTTACGATTCTGAGGTCCCAAGTTCAATCCGAGTGATGTCGGAACGCATTTGTTCAAATAAAACAAATGTGACTATTAACGTACCAACTTTCCAGAGAGACAAACTTATTGTTAGACAGACTATGTAATAACGATTATGTAATCTTTAGGACCATTTAATAGACACTGAAAATGGAGGTAGCAAGTTTTAACAACCTTGTACTAGTGCCGTATCAATGTGCCAATAAGAGACAATAATGGTACCATATGAAAAAGTTGAGAGGCGGTGACTAGGGGGGGAAAGTAATCATCGAAACCTATCATTAGAAATGATGTATGGGGCAAGATTGTTCAAAGTAATCTTGCCCCATATATCATTTCTAATGATAGGTTTCGATGATTACTTTCCCCCCCTAGTCACCGCCTCTCAACTTTTTCATATGTTACCATTATTGTCTCTTATTGGCACATTGATACGGCACTAGTACAAGGTTGTTAAAACATCATTGAAACGGGAGAAAGCCACTGCTGTACTTCTCATACACTCTCTCTATATGGCCAATCATTTTAGCATATCACCCCGGAATCTAACGAAAGAAGCTGAATTTTTGTATAGACCTTTATTTTACCATTACAAATGTTGTCTCAAAAGTCACATATGCCAACATGTGAGCGTCCTTAGATATTCAAGGTCAAAGGTCGTAAAAATCAGTTTTTTGAGAATATCTCGTTTTTCTGCCTCTTACCGTATTTGCATTTATGATAAAAGTTGTAGAGAATAAATTTCTCTACAAATTTCATCTGAGACCTTTTTTTATACGTGGAACTTTTTTTGAGATAGAGGACGCAGAGTGTAGAGCGCTCAGCCATACGTTCCTTAAAGCCCGATGTATTATACCGTGTTTTTACATTGAATTGACCACAAGCTAAAAAACATTGCGTCCCTAACGTATGGCATCCACCACAACGCGAACCAACGAATGGAGTTCATCTGGTGCAGGTGGTAAAAGTGTTGTTACCGGCGTTACGGTTTCATTTTGCAGAACCCAACCCCATTCATAGGGTTGAATTAGAATAGCATTAAAATATATTTAGAATGATTTACTTCATTATTTAATTATCTGTATGTCAAAGATAAGTAATATTTGATGACTATTTGATTTAAAAGACAGAAATATATAACTAATATATAACTATAAGGTATTAAATTGTAACATTGGGATACAGGATTTACCTTGCGCTAAGGTACGTATGGCTGCTCCACACGCCCCACACCCTGCTCAGCGCTCCGCACCCTGCTCCCTCTAACTCAAAAACAGATCGACGTATAAAAAAAGGTTTCAGATGAAATGTGTAGAGACTTATATTCTCTACAACTTTCATAATAAATGCAAATACGATAGGGGGCATAGAAAACGAGATATTCTCAAAAAACTGATTTTTGCGAGCTTTGACCTTGAATATCTAAGGACGCTCACATGTTGGCATATGTGACTTTTGGGACAACATTTGCAATGCTAAAATAAAGGTCTATACAAAAATTCAGCTTCTTCCGTTAGATTCCGAAATTGACCCCTTTTTTGCCTAAGATGACTGGACAACCATCAAAATAAAGACATAATAAGGACAACAATTCATCCATTGGATGAATTATCGAAAATGTAGAAAAATAAAATTGGCCACATGGCTGCAGTGTTTGTAGGGCTAAAATAACTGATATCCACATTGGAAAAAAAACATTGACTATTTAAGAAGAAAATTGGTCAGTATGTTATTTTGTATTTATTTTTAATTTCTAAAACAAAACCAATTTCAGAAATAATAAAAGAACATGGGTTCATAAAATCAACCAAACTATGTTGTTTTTCGTGATTTTTCCATAATATTCATTAGCCATTAGACATACAATATTTTTAATATATCCAATCAACTTCTCTGTAATCGTCATTTCAAAACGCAGCGGCAGCGTTCTTGTCGTGCAACGCTGCACTACCGCGACTATGCCGGAAATAGCGCCTGTTGATCTGAACATGTACATAAACCGCTGTATCAACGGATCTGTGGGATCCTTAACTTCGATGCTAATTCTTCGATGTTCGAATGATTCGGAAGTTTGAAGTTGCTGACACAGGTCACTACAGATGGTAGGAAGTCGGATTCATCACAATAGTCGAACAAGACTTGGGACAATGATTTGAAACCTCAACCAGGTAATCGTGGCTTTTCAGTTAAAGACTGATCAAAAAGTCGTTGTTCTTCTCTATTATACGAACTGAGAACTTCAGATAAGAAAATTATATCTAGTGAATCAACCGTGTATCTATGATTTGAAGCATTGAGCGCAAAAATTGACTAACCCCAACACATATAAAACTCGGTAATTTGTCAATTAGTTGACTATTGCACACAGATAGTATAAATACTATCAATCAATTAAATAACTCTTTTTATACCGCCATTTAATTTTGATTAGGAAAATATGGTAGAATATGTGATAACATAAAGGACATTAATGCCAAATTAATAATAATAAACGCAAATTCAGAAAAAAATTGACTTAGTCCGCTTTTGCGTTCAATAGCTACATTGGTCTATACTGCCCTTAGCATTCCATAAGTTCCATAAGTTTTAATATCTCATTAGTGAACGAGTCTCGAAGGCTCAACTTCTGAATATAAAGAAAATGCTTCTAATTCTTTTCGTTGGAAAATTTTTAGATTTTGGATCGGAAAAACTGATTCAAAGCCTTTAAATTTTAAATACAGATTCCATCAGACAAGAAACCAACGATTTTAAATTAAATGAATTTTATTTGATTATCAAAAAGTACATGTAAAGTTGCTCAATCTACAATAAGCGATCGAAATGACTTCCTCCAGCCTGGATACAAGCATACAATCTCAATCGACATTGAGTGCCAAACTCTTCCAAACACACAAGGGTTTGTTTCTAATTCAGTTGTTTCAAGTGGAGTAGCGTAAAGTAGTGACTTCAGATAGCCCCAGAAGAAATAATCCTGGGGGTTTATACCAATCCATCGATCTCCGTATGTTGCTGTTAAAAAATCACGAAAAAACAAACTGAAATGTGGTGGTGCACTATGGTGCATAAACCACATTACAATTCTTGTCGCCAATGGTACATCCTACAGAAACTCGGGCAGTGTTTCCTTCAAAAAGTTGCGATACATCTTGCCAGTAAGTCTTGCTGGTAGAAATACCGGTCGAATTAGATAATCACCCACAATTTCAACCTAAACATTCAAGGAGAACTGGCTTCATCTTGGAAAAGAATCTATGTCAGGAATTGAGGGATGCGTGGACGAATAAAAATAATGAGCAGGTAGTTAGTGCCTGAACACGTTGAAGATGGTATGGATGCAACGAATTTTCCAAACTGTCCAATGACTAACATTCAAAGTATTGGTAATTTGTCGCGTAGAAGTACTTGGATCTTCCTCTGTCATGCCCAGCACATTCTGTTCCAGTTGTGCCGTTCTTAATGTCATTAGTCATTAGTCTTCCTGGCGCTCGATTTCGTTCCAATGTGCCTGTTTCACGAAGACGTCGATGAATGTTTTCGAAGATTTGTCGGTCGGGGATATTACGGCTAGAAAACCGTTCAATGTAGAATCGTCTAGCTTGTAATGAATTGCCATCAGCAAGTTCATACATGAAATGCGTGTCAGTCATCTCGGCCTTCGAATACATGGTAAAGGACTTCACTAACTATTAAAGACACGTCACAGCCAAACGTCATGCACAGCCAAACGTCACTCATGTAAGCAACTGCGACCGATACATGTGATCACTGAGGCGTATTCAAATGAAATCGACTTGCACGTTAGTAGATAAAACAGCCGTTCCAAGTTATCATCAACATTTTTTTGTACTTGATAAGCTCATTGGTGTACGCCATACTTTTATTTACATCCAATACATACATGATTTCAACCAATATTGAATATGGTTATTGCAAATTTTGTTCACCCTGTATCTTCGAAACAAAGGGTTTTTCAGAAATCATCATATGACGAAATATTATTATTATTATAAGATATTATTATTAGAATAGGCCAAGGAATAACCCCTTCAATTTTTGCCGCATGTTAACCTAACAGCCTGATATATGGGTTATTATTAGGTTATGATACTCTATGAGATAGATATGGGTTTATGATATGGGAGATGAACTTTTGGTCAATATACAGATTTGTGACCCGGAATTCCTTTTGAACCTGGCTTTTATTTCTAACCTATTCGAGCATTTAAACACTTTGAATAAATGCCTTCAAGGGAGGGATGAAAATTTCATTATCGCAAAATGGGAAAAATTGGTTAACAAGAAACATGCTCAGCCATCACATTAATGTGAATGTGTGCCTATAACTCGTAACATGAACGCGATTCGAAGGTATTTGTTGATTTAACCTAATTTGTGTAATTTCTAACTAACCTTTAATTACCTTCTAACTAACTAACTAACCTTTAATTAGCCTTATTTTAATGAAACTTTTATTTTCTTAATAAATTTTTTAAATAGAATAATTTTAGTTTTTTTTATATTTTGAATACCTCTTTAAGGTTCACTTTGTTCACCTAAAGTTCACGTGTAAAACGGCTTTGCTTCATAACTCAACCATAGCCCATTCCGTGTATATATTTGTGACGCTGCAAGTTTGATTTTACTTAAAATTATAACTGTATGAGAGTGTTTCCGTATATATAAGTTTACATGTCTACAATCTCCTACAAAAATAATATTTTCAAGCATTGCAATTCAACCATAGCCCATTCCGTGTATATATTTGCGACGCTGCAAGTTTGATTTTACTTAAAATTATAACTGTATGAGAGTGTTTCCGTATATATAAGTTTACATGTCTACAATCTCCTACAAAAGTAATATTTTCAAGCATTGCAATTCAACCATAGCCCATTCCGTGTATATATTTGCGACGCTGCAAGTTTGATTTTACTTAAAATTATAACTGTATGAGAGTGTTTCCGTATATATAAGTTTACATGTCTACAATCTCCTACAAAAATAATATTTTCAAGCATTGCAATTCAACCATAGCCCATTCCGTGTATATATTTGCGACGCTGCAAGTTTGATTTTACTTAAAATTATAACTGTATGAGTGTTTCCGTATATATAAGTTTACATGTCTACAATCTCCTACAAAAATAATATTTTCAAGTATTGCAATTCAACCATAGCCCATTCCGTGCATATATTTGCGACGCTGCAAGTTTTATTTTACTTAAAATTATAACTGTATGAGAGTGTTTCCGTATATATAAGTTTACATGTCTACAATCTCCTACAAAAATAATATTTTCAAGCATTGCAATTCAACCATAGCCCATTCCGTGTATATATTTGCGACGCTGCAAGTTTGATTTTACTTAAAATTATAACTGTATGAGAGTGTTTTCGTATATATAAGTTTATATGTCTACAATCTCCTACAAAAATAATATTTTCAAGCATTGCAAACCTCTTTTAAGTTCAAAACTTTGAACTCAATATAAGACTTATCTTACTTATCTTTAGGGCACTTTATTTTAAGTTTTAAAATAACTGCGATCCCTTTAAAGAGGCTTCCCCCCCCTTAAAAAGGATTCGCGCCCCCCCAGGGGGTCACAACCCCCATTTTGAAAAACACTGCTCCACTAGAGCAGTCGCTTTCGCTGGAGAATCTTGTACATATGGATTGAAATTTGAGAATTCCGAAAATTTCATAGCGAATTCCGAATTATGCAGATGGCTGAACTTTAAAATATTTTCTATTCGAATTCCGAATTTTCAATACCTACTTCTATGTCAGATTATATATTATATGTCACATTATATTAATACATTCTACATTTTTCATGAATGAAGGTTACATTGTGCCTAGGATCTGTCTATCATACATGGCTTTTGGAAGACATAGAATTTCTCTTGTCTTAGTATTTTATAGTACAATGGTAATTGTATAGCACATTTATGTCAAAATAATGCTGCTATTGCCTCGTCAATCCTTTCGTGTACTTGTGCTTGAGAAATTATTAAATGTGTATATGGTATTGAATGTTTTCTTTTTTCACACAAGTTATCTCAGGTATTAAATTTTACCTGCACGATTTTAAATTTCCTAAGGCAAACGTTGGCCTCTGATGCATCAGCAGGCATAACTTTGCCCTTGTATGCATTAATGCTTATATCATACGACAGGGATGGCGAACCTATGACCCGCGAGTCACACACTGACTTACACAGGCTTTTTAAGTGACCCAGGCATTGATTTTTTAACTTTTATTATTTTCTTATAAAAGTTTCTCAACCACAAATGAAGGACCATTATTATAATCGTGTATAAAAGTATAAAAATCGCCCATAAAATTCCAATGTAAATCAAATGGAGTTTCATTATTAAATGATTTCTGTTTGTTGTTACTATGGCAACAACTCGCGTCACTAAACAAAACACATAGACGTAGTGAACATTTTCTGACCTCCATTAAAATTGACTTGATTTTAAGTCTCGGCCCCTCATTCTGGATTTGTCTGGCTCTAACGTAACTTAATCTAATCCAGATTAAATCTACGTTTACCTAGATTTCATCGACAACGACCAAATAGTGTTCCCGTCACTGTGCGTTTTTACTAGTTAGCAACTTTTGCCACGGGGGCGCTGAACGGCTAAGAAACATTAGTTCTATTCAATATCTTAAGCAGAATATTCCAAATCCTTTAATTGGATTTCATTGTATAATACCTCAGGAATTTTTATGGAGTTATTCATTAATACGACACCAAAGAGGTAACACACCGGAGGAACACCGCGGAACTGGAACACCGCGGAGGTAAATTCTTATATAATAAAGCATTAGAGTTTTGTCTAAAGAGTTTTTAACTAACTTGTTTACTTCTCCTGATATCATCCCTTAAAGACTTGGCCCAAATTGAACCTTCACTCGATTTTTTTGCATAAAAAACAAAATTGCAGAAAATTGGTTAAAACACTTTTGTCTATTTCATCTAGATTCTGAGTAATAACCTGTCAAACATTCAGCTTTTTTTTCAAAATAACCTGCAATTAAACCTGTGAAGTAAATATCAATTTCTTATAACGCCATGCGAAATTTTTGCAAATTTTAAAGAGATTCTTAGACAACTGTAAATTTCCAACAAGTTTTGTCTAAAACGTTTCTCTAAATTCTTTACTTTATTGTGTGTCAGTCTGTCCGTCTGTCCATATGTGGCTGTTTGTGGAATCGTAGCTCCTAAACAAATGAACCGATTTTGATGCGGATTTTTTTATTTGAAAGCTGACGTGAGCGAGGAGGTTCTTAGCTATATTTTATGAAGATCAGTTTATGTGCATGATGATCATCCGCTCATTTCCTTCTTGACTTATTTTCTATTCGTTATACCTATGTAGGTATAACTAATTATACATCTTGACATAGCGGTCCCCCGACGCGGAGACGCTCATCATCAAAATATTAATAGGTACTTTTAATTTAGTTAAATGGGAAAGAAATTTAATTTTTTTGTTTCCTAGAGGTTTTTTTGTGTCGGGGGTTGCTTAAAATTTTTTTATTAGATATCATCCCTTAAATTTGACAACCCAAAGCAGCTTTTAAGCTTCATTCCGTTTTTTTGCAATTTTCTGCATAAAAACACGAAATAACAAAATATTGTTGAAAGTAACTTTTATGGAGAATTAAATTCTTTACAACTTTTATAAAAAAAAAAAATTGCCCAAAATTCTTAGTTTTTGAGTTATAGTCTTCCAAACTTTCAACTTTTACTTAAATTAGATTTTCGTATTTTTCAGAAAATTTTCTAAATATTTAAAAACAAAATTTATGGCAACATTAATATGTTATAGACATATGTATATATGTTATTCTCTTAGACAATTCTAATAACTAATGATGGCTGGTTCGATGGTATTTTTGAATTAAAAGCTTCTTGTGAATATAATATATGTTTTCCGAATAATTTTGGGACGCTGAATTTGAGACGATTAGTGAAAACTAGAAGTCACTGTGATAAGCCGTTCAAAAGTTATGTCATCGTGAAATCGGACTAAGTTTTGAGTTTGATTGGTTGTAACTTATAAATTAGTCAAAAGAAATGAAAGTGGCTAAGACAATATTTGTAGAAAATTCAATTGTCTAAACAAAGGAGTTAATTTTGTTTTGAAAAATTTTGGTTTCGAAATTTTTGAACCTTAAAGAGGTATTCAAAATATAAAAAAAAACTAAAATCATTCTATTTCAAAATGTTATATTTATTAAGAAAATAAAAGCTTCATTAAAATAAGGCTAATTAAAGGTTAGTTAGTTAGTTAGAAGGTAATTAAAGGTTAGTTAGAAAAACCACTTTTGTCTTTTTGTCTATTTTGTCTGTTTTTCTCAAATTTCTCCTATTTAGACTTCCAAATCGTTCCAAAAATCACAAAACAAGTGATAAAACCAAACAAATTTTCTCTTAGACAATGAAATTCTTAACAGTTTTTGTCTAAAACATTTTTACGTACTTTGTTACAATTTCCAAGTTACAACTAATCAAACACAAACCTTGTCTAAATTTGATGCCCTCTGAATTTTTCAAAATTTCGAAACCAACATTTTTCAAAACAAAATTAACTCCTTTGTTTAGACAATTGAATTTTCTACAAATATTGTCTTAGCCACTTTCATTTCTTTTGCCTAATTTATAAGTTACAACCAATCAAACTCAAAACTTAGTCCGATTTCACGATGACATAACTTTTGAACGGCTTATCACAGTGACTTCTAGTTTTCACTAATCGTCTCAAATTCAGCGTCCCAAAATTATTCGGAAAACATATATTATATTCACAAGAAGCTTTTAATTCAAAAATACCATCGAACCAGCCATCCATCCGCTCGAGGACTCTTATACAGTATAATCTTGATAATCCGACACATATGGGACTAGACAACCGCTGGATTATAAGAAAGAGTGGTGGGAGGGAATAGCGTGAGCAGTCTCCAGACAGCCGGATTACTGGACGTGTCGTCCAATTAACCAACGGCCGAATTACCGAGATTATACTGTATACATTTTTTGATTTCGATCTTTATTTTTGGTCTCCACATCCAAAGTAGAAGTTGTAAGACAAGAAGGAAACTTGAATTTTGTAAAAGCCTTATAAGTGAGAACAAAAAAAGTAGTCTTTGACCTCCGTCATCTTTTCCAAGCGATGCCACTGGCCTAGAGACACACGAGATAGTACGCAAAATATAATAAACAAATTTTGACCCACTACTCAAAAAGGTTCGCCATCCCTGTCATACGATATGGCCATCAAATGATATAATCTTAATATTTTGATAATAAAATAAATATTTTCAATCGAGAGACTTGATTAGTACCCAGCATCCGGGACGCCAATACCCAAGGATAAAATATGGAATAAAATTATAATTAAATTTCACGTTTAAAATCACGTTTAAGTATAATTTGACAGGAGGTTACCTTTCTTCATGGGTTACCATAGCGAGAGCAGCGTCTGGAAATTTGTAGTAGATTGCATAATCCATGGCGCTCATTTCCATTTGGTTGTATAACAGTTTGCTCCCCATCGAAAGGAGTAAAGCGATTGCGTTCGGTTGATTCTCCATTGTTGATAAATGTAAAGCAGTGTTCTATAAAATAAAGCGCACATTGGATAAATAAAATGGGGGTAGTCAGTTTGATTTTAATTAATATAATAGTTCGTTGAACATTGCAATATGTTGATAGAATTAATTGGATATTTTTAACACGTTTAATTAATAGGTAAACTTTGGGTAAAAATAAAACATCGTAACATCAATAACAGATTCCTAATCAATAAATATTTGTCACGGTCTTCGGTTTTATTCTGAATTGAAGAGATGATTGTCCTTTCGTCGATTTATCAATCTTATCTTGTGCAGGAATTGTGATTTTTGTCCACATTTTTTCTTGTTAAAAGTAAAAACTCGTTGTTAACATGCAAATACGATATGTCGGTTTCTGGACATCAAATTTATATGCAAATGAAATCCATTGTACTCTCAATTTCCGTTTGCGAGATAACTCGCCACGTCGAAGTAATAAAAGAAAAATCTTACCCCGTCTTTATCGATTTGATCCAAAAGATGCGAGTGTACCGAATGTAACATCTCAACCGTCTGCGTGTATCCATTCATAGCGGCTAAATGCAACGGGTTCCTTCCATTGTGGTCTCTATGCAATAAAGCACCCCGATTCAAAAGCAACTGAACGACTCGAGCGTGTCCTTGCTGCGAAGCTATGTGCAAAGGCGTAAGTCCTTCTCCGTCGCCCTCATTTATTATAAACGTACCCTTCTCGGAATCTAACAATTGCCTGACAGTATTGTACCTTCCATATCTTACGGAAAAAATAAATTATTCTAAATCAACAATTTAATATTTTTATATTTACCTTGCTGCGAAATGTAGCGGACTTTCGTTGTTATTGTTCTTGAGGTTGATACAGGCTCCAAGTCGAATCAGGTTTTCCAGGCTGCGTATGTGCCCTTCGCGACTGGCGTAATGTAATGGAGAACATCCTGTAATGTCCTTTTCGTTGAGGAGTTGCAAAAGACTCATCTTAGACTGTGCCTGAACGGTTTGGAAAGTTTATTAATTAATGTTTAGATAGGATTGTTGTAAAATATATTTCATTTAATCTTTGTTGGAATATTAGTTCCAAAACAATTATTTGCTTAGTTTAATTACATTTTGTAAAGTACTAAACGAACTAGTTCAACTATTACTATTACAATTATTGTTGTGCTTAAATTCAACTATTGTGTTCCAGGTGAAAATTGCTATTTTACAGTGGAAATTATCAAATTATTTATGTACACAAAAAATACGTGAATTAGTTCAATTTAAAAATAGATGAATAGTATTAGATCTACTATCATTACGTGATTGTGTAATTGTTTAAATCTAAGCAACTAAAATAAACCTATCTTAACAAATATTTGTATTGTAAAACATTTTTTTTTCTAGAGGTTGCTTGAGATATGTACAAAAAATGAAAATAATAGAGGAAAGCACAAACAAATATATTTATTTCTATGTGTTTGTCTGGATGGCTTCATGGATTTTTTAAGCTGGTATTCTATTCATGGTTTCTCATAGTTTAGACTTTAGACGATTTTGTATGACTCCAGTCTCGATTTAGTCATAATAATTACAGATTATATTTTCTAAACTGGATTTAACAAAATTATTTATAATCTAGGTTTGTGAAAAATTTATAATGAAAATAATAACAAAGCGAAAAAAAAACTAAAAAAAAAAACAATAAATTTAAGAACTTGCCTACTCCTTCATACGCACAGCGTGTTTGTCAAAGACTTCCACGTAAATGGCAACTATCTATTTGTAGATAAATTCTAAAGGACACTGTTCAATTTCGGAATTTATTTGTTACATATAAGGATTATATAATCTGGATAAATTATACTTTTAATATTATTAAATCAGGTGCGAATTTGCAAAACTTTATACAGAATAAACGAGAAAATAAGTATAGTATGTATTTTTTTTAAATACAGTTGCTCTCAAAAGTAGTCATATACCATAAAAACTTGATATATTTTTAAAATGATCTGAAATTAATTGATGAAAAATGTCACAAAGGAAACATTAACAAATGAAAATTTATTTTTAATTCAATTACGAAATTAAGAATCGGCAAAGCTAATGAGTAAATACACTCGCGTAACTAATCAGGTTTGAGCCAGGGCCACCGCGATAGGTTAATACAGTTTTTTAAGTGCAAAACCATAAATACAATATTGACAGTTGGTGTTGGCAGTGGTAAATTAGGTTGGTATGTATATAATATTTTTATTACTCATGCGCGAAAAGTACTTCTTGGCATACATTATTTAATACGAGAAATGTCACGTCTCGTTGTATTTTCACATAACATGGGTACATTAAGAAAAACAAATAAATAAAAATAACATGAACACAATCAAGACCTCGATATTAAAAAAGTGAAGTGTCAGATTTTTTCATTCTTCTTGTCCTATTCATTAATGGATGTTCGCGACCACATGTCCCATTTCTACACGATCTCTAGTTGTGTGGATCAAACTTTCTACAGTTCGGAGTCCCGTCCATTGCTTTATGTTCTGCCAAGAAATTAAAACCAAGACATCTTCTCCCTTCTACACCCCTTTTTCCATCAATTTTGCCTTCAATTATTAATTGCAGTATGTGGTACTTTTGGTTCTGCATTATGTGAACCAGTTCATTGTTATTAATACTTCGCGGTCTTTGTTAATTCGTCTGAGCACTTCTTCGTTTGTGATTCTTGCTGTCCAGGAGATCTTGAGTATTCTGCGGTACAGCCACATCTCAAAAGCTTCACGTTTGTTCATTGATGCTGTTTTCAGTGTCCATCCTTCCATACCTTAAGGAGAACCGACTATATATAACACTTGACGAGCTGCAGCTTGAGGTTGATATCAAAGTCAGTGTTGGTGAAGACTTTTTTTAACTTCGTAAATGCGCTACGTGCATTACGTTCATTGCACGTTCAACATTACTACGTTCAATTCTGCATTTTATTTCGATGGATGATGTCCAATTCTCAGTGAGCCATGTACGTACTCAGATATTTAAATTTGGTCAACCGCTCAATTGGTAACTCGTCAAATGTTAATCTGTCATTCCTCGATGCGTCTGAGTCGCTGCTAATTACCATAAACTTTGCTTTCTCAGTGTTAATGTTCAATCCCATGTGTTTACTATGTATTCCTACGCTATTAACTAATTGTTGTAGATCTTCTATGGTTTCGGCTATTAGTATTGTGTCGTCCGCATATCGAATGTCTTTTATACAGTTTCCGTTAACCTTGATGCCTTTTTCGATATTGACAAGTGCTTCTTGGAATATTTTCTCTGAGTATAGGTTAAACACGAGAGGCGATAGAACACACCCCTGACTAAATCCTCTACAGATCTGTATTGGTTTGGTTACTTCTTCAATTTTATTTTATTTACTTTCGTCAATTTTAACTTCTGCTGTTTGGTTCCAATGAAGAACCAAAATACATCTGATGTCTTTTTGGTCAACATCTAGGTTTTTAAGGATTTAGATAAGCTTGTGATGTTGTACGCAGTCAAATGTCTTTTCGTAGTCTATGAAGCCTAGGTATATATTTTTCTTCTGGTCTAAACAGTTTTGCACGAGGACTTGTATTGCGGTTATTGCTTCCCTTGTGCCCAAACCTTGCCTGCATCCAAATTGACTCTCACTCATTGTGTCTTCAGTTTTCAGTTTGTGTCAGAGTTTTTGATGTATGATTTTTAGGAACAGTTTTAAGGCGAGGTTCATAAGTCTAATTAGTCTATGTTCTTCACAATTTTTGGCGGTTTTTCTTTTCGGGAGAGGGATAAACGTTGATGTGAGCCATTGTACAGGGCATTTACCCGTATCGTTTACCCATAAGATTTTGTGTAAAGCAGAGATAACTTTCTCATCCAGGATTTTGAGGATTTCTGAGGGAATTTCATCTGGTCCCTTTCTTTTATTTGATTTTGCAGTTTGTATAGCTTTTACTATTTCACTCTTAATACATTGAAGGACCTGTTAAGTTGTTGTCTTCCATTGCCCTATGTTGTCTTTCGCCGTCTGAAAATAGTTTCTTGATAGAAACGATAGTAGATACCTACGATAGTAGGTTCTTGATAGTAGATACTAAATAATAATAAAAATTAAAGAAAACATTTTAAAATGAGTGTAAATTCTGTGGTGACACCGGAGATATGAGGAGAGTTCTTATGACTAATCAACTCCACCGGAGTCAATTGAAAAAGCAAATTTTTCATTTTTGATTCCATTTTTTATTGATGACCCCTGGATCCCAAACTTGTAAGATACATCCCCTCGTATGAGAAATAAAAAATTTTATTTGTAACACGGGCGGTATTGTCAATTGCCCTCTCAAGCGAATGTGCGCACTCAACTTCGTTCGTGCGCCCATTTTCGCTCTCGCGTGATATTGACAACTTACCGCCCTAGTTACACAATATACTATTATAATAAGGTTTGAAAACAAAAAGAAACAAATCTAGATTTAAGAAATGCAATATTTAAAATAAGAAATGAGGAAAAGAGTTACGGTGAAATTGCCAAAATTTTAAATAAATCACGTGCAAACGTTCAATCGATTATTAAAAGGTGGGAATAAATAGATACGACAAAAATAGAAGCCGATCCGGACGAGCGAAAGTGTTAAATGCATTGTTCGATGTTCAATCATTGTTAAACATCGTAAAAGCAAACCCATTAAAGAGTGCACCATCTTTTACCGTCGAACATACATGTTGTCAGAAGACTGTTCATCCCGAAACTGTTCGTAGATTATTACGTTCTGTAGCTTATAACGGCTTATAAGGCCACTCCGATAACCGTTTATTTAAAAAATAAATGCCGACAAATGTTTATCGTTTGCCCATAAATGTGAAACGCAAAACGTTCTGGAAACGTTGTCTATTTTCTGATGAAAGCAAGTTCTCGATTTATGGAAGTGATGGAAATTGCAAAGTATGGCGTAAATAAAGCCCCCATTCACAATCAGTTAAACTGTTCAGTTGAACTGACGTACCTCGAAAAAGTGACTGTGAGTGTGAAATCCTAACGTAAAATTTTGAACTGACGGCAACCCACGGATTTACCGGGCAAGCTTACCGGGAAACTGACCGCGCATGCGCTTAGTCAGTCGTAGTTTAACCGCCATGGCGCCAGGACGTGCAATAACTGAAGAATTTATAGAAAAATAGCTTGAAATATGTAGATTCGTCCATTCTCACGCCAGTCACTCTTTTTCAGTGACAACTCATTTAACAAATTGATATGAGATAACTGATATTAATTTGATTATTTTTTAACCATTATTTTTTAACCATTTTTTGGTTCAGTTTTTTTTTGTTTGTTTTTCTATTGATTAAAGGGCTACAAGTAGCAGCCGTCATAAGTAGAATATGCTCTTCGGAATCCGAATCCAGTAGTGGGGAAATAATTTTTAACTGATCAGTTCTAAACGTCAGTTCAACTGATCAGTTTAAACTGTCTGTGAATGACGGGCTTAATACAGGATTAAAACAAACACGGTGGAGGGAATGTCATGATTTGGGGTACCTTGTCGGCGAGTGGGGTTGGAAATATGACTTTCATTGAAGGGCTTGTAGATCATAGGAAATATCTCGACATTTTACAACAAAATGTATTACCTAGTGTTCAGGATTTAGCCCTTGGGAATGATTGGGTGTTTCAACAGGACAACGATCCCAAGCATACCGCTACTAACGTAAAGCTCTGGCTATTGTATAATGTATCAAAATAGGATCACCCACCCCAGTCGCCGGACACAATTGAACATCTATGGGAGGAATTAGACTGGCGTCGGCGTATTCATTTACCAGAAGTTCGTTCTCAAATTACCAATACAAGATCTTTAAAAGCAGCTCTTGAGAAGGTCTGGCATGAAATTCCACCTTCCGTAACCGAAAATTTGATTATAGTAATGCCCCGACGTCTCAGTGCAGTTATTGCTGCAAAAGGTGGACCAACGAAATATTAGAATTGTTTAAATAGTTATTTTGTTACAAATATTTAAGTGCACGTATACTTTTCTCAGCTAATTTTTATTGTTAAATCTACGTTTTTTTACATACGTGAATTAAGTGTTTAATTTTTATTATAAATCAGTTCATAATTATAAAGCTTTCCTTTTTAAACTATTTTAGTCAACTTAAAAGAATTAAACTTTGTTCATATGACGAAATTCCTTGGAGTATGAATAGTTTTGTGAGTAACTGTACATCAAAACGTAAGATTTTTGAGAATTGAAAAAGAAACAAGTGAGAATCACAATTTAAAAAAGGCAGAGAAAAAAGAGAGTTTATAAAAATGTGTATTTTTTTAAACAAAACTAACTTGTTTGAGGACATCTTACAAAGCAATTTTTCTAAACTGGCTAATGTTGGCTTAAAGTTAAAATCTTCAAATCAAATTTTCTAATGTAACATATCAAAATTGTTAAACAAACCAGACAATTAAAAGGTTAAATCGAGAAAAAAAAATGAGGGTTGCTATTTAAAAAAAATGTCGATGACGTCATAGTACAAACACCAATGACGTCAGGATTTTTTTTTACGACAAAACATTGCATTTTGGAAAATATTATTGACGTGTCCGAGCGATTATCCAATATATAGTAAATAAAGAAAATATTGTTTTGGTTCCAAACTTTAACACCACACCACTTTATATAACAATGCAATAATTGCGATTTGTCTAGTATTAAAAATTAATGTATTAATATTATAATTTAAAATTCTACGAATTGCACTTGCGATTTATAAATTTACTATGTTTTAACCACTCTTAATGGGTAAAAATATTATATAAATTGTTATTCACAGTTTTATAAATTTAAACACTTAACACGACTCGAGTTTCGACTGGTGAATGTCATTTTCAAGTGGATTACAAATTGATAATTAATTAGTTGGATACTAAATGTTTTTTGGTTTGGAAGGTGCTATTCTGCAATTAAGGAATTATCTTGAGACGATTTTGCAATATTAAAGAGTTGCGAAAAGTTTAAGACGGTTTGCTCGTTAAGGAGATTAACGGATGAGTTACGTCTCTGTTTTAAAATTTTTAATGACTTCAGAAGATTAAGTTTCGGGCCTTTGTTGTAATCATGCAAGATTTTGAGATTATCTATTTCCGGAAATTTCTGATTATCATACCTAAGCTACCATTATAAGTAGTGATATGATCCTGATGCTTCAAAATTCCATTTACGAGCGCTTGGGTCATTGCGAGACCAAAGAAGGTCGACAATTTAAAAATTTGTTATAAAAATCGTGCAAAAAACATTAAGACATTTTATTTTCCCATTTGGTAGTTAAGTCTTAGTTCCTTCAAGAATTATGAGGGGAATTCTTGAAGGAACTAAGATAGCGGGTTTTGGTTTATGTGGATATGTTTCTCATTACCTTTAAAATAAGGTGAAATTCGACAGGGGTTGTTATTTAAAAATGATTTTTTTTCTTCAAGCGTTCAAAACTTCGGACTCCGTCTTCGGACTTTTGGGAAGCCCAGTATTACTAAAGAGAATATGTTATCTTTGAAATGGACCTGGCAAATCTTGATATAGTTGGCAATCTTAAACTAAACTTGTGTATTATAGTGTACACAACATTTAATTATCTAACTATAAATAATATAATAATATGTTGGTTTAGTTGCTATAGTATGTAATTTGCATTGCTATAGTTGTAATGTAAACATAGATTGTAATATTTATTGTCCTAGTCGTGGAGAATCTTAGCTTAACTTTGTTAAAACGTCCATAGATCAGAATGTGAGATATACTAAATCAAGGAAGTTTCAATGCAATTATGCAACATTAATGTCCCAGGGAACTTAGTAGACAGTAGGTAAGATTAGATGTATTGTTGGATTTAGAACTTTAGCGCACGATCAGGGGGAGGCTTTAATAATATTAATAATTGAATTAAAGCTACCATATAATATTAATTAATCTTTATTATAGTAAACGCATAAAGGCCTAGCGACTTTAGGTCTTTCGGCTCTGGTCATTACAGATGTTGTGAAAAAAAATAAATCTATAAAGCTATCACTAAACGCAAAATAATTTTTAGATAATTAAACATTGTTTATTTTAATATTTAAAACATTACTAATAGTAAAACTAGTTTTGTTTTATACGTCAGAAAATTTACGACTCAATTCGTGGGGACAAATGTGTAACTTTATTTTACAAAATTTTTCTCCTTCCTCGTCATATTTTATATTACAATATTCTATATATTATACAATTTTTAAATATTTGCATATTGAGGCAAGGTCGGGCCATACCTCAATAAAAGATATAATAAAAGAGCCAATCCTTAACAAAGAAGACTCACTGCCTCAAAGGCTTTCATTCGAAATACCCTTTAAAACATAACTACGGTGGACAGAATGGAATTACCACAAGAAAAACCATCTAGACGTATTCTGGTACACAGACGGCTACAAGAAAGACAGAGGAACAGGCGCTGGAGTCTGTGGTCTGTCTCCTAGGTGCAGCATAACTGTGAAGAGATACACTACAGACTTCCAAGCGGAAATTCTCGCAATCGATACACGTGTACGGAAAAAGTTGAGAACGGACTACAGACGTAGAAACATATATTTTTCAGGGACAGTCAGGCTGCGTTAAACGCCCTAACATGTCATTGAATGAAGTTTCAAAACTGGAAACTTCTGGCACAGCACAATAACGTTACACTTGCGTGTGTGCCAGGTCACATTGGTCTGGAGGGAAACGGAAAGGCGGCTGCAAAATGCCGTTTGTCCCACGTTTTGGATAAATGCAATTGTTTTATAGTTTTATAGTTTGTCCAGAAACTAAGGGTTTTTATTACCACGCTAAAATCTACCTCCCCCAAACATATTAGAAAACGTGCGAAGGCCTATAAAAACCTTCTTATAGAGATTAACCAGAGGACCAGACATGGTCGGAGCTTCATGGTAGGAGCCAAGAAAATTCATTCTCCCCTTATTTGAATTAGAGGGATGATTTAACCCCTCTTACAGATATATTATTAGAGATCGGATTTTAGGCAAAACACCTATCGTCAGTTTTTCAGGCATCGACTTTCTAATAATACACAAATTTGTTTTAGTAAATTCTGAATCATTAGAGCCCTATTTGATTATGCTTTTTTTGCCTTTTTCGTACTATTTTTTACTATCACCTATTTTACCAGGTATTTTGCCTGTTTTCGTTTATTTTTACCTATATTTGCCTATTTCTGTGTCTATTTTGTATTCTTGGCATTTTCTTATGCAATTTAGCTCTATCATAAATTAGATTTGTGACCAGTCTTTGAGAAGCCATCCTACCTTCACCAGACGAAATTGTTTTTTTTGCTTTTAGCGGTGTCACAGACCGATTTGTTTGATCATCCCCTTTCTTTTGTTAAAATACCGCGAAACTTAAGCAACCAACTATTCCCTCCACTCTTTAATTTTCTCAGCCAATCCTTGAAAAGCTAGCCCTTCTACAGATCGTGAATAACTAACGTAATATTTGAAAGTTCCCTTCTCACTGTAGTCATTGCCTTCATATCAGTTGTTTTTGCTGTTTGTTTAGCCCTTGTAGTCTTGTGTTGTAGTTGAGCAAAAGTGAATTTGAACGTTTTTTTTATCAAAATGCCAAAACAAAAGACACCCCTTAATAGAAAAGTAAAAGAATGAATATCAGGTATATCCGAACTGAAATTGGATAGGGACGGTGTATTTTGCAGCGCCTGCAGTAAAATATTAAGTTCTACAATTTTTCACCATTAAACACAAACTGAAACATTACTGATGTTAAATGTATAATTGTAGGTGGTATTTAAAAAGAGTAGCCATGTTGAGCAGCATTTAAAAACATCTCTCCTTCAAGAAAATAAAACAAAAAAATTGAGGCAATCACTATTAACTCAAAGTACTTTAAATGAGCAAACTCAGGTGAAAAATGAGTTTTATTTAGATTTATGTACAGCTTTAGTGGCCGCATATATACTTTTTTTTAATTGGAAATTACTGAATTTAAGGGATTCTTGGAAAAATATTGCAAAAAGAATGCATTCGTTGAATCTACACTACGAAAAAACTATTTCTCTAAATGTTACGACAAGGTATGCAAATTAATTTAACAAAATCATAGGATACTTACATAAATCTTGATTTCTACTTTAATGAAATTAAATTATCTGCTGTTAGGGACAATTCTGTGTTTTTTAACTGTAGGTACCTTTAAAGTTTAAAAAAGACAAAATTGCTCCTAATATAAAAAAATTATAAATATTTTAAATTTTTAGTCTATTGAAAACATACGAACTGCTATTGGTCTCCATGATATATACATATGCGTAGACGAAACAACTGATGCCATGGGACGATAATTCATTGCAAATTTGATAGTAGGAAAACTAACCGATGAAGGCTCTCCAAAAGCTCATTTATTGGCCTGCAAATTTTTAGAAAAAGCAAATCATGCTACAATATCACGTTTTATTCACGATAATTTAAGTAGGTACGAGTCTAAATTTTGTCTACAGGTAGTTACCTACATTTTTTTAGCATTATTATGGCCAAATGGTATTCAGCATGATAAAGTTTTTTAAAATTATATTATTCAGATGTAGCTGCATATATGGTGAAATCTCCTGTAAGTTTGAAGATTTTTTACCCAAGTCTTATACATGTCACTTGCTTAGCTCACGCATTGCATTTGGTATGTGAAGTGATACGTAACGAATATGAAAACGTAAACGGACTAATTGCCAGCACAAAAAAGGTATTTCTCAAATCTCCGTTAAGAATTCAAGTATATAGAGACCATTTACATGGCCTACCGCTGCCTCCTGAGCCAATAATAACACGATAGGGCACTTGGCTGAAAGCTGCCTTCTTTTATTGCGACAATTTTGAATCAATTAAACAGGTAAAGACTTGATTCTCTATTTGTTGAAAATATTCCTACTAGTAAATTTCAAATGTTTAAGGTAATACAAGATTTTGATTCTGATGCGGCTAGGGCTATAAAAGATGCAAAAATGTACTTTGCGAAACGGAACATCAAAAACGATTTAATTTATATCAAGAGTAATTTCAAAATTCTTGTTGATGGTATAAAGCTACTTAAAACAAATACCTCACCTTTGGTGGAAACAATTGGCATTATCAATAATGTAACGGAGTCCCTGATGTCAACCCCAGGACAAGTGGGTCGAAAAGCATACGAAAAATTGACAAAAGTAATAAATAAAATCACTGGATTTGCTTTTCTCAATAATATTTCAAAATTATTGGCTGGCGAAAATGCTGAAATGCCAGAAAAATTGACCATATCACACATCCCAAATTATAAATTTGCACCACTAACATCGTGCGATGTGGAGAGGTCATTTTCCATCTACAAGACCATATTATCAGACCGTCGTCAACGGCTGACGGAAGATAATTTAGAAAAACTGATGGTGTGCTACACATAACAATTAATGAAAATTAAAATTTATAATGTTTTCAGGTTCTCGTTCCATTTTTTTTAAATCTAGGTCAGTTCTTGGGTATTTGAAACAATGATTAATACTCTTAGTATTTTTTCCGACGTTTCGTCCTTTATTTTCGGACTTCTTCAAGGAAGCTACAATATTACATATTCACAATAAATAACTTATTTAAATGTCACCGTCATAAAATTCAAAATTTAATAATTTGAATTTTATGACTGTGAATTTAATTTTATAGAAATAATTCGGTAGGTGGAAGATAATGTAATGTTGTAGCTTCTTAATGTTGTAGCTTCTTTGGAGAAGTCCGAAAATAATGGACGAAACCTTGTAAAAAAGACTAAGAGTATTAATCATTGTTCCAAATACCCAAGAACTGACCTAGATTCCAACAAAAATTAAAATTTATAAATAAAATTTTGAGTAAGTAATGGCCTTTTTCGCGACCTAAAACTGTAAATTTAAAGCCTTTTTCATTAATTTATTTGCCTTTTTGCCTACCTTTTCTGATAGTTTTTGCGACCTTAAAGTCCGACCTCTATATATTATACTAGGAATGGTATAAATACCATTCCCCAGCTGTCAGTAACTAGTAAGAAGTAAGAGAAAAGAGAGTAGAGTGGTAAGCTATAAGTTCTTAAGTCTTAAGTTATTTTGTTGTATTATTGTTTAATTAAATTGTTAAAACCAACTCGACTATTATTCGACAAACTAAGTTCCTTGCGAATCCCGGTAAATTACATTACAAGATCCCGAGATATTTAGATATATCTCAGAGTCCGAAGAATTGTTGGCCATCAGTCCTTCCCTCTTAACATTGAAGTCGGCGGTGGTTCACACAATAACCCCCTTCACAACATTGGTGGCAGCCCCATAACATTGGTGGCAGCCTCACAACAACATAAACACCCTAACAGCTGAAATCTTGCAACTGTCCAGGAAGCAGATTGAAACTGTGGCAGGTCTTTTAATGGGACACTGCGAACTAAGAGGACACCTGCAGAAGATGGGCATCTGGACAGATGAACCACTATGCAGACTCTACAAGGAAGAGAACGAAACTGCCTCCCATACAATCTTCCTTTGCGCAGGAGAATAAAACTCAACATTAACATGATCCACAAGTCACGTAGACTTCTGGATCTAATGCATGGTCTATTTGTTTGAATGGAAAAATGTGAGGCAATACAATAGGCCTATAAGGTCGCAGTGTTTTCAAGGGATGTAGGTTTTTAAATATAAAAATATTTGCATAAAAATGTGTGAATAAAAACACAAAATTTCGAAACATTTTGTAATGATGAGAAAATTTAAGGTTTAATAACATAGAAAAAAAAAGTTTCAAATTTCATATTTTTCAAAACCTGGAAATTTCGTTTTAATTCACAATGTTATTTGTGTTAAATTAAAAAAAGCAAATATATTTTCGTTTTAATTTAAATTAACAAATTTTCTAATAGAATTGTTAAAGTCAAATAAATTTCAACCAAGAATTTTAATTTTTCGTTTAGCAATTTTGAAAATCTTGGAAAACCTTTACCACCTTTGCAATTTACAAACACAATAGCAAAATTTACATGATATTTTGTTAAATTTAAACAAATTTTAACCAATATTTTTTTTTATATAGTTATATAGCAATTTTTTAAATTTTTAAAAACATTTAACATTCTTGAAATTAAAATATAAAAACAAAAACATAAAAAGAATAAGAATTTTTGTAAGATTTTTCTACTACATTTTGGGTATTATGGAAGAAAGATGTTTAGTATAGTTAAATTGGAGGAATATTAACGATATAGATTGCAACATCTAAAATTTTGTGAGTAGAAGATTAAATACTGTAGTCTGTTGGTAAGAGTTATTGCACCATCTGGATTTTGAATGAAAAATATCTAAAATTCGTTGAAAAAATTAAAATTTTAATGTTTAAAGTTCACGAATTAATATAGTATAAACTTCGATTCCTGTTTGGATAAATTTCTATAAATAAAATTTGAGAAGAAATTTATATATACATTAGTTATATATATCATAAGTTATTTATATATACATTAATCATGTTCGAGTAATATATACCTTATATAGTTAATTATATACTATAATCTTAATTAATGTGTATAGTTAATTATATACCTTAATCAAGTTCGAGTCTCGCAGAATCTTGATAAAATTTAAAATCATCAGATTTCTGATCTGAATTTTTAATAAAAAAGTCTAAAAGTTTACATTTATTGTTTCAATTTGAAGCTATCTAATCCAAAAGTTCTAACGGCTAAAACAAATTTTATCGCATGTCACATACGGAATGCAGGTTGCTCGCACCCGTGGTTAGACTTTCTTCGTCTAATCAAAGTATGTAATTAGGAACGACGAAGACCAAATTAATTCTTTATCCAAAGGGCTCAAAGAGATTAATCATTCTCCCGAAAGTGAACTATTTACATTACTTCGAGTTACGCTTGTAAATATAAAGTAATCTATGAATAAGTTAGAATTAGAGTAGGTTTAAGTAGGAAATTTGTGTATAAATTACGATTTAATTCAAATTAGAAATTTATATAAGATTAAATGTGATTATTATTTTGAATAAATTTATTTTAGAAACATTTAATGGTATCGAAAAATGTTTAACGATAACTTAATAATTATTATAATGTTTCTAAATTAATACATTTTCACATTCACAGCAATGCAATCATAACTTTTGGATTAGATAGCAATGATAGATTGAAAAAAAATATTCAATTTAAAACAATAAATGGCAACTTTTAGACTTTATTATTAAGCATAAACAAGTTTTTTCAAAGTTTTCAAAAATTCAAGAAAAAATATTATATCAAATAGGGTTTTCGCGTACCCGACTTTTTTTAATACCCGGGTATCGGGTATTATATTTTCATATACCCGGGTATCACCGGGTACCCGGGTATTTGCAATTTTTGCAGAAAAAGAGACAATTTCTTATAATATTATATTTTATTTTATTACGAAAGAGTGAAGTATGTCAATAAGTCTCCTTAACTTATAGTACAATCAGTCACACAGTTAAACCGTATTGTTCCCATTAAATAATTAGGAGCTAGTTCCATTGTCCTGTAGAGTTAGCTGTTTATGATGAAAAGCTTCTCGGATGAATTTACTACGAGCGTGCAATCATTTCCGAAATTTTAGTACGAATACGATAAACATTTGTTATTCGAGGTCTTTTTGGATTTAGGTTTGGACTTTGTTCAGATTCAGATTGAGAAGCCGATGTCGATGGCACTTCTTTTTCGCACGTAAAGTTCTGTTTTTCAATCTTTATTTTGTGTACTTTTGTGTACTTTTTGTGTACTATCTAAATGTTTTAATAAAACACTTATTGAATAGCCTTTATAGGATAATATTTTTGGGCATATTGAACATTGTAATGATTCCTTATTCTGTATCTTTTTTTAAATATTTCCGTATTCCAGAAACAGGTTTATTTATTTTGCATACGAAAAGTAAGCCATCGTTTAGTAATATTTTATAGGGTATCCACTAGATACAACTTTTTTTTTGTCTCAATAATATTAAATTCAATTACTCACCGTTCACCGAACAATATTTTAATCAAACTACAACGAAATACAATAAAATATGGCGAAATAACCAAACCTAATTTCATGTTTACTGCATTTTTGCGAAAAACTCAACGCCTTCTTTGGAGTTATTTTAGTTATTTGTAGTGAAAATTTGCTAATATTATTTTTAAGGCGCTACTTAATAATAATTTTCCGAGAATTTTGATAAATTTTTGTGAAGTAAGTACCCGGGTACCCGGGTCTGACAATGACTATGAAAATAGTACCCGGATCCGGGTACCCGGGTAGAAAATCCTAATATCAAATAATGCTCGTCACAAAATATTGATTATTATTCTTGTTGATTTCTATTAAAGCTCCAAATTAAAAATGTAGTAACTTTGGGTAACTTTTAATCTAAATCTAAATTCCTTCATGTTATTGCTACGTCTGTGTGTTTCTTCTTTGAGACTATAATAATGAGTGATATTTATACTTCTATTGTCATGTTGAATAGAAGTTCCATGGAACTTCCATGTCTTCCTACGGGTTTGTCTTTTGAGTGGAATTAAAGTAAGAAATTCTTCCTGAATATTCTTCCCTTCCTGAATATTGTGGAATTCTGGAAGAGTATAGATCGCTCTACTAATCCAAGTGATCCGGTATCTGTAATGTCATGCGACTCTTCACTTGCTAAAGAAAATACAGCCCATGATTTTAAATCAGTAAATTCTTGTGATGTCACATTATCTGTTATATTGAGTGTTCTATCAGAAATTGTCTTTGCAGACAATCAAATTTGCGGAATCTTTGCTTTGGTAAATACAATTTTAATTTGTTTCTTATCTTTGTTTCTGCAGTAAACTTAAAATATATATTTTGAACGGGCTGAAGACAACGGGCCACCCAATTTTCATAAAAGAGCCGCAAGCGGCTCGCCAGTTGACATAGACACAACAATATTGTTGGGCTTTCTCATAGAAGCGGACAATATAAACTGCTTGTAAAACGAAATATTTTCAGAGGACTTTTGGGACTTGTAGGACTTTTGGGTTGATCATCAAGTCTATAGCTTTCAAACACTTGCCAAGGTAGCAGAACCTAATCAGAGAAACACTAACTAATACATTCTTCAAAGTTAGACTTGGATTTCACCTAATACCCACCTGAGTGAATTCCAGATAGATCATGTGGCCATTTCACGAAAACCTCAAAAGGAAATACAAAACGTGAAGGTACTAAGAAGCGCCAATCTGGACTCCACTGGTAGACCACTACCTCTCAAAGATCCAAATAAGACTCCAGCCTAGAAACACTAGATTACATAGAACCTCCAAAATGGTAAGATTTGACGTCGAGCGACTCAAGAACAGCCAAGAACTAAGTCAGAGACTGAACAACACAGACCTAAATAACTGGGACCAACTGAAGGAGACTCTTGTCAAGGCGGCCAATGAACTCGCCCCTCTCGCTAGAAGAAGGAAGCATCCGTGGTGGACTGAAAACTGTGACAATGCAATAGCCTAAACACAGATAGCCTGGGTGAAGTGGAATTCTAAAAAGACCAAGGAAAATTGGCATAAATTTTTGGAACAAAGAAAGGTTACTGCCAAGACAAAACCAACTAACCCAAATCGAAGAGAGCTTTGCTAAGAATAATTCCAGAGATTTCTTTGGAACCTTTGGAAGCAAGCACTCAGAAAATACGCTCCGCCAAGCCTCCACTTCAGAGACTCACAAGGCAAACTGGCTTATAACGACAAGTACAACTGTAGCTCAGTACTTCTACTCAAAAATCTACTCAACTGTGACCCACCCAGCGAAGACTTCGACTATAAACAAACCACATCAAACCCGGACTAGCTTCCCCGTCATTGGAAGAAGTTGGCCAGATCATTCAACATCTTAAGAATAATAAAGCAGCTGGAGAGGACTCTATCGTTGCTGAACTGTGTAAAGGTGCTGGAAACAATGCCGTGCGCAAGCTAACCGAGATTATCCAGGACATCTGGGAAACAGAGAAATTACCACTCGATTGGAAATCTGCTCTGATCCATCCGCTTCACAAAAAGGGAGATTTTACTGATCTAAGCAACTACCGTGGAACTTCTCTCGTCCCGGTAACATCAAGATTCTCTCGAAGGCGTTACAAACAAGGGCACAAAATCAGTTGGATAGTCAACTGGGAGAATACCAGAATACTTAAAACTGTACTTGCATACTCCAAGATGAGAAACCGCAAGGTAGTCGTCACCTTCGTTGATTTTAGGAAGGGCTACGATTCTATTGATAGAGAAACGCTTAACAAAGTACTCCAGGAACTAGCACTAGACAACAAAACCCGCAGACTCATGTAGAAACTTTGAACAACACCCATTCCAAGGTTAAATTTAGAGGCGAGATTTCGGAAAGCTTCGAAATAAAAACTGGAGTGAGCCAAGAAGATGGACTTTCCCCACTTCTCTTCAACTATGTCCTTCAAAAGGTTATGAGAGAATGGCGCAAGGAACTGAACAATTTGGGTGCTCAGAGTGGTATCTACCTGGGACGTAAGAACGATGGACTGGTTGTAGATTGCCTGGCCTTTTCAGATGACATGGCACTGTTTGCTGATTCTCTTGAGATGGCAACAATGCAGGTAAACCTCAGAAAACACGTGGGTCAACACCATGGCAAAGTGGGTCTTTAAGTGTCGCTGGAGAAAACAGAATTCTTCACCATCATCAGAGAAGCAAACAGAGATGTGTTACTAGAACAGGGAAACATCAAGAGGACTGAGAAATTTAAGTATCTCGGCGAATGGATTGAACCCAACTTATCAGAAAGAGCATCATTATCCAAGAGAGACAGCAAGTTAGAACTAGCCTTTGGGCTGACTAAGAACACTTACAATAAGAAATGCCTGTCACGCAACCTGAAACTTAAGCACTACACATCAGTCTTACGACCAGAAGCCCTGTATGCCATGGAGTGTCTTTCCTTGACCCGAAGGGGTCTAATAGAGAAATTGGAAATCAGAGAGAGGAGAATCCTCAGGAAGATCCTAGGCCCGGTGAAGGAAGATGGGGAATTCCGAAGGCGGCATAACTCTGAGCTCTACTAACATATTGAGATGCTCTCTGACTGTGCAAGGAAAAGAAGGGTAGCTTTCTATGGCCACGTTGCAAGATTGCCTCCAAACCGACTAACCAACCGTCTGTTTACCTTCTGGCAAAACAAGAACCACTACCACTTGGTTGACAGAGACCGAGAAGGATATTGAAGAACTGGGAATAACAGATCTCAAAAACAGACAGTCTGTGAGACGCACCCTGAAGGAAGTCCGTGGATTTCAGGAAAAACCTCGAAGGAAAGGTACCCCCAGGACAGAAGAGAGAAAGGAGTTAGACCGGCAGAAGATGCGACAATACTGGGCAAAGGTCAAAGCCCAACAGTTGAACAAGCGTGGTCCAAAGTAGGCCTATTCGAAAGAAGAAGAAGAAGAAGAAGAAGAAATATTTTCAGAGAACACCCGTAAATATGCAGTGTCTATAAAATAGTGGCAGATAGATAACAAAGTAATCAGGCTTAGTAAAAATAATAAGTATAGGAGATTTTATTCACTATGCGTGCTATGTACAAAAAAAATTGTAATTGCTTTATAAGTGAAGTAATATTTTGGCAGGACACGATCACAAAACCAACTTATTTTTCTTGTTTTTCTCCTTCTTTATATGTTTCACCAAACTTTGGGGTAGTTACATGAAATAAATTTAATTTTTATTGTTTTTAGCTTTCTTTTTAGCCCAGTATTGCCTCATCCTTTGAGATCTTGATTCCCTTTCTTCGGTAGAGATGTGGATCGTACGCTTTTGTTTGATTTTAACTTGGAACCGTTGCTTCTTATCCTTGGTGATGGTTTTAGCTGTTTTCTCTTTGAGCATGGTGCCTGTAATTTGGAGTTCTACGTGGTTTTTCTTAGTTTGCTTAAACCAAAGAGGTTTTGTTTTGTTATTACGAAAGTGGTCAAAGATCTTTTTGGTAGGTCTATTTGAATTCACCCGGAGGATGTGCCCATACAAATCAATTCTCCGGTTTTTATTGTATCCGAGAGTTTTTCAGTCTTTCGGTAAATAGTTTCGTTCCTGACATGGATTAAATTGTTGTTATGAAATTTGGGGCCTAAGATTTTGCGTAATATCTTTCTTTCCTTGACATCCAGCCTTTCAAGCGGGCCCTTGGTGGTGAGAGACAATGTTTCGGCTACATATAATGCTTCTGGTTTTATTACAATGTCATAATGTCTTATCTTGGTATTCCAGGAGAGATCTCCCTTTCCTGAAACCCGCTTGGTATTCACCAAGTTGATGGTTTAGTTGAGGTTCTGCTCCGTGTAGAAGGACTGTGGAGAATATCTTGTATGTTACGTCAAGGAGAGATATCCCTATGTAGTTGTTAATTTCTGTTTTGGATCCTATCTTATGAAGTGGATGAATCAGGGCTGTTTACCAGTCATTTGGGATTATTTCATATTATATATACATTTCTTCAAAGATATTTCTGAGAGACTATAGCATTTTCGCTATTATTTATTTTAGCATTTAGCTATTATTTTTTTTAGCATTAGCATTTTTATAGTAAGTTCAGCTATGATTTGATTTTCTCCCGAAGCCTAATAATTCTTCAGATTCGATATTATCGAATGAAGTTCCTCAATGGTTGGAGGTTCTGAATCAGGTTTGGTTGATATGGATATATGAAAGTCCATCTTTTCTGTGGGTTCCTCACAGTTAAGAAGATTTTCGAAATATTCTGCTAATACTTAGCAGTTGCTTTTGTTGTTATGGGCAACATTTCCTTCTTTATCCTGGAGTTTTAGAGTTGGGGGATTGTACTTATTTATTTTCTTCTTAAAATTCTTCTAAAAGTTTCGCACATTGTGTCTGTGAAAGTCTTTATTAATTTGCATAAGTATGTGATCATCTCGAGCTTTATTGATTCTCTTAACATTTTAAGTCACTAATTTTCTAACATTTACGAAATTTTGTCTGTTATGGTCGTTTTTCTGTGATTGCCACTGGTGCCACGCTTTCCTTCTTAGTTCAATGAGACTGATCACACTCTTCCGTTCACCACGTATGTTTTTTTTATTTTAGTTAGTGGAGCAAGTTGTTCTGCTTTAAATATTAGACTTTCTTTTATTTGATCCTAGCCTAGATTTTGTAAATCTGCAGTGACGATTGAAAACGCTTTTGAGTTCGTTATCTTTTCAGGATCGTATTTCCTATTATGTTTTAGTCTATTAGTGCGGATTTTCCTATTGGGGATGATTCTGAGTTTTATTTTAGAAAGATAGTGATCAGAATTTAAGTCGCACCCCTGAGAACTTTCACATTTTTTATTTCTTTGTTAAATTTTCTTTTAACCGCTACATGATTTAATTGAAATTCTACTAAGAGCGGGTTTGGTGAGATCCTTGTTTTCTGCTTCCTTGGTAATTTCTTGAACGCTGTGGATTTTAAGATCATGTCATGTGCTTGGCAAAGTTAGTCTAACACCATTTTGGTTAGTACTATTATGTGCTCTGTACTTCCTAACAATGTTTTGGTACTTCTTTTCTTTCAGTACTTGGGCATTAAATTGGGAATACAATTTTTGGATAACATCATGTAATTCACTCCAAAATATTTCTGTCTTTTCTTTGTCTTTTTATTGTCTTCGTTTATGGGGGCATGCGCATTTACAACGGAATATATTCTATTAGCAGATTTAAGTAAGAGTGAGAGTGATAGTCTTTCAGATTGTAAATTAAAGCTAAGAATAAAATCCAAAATGTTTTTGGCTATTATGAAGCCAGTTGCAAGATGCGGTGTATTCTTCTTCTTCTTCTTGTTTCGAGTAAGCCTACTTTGGACCACGCTTGTTCAATTGTTGGGCTTTGATCTTTGCCCAGTATTGTCGCATCTTCTGCCGGTGTAACTACTTTCTCTCTTCTATCCAGGGGGTACCTTTCCTTCGGGGGTTTTCCTGAAATCCACTGACTTCCTTCAGGGTGCGTCTCACAGACTGTCTGTTTTGGAGATCTGTTATTCCCAGTTCTTTATTCCATATCCTTCTCGGTTTCTGTCAACCAAGTGATACGAACCTTCTTGTTTAGCCAGAAGGCGAACAGACTGTTGTTATTCGGTTTGGAGACAATCTTGCTACGTGGCCATAGAAAGCTACCCTTCTTTTCCTTGTACAGACAGAGAGCCTCTCAATATGTCAATATCATGCAGCTCAGAGTTATGTCGCCTTCGGAATTCCCCATCTTGCTTTACCGAGTCCTAGGATCTTCCTGAGGATTCTCCTCTCTCTGATTTCCAATTTCCCAACTTCCCAAAGACTGATGTGTAGTGCTTAAATTTCAGGTTGCGTGACCGGCAACTGTTTCTTGTTGTAGATGTTCTTAGTCAGTCGATGGGCTAGTTCTAACTTGTTGACTCTTATGGTTAATGAGGCTCTTTCTGAGAAGTTAGGTTGAATCCATTCACCGAGATACTTATATTTCTCAGTCCTCTTGATGTTTCCCTGCTCTAGAAGCATCTCTCTGTTTACTACTTGAAGTTGGTGAAGAATTCTGTTTTCTCCAGCGACACTTGAATACTCACTTTGTCAGCCTGTTTTCTGAGGCAATTTACCTGTATTGTTGCCATCTCAAGAGAATCAGAAATCTGTGCCATATCATCTGCAAAGGCCAGGCAATCTACAACCAGTCCATCGTTCATACGTTCCAGCTAGATACCACTCTGAACACCCAAGTTGATCAGTTCTTTGCGCCATTATCTCATAACTTTTTCAAGGACACGGTTGAATAGAAGTGGGGAAAGTCTATCTCCTTGTCTCACTCCAGTTTTTAATTCGTAGCTTTCTGAGATCTCGCCTCTAAATGTAACCTTGGAATGGGTATCGATCAAGGTTTCTAGGATGAGTCTACGGGTATTGTTGCCTAGCCCTAGTTCCTGTAGTACTTTGTTAAGCGTTTCTCTATCAATGGAATCGTAGGCCTTCCTAAAATCAACATAGGTGACGATAACCTTGCGGTTTCTAATCTTGGAAAATGCAAGTACAGTTTTAAGATCGAGGATGTGTTCAACATAGGATCGAGTTTTTCTGAAGCCTCCTTGATATTCTCCCAGTTGAATATCCAGCTGATTTTCTGCCATCATTTGTTTACGCCTTGGAGAGAATCTTGTATGTTACAGAGACGAGAGAAATTCCACGGTAGTTGTTTAGATCAGTAAGATCTCCCATTTTGTGAAGCGGATGGATCAGAGCCGATTTCCAATCGGGTGGTAATTTCTATGTTTCCCAGATGTCCTGGATGATCTCGGTTAGCTTGCCCACGCCATTGTTTCCAGCACTTTTCCACAGTTCAGCAACGATAGAGTCCTATCCAGCTGCCGTATTATTCTTAAGAAGTTGAATGATCTGGCAACTTCTTCCAATGAAGGGGGCAGCGAGTACGTTTTCCAATCGCCGATTTCCGAGAGCCGATTTCCAATCGGGTGGTAATTTCTATGTTTCCCAGATGTCCTGGATGATCTCGGTTAGCTTGCACACGCCATTGCTTCCAGAACTTTTCCACAGTTCAGCAACGATAGAGTCCTCTCCAGCTGCCTTATTATTCTTAAGAAGTTGAATGATCTGGCAACTTCTTCCAATAAAGGGGGCAGCGAGTACGGGTTTGGTGTGATTTGTTTATAGTCGAACTCATCGGTTGGTGGATCACAGTTGAGTAGATTTTTAAAGTACTGAGCTAAAAGGTGGCAGTTGTCCTTGTTGTTAAAAGCCAGTTTGCCTTGTGAATCTCTGAAGTGGTGGCTTGCCGGAGCGTATTTTCTGAGTGTGTTCTTCATTATTATTTTGACTACTTCTCCTTTGTAAATTCTGAATCCTTCCGAATCAAAACAGTTTTCCAAATCCAAGAATCTTGTTTCTTGGAGAGCCGTTATGATAATATTGTGGCTTTTGAGGGCGTCAGTAAGATGTTATAATTTTCCAGTTTGTTAAAGAGAATTTACATTGAATGTAAATTTCATCTTGTTTGAGGTTCTAAGACCGACACGTGTCTGTGTATTGCTGCAGACTCCCCAGAATTCGAATGTCAGCTTGTGCACTCATGTGCACCTGAGGTTATTCTCAGCCACTCCTAACCTGGGATACAGACGCTGACTAAAGACCGTCCAATCTGGGAACAAAAAAGCGATTGTTCCCAGATTGGGTGGCTCCGAAGGATTTGGAATTTTGTATTGGTGGTGAGGCCACTAGGCTCTTTCGCTCCATCCACCATTGGGAATCCAAGGTTCTTCTTCCGCTATCAGAACCGTTGACCAAGTTTTACCTAATAACCTTAGGCAGTTGCCCTTACAGGGTGCTACCATCCGAAACCAGATGGACCCAGGTTTTAACGAGGTGTTACTCCTCCCCCTCCGGTGTGATGACCGGTGTGTCAGAAATACGGAGTTGTTTTTAATTAGGACTTGCACATATTATTATATTACTACTATATTACTACAAATTTTATTACTACAAATTACTATTACTATTATATTATTACAAATTTCGAATATTAGAAACAAATTAGAGTGGTCGTAGATAAAGTATAGTACATGATTCAAGTTGTAAGGCAATTACGTACTCGCGGATTTACACGCTCGTAACGTACGTTTGTAATATGCTGCTTACAATCTCATTACGTAATATACTATTTTTATATTTTATATGTAATGCTTCGTCGACCTAAGATACAACTGCAGTTTTAACTAAAATAATTTGACCATAACCTTGATTATCGAGGTACAGCACAAGTTAATTAAATAATTAGTACATTGTTTCCTTATAAGCGATTGGACTAATGTGAGTTTTTCAACAATTAACATCCCCTAAAACTATGTTTATTCTCGTCAAGTATTCACTAATTAATGGTTGAATTAAAGAAAGACGAAGAATTTGAAAGACTAAATTAAATACTTACTAAAAAATAATTAATTAAATTACTAAACTGTTAATTATTATCTTAGTAGAAACTTATTTTGTTTTATAAGACAGATTATAGTTCTTCTATTAGTTTCCTCTCTATAGTTAATCTATACTACAAGAATAGATTTTTTTTAGAAACTATAAATTCTAAGCAGTCGAAATTATTCGATATTATTCGCCCTTCTGTTTCGAATAGTTTTGACTCGAAAGTTTATAAAAAAAATGAAGACTTTTTGTTTAACTATAGATGTGAGATTTAGTTAAGAAATTATACCTTATCTTAATTTTAAATTGGAATGCTTCAGTAACCGATGAATTATTAAAAACAAATCAAGAAGTTGAATAAGTTGGAATTCAAAGAAAGCAAAGGTTCAAAGAGGAATCGTAACATTATTCCGAAAGCTGAGGAGATCTCGAACTATATAAACGTGTATTTGATTAATTAGATTTAAATTGCAGTTAGCTTAAAAAACGTGATCAAAGATATTTTTTTGGTCAAATCTACATAAACTTTGGACTCCGAAAGCTTAGGAAGAAATGATTAATTAATTAAACAACTGTTTGGAAGAAAGCAAATATACGATTTTGTTAAGAACATGTAACTTGATGTTAGACATTAAGGCCTATTAAACTTACTTTTTATTCTTTAAAGTTGTTATTCGAAATTAAGATTAATAAATAAATCCTACATCGTTGAATATTGGATTGAAGAGAGTTTATTAAAAGTATTAAAACAAGAGGTTGAGTATCCCTTATTGGAAATGTTTGAAATCCTTTATGGATAAAAATATTTATATGGTCGCAAACAAGGGTATATTTTATCTAGAGTGACTAGAGTTTTTTACGGAAACTCTAATCTCTAGAAATGTAGGGGTTTGATGCAAAAAGTTTCTCATCATCGGTCTAACCAGTATTAGGTGTGTTTAAGCAAGAATCCAATGACATAGAAGTAGGAGATTTTTTCGTCTTACAGCCAATATTTACTCAAAATTGGGCCGATTCCGCAAAAGAAACATTACAAGTTAATTGAAAAGACACCGTTAACATTCTTATTGTTTTCGCTAATTTAATAAAAGTATTAAAGATAAATAGATAAAATAATTAAGATACTAGTCTCCACTAGCATCTCTATTATTATTAGCGAAAATAAATGTTTCTCTTTCAGGATGGGCCCCAATATCCACAAGTTTCAAAGCCGAAAAAATAAACAAATTTTCTTTTATTTCTAAAAAAAAAATAATAATTTTATAGTTACACCACTGCGCCTCATAAAATATGCAATTTTTTCTTCAAACCTATTTTGCGGTTTTTAAGAGGTTTTATTATAGATCTGTAATTTTGTTGTATGTATTTTTCTACGTTCTGTTTGTCGCCGAAGTCTAGTTTGTCTGGCCTTGTCTGTTTGTCTTTATGTCTTTTTGATGTATCTAGATCTGTATGTCCAGTTTCGGTTGCCTTTAATCATAAATAACTTTGTGCAAAAAAGCCTAATATTTCAAAATTATTTATAATATACGAAGCAAATTAACAAATAAACAAACTGTCAACAACAAAACAAGTTTGTCAGTAAAATATTGGATTGAATTTGTTGTTTTTTAATATATTTTGTTAATAAATTTGATTAGCACATGCAATATTATTTCCAAACATTCCGTAAGATAAATAAAAAAATTTATAGAAAAATTTAAATGATCGCAAATTGTCATATACCATTCGTCAAATCTACCACACTGCTCAAATTGACTGTTTTGAAATCCTTCTACATCTTTCACATATTTAAACGTCGTTTATCACATCGTTATCAGATACTTTCAGATAAATATTTGTAGTTTATCCTTCCTCTAAGCAAGACATGATGTAAACCAAACTCAATCCCAATTTTCCCTTAATTTCCGGCCCGGCTTCATTTCAGGCCCAAACATATCAGTTAAGAGATACTCAACCTTTGTTGAAAAAATATATTGTAAGAAGCAAAGCAAACTACTACATACCTTACTCACTTCAGCAGCAAATTGTTCTAACCTCCCACCGTTCATGACAACCAAATGCAAAACATTTCTCCTATTTACGTCCTTGATGTTGATATCAGCCCCAAGACGAATCAAAACGTGAACCGTCCTCCATCCACCTCTAAGAGCAGCTAAAAGCAAAGGAGACCTCTTCTCCTTATCAATTAAATTAATATCACCTCCCTCAGAAACCAAAAATTCAACAATTTCAGGGTGGTCAAACATCGCTGCACAATGCAGAGGCGTCATCTTCTGCACGTCACAAGAAGCTAGACAAGTCAATTTTTCTTCCGGCTGTAACTGGAACATCAACTTGACAATTTCGGTGGCGCCTTGGGCGCAAGCCAAATGTACGGGAGTTGAAAGGTCGTGTTGTTGTGTAGAGATTTTCGCACCGGATTTCAGACATAATTCCACGGCTTTAATGTCCCCGCCGTGGACAGCCGAATGCAAGGGCACGTTGCCTTCGGAATCAAAGAAGGAAATCATTTCTGCACGTGAACAACCACGAGATTCACCCCACTGAAGAAATACTTCAAGGGTTTTCGACGATGCGTTCTTGGCGGCCTCATGGATCGGGTAATAACCATTGTTGCATGGTTTTCTAGGACACGCATCGAATTCTTTTATCTGAAAAAAAATACAATAGATAAATTTGATAATCACGAATTTAGTTGTTTGTTTTGATAACAGAACAATATGCATTATACGACGTACAATTTTCCAACAACAGATTAAATAAATACATAATAGCAGATTTAAATTTGATTAATCTATTAAATCTATCCATTCATTAGATTAAACTAATAACTACTTAATCTAACACAGTAGTCATCACATGTAGTCTAAACATAACATTATTGGTTCGTCTTTGTTTAGTTTGTCTGTTTAGGATGATTTACCTAACCTTATTTGTTTTGTCTTTTTTGTCTGTCTGGTGTTATCTGTTTGGTCTTGTTTTTCTGCTCTTGTCTGTCTAGTCTTCTCTGCCTTGTATTTTGTCTAATTGCTCTTGTTTCTCCCCATATAGTCTCGTTGTAAAGTCTTGTCTGTATCCTCATCTCTGTCTAGTCTTGTTTGACTAGTCTTGCTTGTATAGTTTTTGTCTGTCAAATCCTGTATGTCTTGCTTTGTTTGTCTAGTCTTGTGTGCCTAGTCTTGTATGTCTAGTTTTGTCTGTCTAGTCTTGTCTGTCTAGTTTAGCCTGTCTAGTCTTGTCTGTCTAGTATTGTTTGTCTTTTGTAGTCTTGATTCTCTAACCTTAAATGTTTAGTTCTATTGGTCTAATCTTTTTGTATACTAGATAGAAGAAATGGAGCGCATGAGAGCAGCATGCGTAACTGACAGGAGAAGCTACCAGCATTAAAGAAAGAAACAAAATATGTGTTGATAATATGCAAGTGCCAAATATATAAGACTGCAAGAAAGGATCTTCGTCGTCTTATAAATAGGAGGAAAGAAAAATATTGGAGGAAACTCTGCGTCGATCTAGAAGGGGACATATGGGACGCCTTCCAAAAAATTAGGAGGAACCGAAATATCAAGCCACAAAATCTACCAATGACAATGGAGGAAGTGCGCCGTTAGGCTGAGGAACTGTTTCCACGTCATACCCTTCTTGACTGGGAATAGCTCCGAAGTCATAAATACACCACACTTCACTGCGGAGGAACTAACGGCAGTAGGCACGAAAATAAGAAACGGTAGAGCACCAGGCCCAGATGTAGTTCCACCTGAGCTTATAAAGGTAACTATGCAAAATCAATATAAATTTGTCTTAGACATCATGAACTCACTTTTAGTTGCCGGAAATTATCCAGACAGATGGAAGAGAGCAAAGTTAGTCCTTGTCAGAAGCGGGAACAAACCGATTGATCGGTTGACAACCCTAGATCGTATAGGCTAATCTGTCTATTGGACGTATCCGGTCTAATATTGTAACACTTTCTGCTAATTAGATTAAAAGATGACCTCGAGGCGGGAATCGGATTATCTAACAAACAATTTGATTTCAGGTGAGGAAGGTCAACCATTGATGCCCTAAGATCCGTTCTAGAAATCGCAGAAAAAGCCAAATCGGGATCGCAGAGAACCAGAAAAATGTGTGAAAAGTAGTGTGAAAGCTTGACAAATAGAGGTATTTCTTCATACTTGCTGCGCATGATAGGAAGTTACCTTAGCAATGGGAGCTTGTTGCAAGGCGATGGAGAGATATAAGAGCTTGAAGTTAGTAGTGGTGTCCCGCAGGGTCACGTATAAACAGGGTTACGTACAATATGACGTAAAACAGACTAAAATACCGCCAGTGGGGGCAACAATAATTGATTTCGCCAATGATATAGCATCGGTAGTTACAGCCAGAACCGAGCAAGGTCTCATGCAAAAGGAGAACCACGCAATGGCTCAAATAGGTGCATGGATGAAATCTAGAAAACTTAGTCTAGCAGCAGGAAAAACTGAAGTGCTTCTGCTTAGAGGTCTGAGAAAACATAGCAAAATAAAATCGAAGACATAATGATAATACCAAAACATAAAGTTTTCACTTAACAGAAGCGGCGGCTAAAGGAATGAGGATGAGGGCCAAAGAACTGCAAACAAATGACAATCTACAAAACCTAGCAGCTATCCATCGAAAAATGACTATTCACGTATGTAGTGGATATCGAACGGTATTGGGGGAAGCTGCCCTGGTCATTGCAGGTATTCTCGCAATTGACCTACTCTTAGAACAGCGAAACAAGTTATACGAAACAGGATATCAAGAAAAATAGCCAGAGAGGAACTTCTGGAACAGTGGCAGAGGAGGTGGGAGCTCACGGAAATAGGACAGTGGACCTTAATTATTCCGAACATCTCCACCTGGACTAAAACAAAGTACGGTGAAATAAGTTATCATCTGATCCAAGCACTTTCTGGCTATGGTTCTTTCAGAGATTATTTATCCAACATAGGCCGTGCTTCAAACGAAATATGTGTGTACTGCGGGGAGACAGACAGTGTGAGCCACGCTATTTTCGAATGCGAGAGATGGCAAGCCGAAAGGGAATCAGCAGCAGCAAGCATGGGAGAACCCATTGGTCCCATAACCATCATAAGTTACATGCTTGTGAAAAAAGAAAGGACTATCCCGACAGCTGCGCCCCCACCCCAAAAAAGTCTTTTTGTATAGTCTTGTCTGTTTACTTTTATCTGTGTAATCTTGTTTGTCTAGTCTTGCACATATAGTTTTGTCTCTCTAATCTTGTCTGTCTTGCTATGTTTGTCTAGTCTTGTATGCCTAGTATTGTCTGTCTAGTTTTGTACTTATAGTCTGTCTGGTATTGTCTGTCTAGTCTAGTTTTGTCTGTCTAGTCTTGTCTGTCTCAGGCGCTGAAGCATTACTTCTATCGAAGCAAGTTAGTAATTCTAAAACGAAAAATGGCACGCCGAGATATATCGGCATATAGATACATCTCTACTGCCGCAGCAATCGATATAGCTTCACTGTGAATGATCCAGGAGATGGTAAACGCATATCGACTCGGGAAGAATAGTAGATCTGATGCTAAAGGTAAATGTGTAGCGGTGGCAACAAAGATGGAGAGAATACGTTGGGTAGACTTAAACTCTACGTGTAGTTGTGGAGAGAGAGAGAGAGAAAGTTTTTCAGTTTAGTCTTGATTCTCTAACCTTAAATCTCTAGTTCTATTTGTCTAGTATTTTCGGTCTAGTCTTCTCTGTCTGGTCTTGTCCGAAGACTTTTATCTAGTCTTGCCTGTTTAATCTCGTATGTATAATATTGTCTATCTAAACTCATTTCTTTATGTGTTGTCTCTTTAGTTTTGTGTGTATAATCTGATTTATCAACTCTAGCTCTCTGGTCTAGACTGTATAAACTATATAAATATAAAGAATATGCATGACCAAGTTGGCTGAAATCTTAGCAATTAATTAAGTTAAGTAACAGAGTTAACGAATTCAGCATTTATGATGTTCTTTGTTTTATTTGAAATTGAAGCAACGCAGAGTAAATCAAATTCCGGTTGAGAAACGACAATAATGTGTTTAAAGTTTATTAATAAACATTGTTTAAAGTTATTCTCTGGAATAATATGACTAGAATAACTCAAACATTTTTAATTAGTTTTTAATTTAATTAGAATGTAACTTGAAAGAAGCATATAAATATAATACAGGTGTTTGTTGAATACAAAAATAATTAGAAAACTAAATAAAGCTAAATTGAAAGTGACTGTATTACGTGATTATTAACTTCTTTATAAACGGAATGAAACGAAAAAAAAATATGAACATTCTCAATGGATTAAAATTGCATTGAATTACAAAAAAATTCGACCAACCAATTTCTGATTAAAGAACGTTTTGCGGAAATTCATATAATTTACTCTACACACCATCAATACACACCACGCCATTAATTTCGATAATCATCCAGTTCCTAATGATTTTTTGCTAGCAGTCTATCATGCCTTTATCCTATCAAACATCATGGATAATAGTTTGTTCCATATTAATTTTCCCTGACAAAACATTTGTAAAGCAAGTTAGAGACTCTCAAGATTTGTTTCTAAAGATTTTCTGATAGTTTAGTAAGTCTAGTATTCAGTCTACCTAGTTCTTAGTTTTCCAAAGAGTTTTAGCTAAATTTGCCTTTTGTTTGAGCTTGAAAGTTTTGTTTGAGCGTGGTACGTCTATTCGTTAATGGTTTGATAGGCCGTCTTGTTTCTTTTTTGTCGGCTTCTTTTTAAATATTTATTTAAAAAATTATAAATGAGATAATAATAATAATATATTACAATGTAGATTGGCGATTTGTATTCATATCGCACAATACGTACTGCCTCGTTCCTCGTACCGCAGTGTAACAGTTCGTTTTTGTTGGGGTATAAAATATTTACGTTTCTTAAAATTAAGGAAACATGATATATACAAGGATGCACTATTTTCCTTGGTTTTATTTTAGATTTATCATATTTAAACGTTATCAAACATGCTGCAGGAAATTGGATTTACGAAATCCCTTCTTGGCGGATTCTGAAAACTCTCGGATTCTTATATCTGACAGAATACGAACTGCTGATAACATTATATCAAACTTTATAAAATTTACCGACAATTTTTTCTCTAGACCAGTCTAGTCTTCTATACACAAACAAGACTAGACAGACAAAACTAGACAGATAAGACTAGACAAACAAGACTCTATTGTTTGCCTAATTTTGTTTGTCTAGCCTTGTCTGTCAAGTTTTGTCGATCTAGTCTATCTATCTATTTAGTCCTGTCTGTCTATTATTGTCTGCCTATTTTTCTATTGAATATATCTATTTAAAGTAATCTGTGTAGTTCTGTCTGTATAGTCTTGTCTGCCAAGTCTTGTCTGCCTAGTCATGTTTGGCAAGTCCTTTCTCTTTAGTCTTGTCTATCTAATTTTGTCTGTCTAATCTAGTTTGTGCCTAGTTTGTATCTAACAAAACCTACAAGAATATATTTACTAACCAAAATTCCTGCACATTCGTCTTGATCATAAATAGCAGCAATATGTAGTGCCGTCCTGCCGTGTTCTCCCCCTTGCTGGATGTCGATCTTGTCGCGATGTTTCCCCATCACTTTTAAGACGGTGATCTTGTCCAACTCCGTGACAAGATGGATTGGAGCCTGCTTTTTCTCATTCAGAATATTCGTACGAACGCCCCTTTAAAAAGAATAAAACAAACAACATACAGAAATTATTTTCAACGCTGTTTTAAACTGTATAACTTTGTATATCATTAAATTTAATCCATATTTTAACGAAGGAAACTTCTATTGAAGCTATTATAATGTAATAAAGTAACTCTACAAGTAATTTATTTTTGATGAAGTAATTGTAATCTGCTTAGATTAGTTATTCTAGTTTGATCTCTTAATCATAATTCGCACATCTAAAAACTGTCGTAACACAAAAAAATAAGAACACGGATAAAAACACAGTCATATTGCGATTTTCATTTTATATCAATCAAAAAAAAAAAACGCCGAAATTGTAGTGTGAAAATATGTTAATGATAAGACAAGATGAAATACAAAGAATCAAAATAGAGAGTACTGAAGAAAATATGGGAAAAGAAGATCAATCAATGAAAAGGACGTGTTCAAGACTCAATGCACACATTGGAAGAAGAAAGAGTGCAGAAAGTTGGAGGCTCCTCAAAAGTATGAGAGGAGGCCGAACAAAGGACATAATCTCACATATATTACCTCAATAATGGAACCAACACTTTGAAAATATGCTGACAGTAGACAGACCCCGATTTAAAGACATCCAAAACGAAAATCAGGACATTTATATGAGGATCCCCAATTAGAATAACTGTGGTAGAGGTAAAAGAACTCTGTAAAAATTAAAAAAAAGAGCCCCAGGAACGAGTAATATTACTAATGAACTTTTAAAATGTGGCACAGATAAACTATACGGGGTATTAAGAAAAGTATTCCAAAGGTGCCCTTACAGGCAAGAAGTACCCATAGTATAGAAGACATCACACCTATCGACGATATACAAAAAAGGCGACAAGAGTAACAGCACCAACTATCGTGGAATAGCCGTTACAAGCGCTATAAGTCTACATCTCTTGTACGTAGATCTGAAAAAGGCCTACGACAGTATACTTTAGTAAAACTTTGAGAGGCTCTACAACGTAGCAACACAAACACGGAAATAATAAAAGCTGTGAAGTTTTTATACGCCATCCAGAGTCAAAACCAATGAACTTATCGGATTTGTTTTTGATGAATGGGCGTAGTTGGGGTTTTTGGTAAAGGAATGCTTGTTCGATGGGACTAAATGTAGCTTTCGAGAAGTTGATGAAGGTAGATCCTAGATTAGGTTTGGAACTGACATTTTGGGGTGCTGCATTTTTATTCTCAATGAGAACGGATAATTTCTTCATCGAGCCTTCTCCATCCCTCTCACTGCTGACAACCGAACAAAAGAGTTAAACACCATCAAATCAATTGCCACAGAGAATGGCTTCCCAATAACTCTCATCCAAAAGTTAATAAATAAAAAATGGAGCCAATTCACAAAGTCCCAAATATACCCGAGAACGCCCATTTCAGGTAAAACTTTCGTTTTTCTCACGTACTTTGGCAAAACTAGTGAACAAATAGCTAACGTTTTGAGAGAACAAAATCTACAAGTGGCCTTTAAACCTTCGTCCAAATTATCTCACACATTGACCCACTCAAAAAATCTGGCGTTTATGAGATTCGGTGTTCGGAATGCACGAGCGTCTACGTAGGTCAGACAGGACGAAGCATAACAGTTCGTTTTTCGAAACACTCCCGTGCATTCCGTCTTAAAAAAGACACAAGCTCATTCTCTAACCATTGTCTAGAACATAATCAGAAATTCCTCGAAATATCTAATCTAAAAATCTTGCATAACTGCAACAAAGGCCCAAAGCTTAATCTCCTATTGTCATTAGAAATTTTCAAAACAACTCGTAATCCCTCCGTTAATCTCCTTAACGAGCAAACGGACCTAATCTTTTCCCAACTTTTTAATCTTACCCAATCCTCGGCAGATAAGCCCTCAACTACAGACAAACAACTCCCCTCCCCACCAAAATTATAGGGTTATATATTCAACATCATCAATTTGTTAGACTCACTTGAAAATGACCGAAACTTAAGAAGAAACTTAAGTCGTGGTATGTGTAGAAATTTATATTACTGTGAATAGCTGAAGTTGTATAACATTTTTACATAGTTTAAGTGTGGTAAAAACATAGTGAATTTTTCAATTCAATGTAAGTATGAATTACCACGTAGTAACTGTCGCAACCATCCTATTCATAAAACCTTTGTTGGTTAAAATTGGAAAAAGCTTATTATTGGAATAGTTTATTGGAAAATAATTAAAATTGGCTTTTTACAAAGGTTAATTAAGTTTATATATTTTGTATATGGAGGGAGGAAAGGATGGAAAATACATGGCAGCGAGCAACCTTAGCACGTAAAAGACTAGAAGGTGGAAAAAATAACATTGCTTAAAATTTTAATGAGTGATGAAACTCATCAAACTTTTAAAATCTTCAAACGAAATCTTCAAAAGAAATTGGATTAAATTTTTAACCAAAATAGTATTAAATATTAATTTAGTTTAGCACATTTAGCATTGTCTCATCCCTGGACTGATAATAAAGGGCTGGTCTTTAATAATTTAGATTCGTCAGTCATCGATTTAATGAATGGTCAAGTTTATATAGTGAAAATTAAATTAGCAAGTTTATATCACTGATTGTCAAGGGGAGCCATATATTCCCAGAGGGGCATCTTATAAGTAAAAAATAGCACAGTTTTCTTATACTAACCAACGTAATCTAGAGGTGATGAAACTTTGTTTCAAGTTACTTAAGTAGACAAAACAAAATAATTAAACATCTCAAATATTCGATATTTTGATAAAAAGCAGGGAACGAGAAAACTGTTTCCTAAATCAACAAAATTTCTTACTTACTTTGATATTTACATAATATCCCGTTCATAAATATTTGCCTTCCTCGGATATAATAGCAGATATTAAATTGGATTATAAAATAACTTGAATAATAATTCTAATAAATGCTTTTACTTAACTAAAATGTAATTTAAGAGAAAGACAATGGAAATTTAAAATGAACTAGTCTAATTTTATCTGTCTAGTCCTTTCTTTATAGACATATCCCTCCAGCCTTGTCTATCTAGTTTTGTCCGTCTAGTCTTATCTGTTCAGTTTTAACTATCTAGTCTAGTTTTAACTATCTTGGTCTAGATTTATCTATTTATATGTTGTATGTATAGTCTTGTCTTTGTAGCCTCTCTTAACCTCTCTTATTATTTATTTATATAACAATAACAAATAAACATATTTCCAAAAAAAAAAACAAAATATATGAAATATGTGACTAGTAAAATGTCTCGAAAAATCAATGTTAACATTCCCAATAATTAAAGCGAAACATAACTTGAATATATATATATATATTCAATCTTTCCGTAGCTCTATAATACTAATAAGTCTTTTGAAAACTACAAAACGAATCTCATGTTGAAATACAACATATATTTGTCTGTTATTTACTAGCAATCAGTCCACTTGCATGGCACTAAAACAAGAACTAGATAAATAATATTGTTTTTTAAGATCAGATCTTTCTATTTAAATTAAGTGAATAGCCATCTGCGGACGTTTCTAGATCTATCTCTCATCAGTGCAGCTTTGCTCTTATGAATTATAAAATGGAATACACTTACATTAGTTTATATATTCAATTTATGTTTAATAAGTTGGTATGATTGTATCTATATTAATTTAGTTTTACCCCTATGTTCAATGATAACATTATATATAGACATTACTAGTTGTATCATTTTATATAAATTTATCACGGCTCACTGCAAAGGTAAATTACAAATACATGAGACCAGAAGCCGCTGCATAAGACATTAATGTATACATGGTTGTTGGGTCTCAAGTAAAATCTTGGTCTCATGCATCTATTGTCTTGCTAGTGATCTTACACGTCCTCTTAATTGTATTTCTTATATATTTTTTATGTATTTTAATGTCTGAACAAAATCTCCTCTATCCAACCAGTACCATGCTCTTTGTAGAATTTCGTTTGTACTTAATTTAGTAAAACCAACATTTTGATTGTTAAGTTTAGCTTGCAGGATAGGATTAGCAGATTTAAGAAGCATCAAAGATTGTAGGCAGGATAAGATGAATTGATGGTGCTGACCGCCATCAAAAATAGCAAAAGCGCCAAAGTTCTTGCAACACTCTCCACTTTCAAGAACCTTTAAAGTAGAGCATCTTCGAGATATACTCCACGCTCTTTCGCTATTTGCAGCAACAACTAACTACCTTTAGAAGCTCATCATAAACTTCTGCAGCTCTTTCTACAGCAGAAATTTCACTTTCTAGAGGTCTCAATTGATCCATCCATAGTAATTTACGGCATCCAGCTTTAACAGATCGGAATATAGCTTTACAAGTAGTGCATAAAATTTGGGATTGATGGGAAGTTTTATCAGCATTGACTCTAGCTTTTAATGCTTCTTCCATTCCTCGTAATCTTAAAACCATAGCAGAAACTTGCATCTACATTTGCTCATCAAACTTTCTATTCAACAGTCTTTCCATTTCTTTAGTCTTGACGGCGTCATTCAAGTGATCAGAAAAAGCTACAGACTGGGTATTCAACCTCTTCCTTAATTCAGGTTCAGAACTTTGGCTCAACTTCAAACATTCAGTTTGGTATTCTGATTCTATGATCTATGATCTTTTCTATTTTTCTAATTCCTTGCATATTGGCTCAGTAGAAGGAATATTAGGACATCTACTTCTTCTGGCAAACTTCTTCTAGAAAGAATATTAGGATATCTACTTCTTCTGGCAAACCTTCAAGGCATCATTCAGTTTTTGATCACCAACAGTTTCTAACTTGTGAAGTCGCGTTTGGTAGTAAAGAACTTTTGACATAGCATGTAAAACAAAGAGATCCATATCAGCTTCAGACATGCTTAAATACTTTTCTTGCAGATCGATTTGTAGAAAAAGAGCTTCCAATTCCTTAGTAAAGAAGTTCCTTGCCTCTTCTACCTTATGGCAATATTTATCAGTAACACTGGATATTTTTATTTCCGTGTCTAGGTCTTCTTTAACATTAATATGATCTGCTTGAATCTGATGCATGTTACCTGCATTCTTTCAATAATAAGTTAATATCGTTTGGCTTCAACACTTTATTTATTTCTGATGTGCTTTTCATGGTTTGATCAGCATATACTTTGCATATTTAACAGCAGCATCCTTGGCTTTAGCTTTCTCCCGCAAATTATTCCAAACCGATTTAGCGATGAAATAAGCAGTTTATATTCTAATTATGTTCTTTTTGTGTACATTAGAAAGGGATTTAGAATTTCTTTGGTATATATCAATAAAGGCAAAAGTTGAAGAAAACTGTATGGTAATCAAAGAATCAACATCAGAAGAAAAATAAATTTAATACCATTCAAGTTTTAATGTTTTTATTATTTTATTGTAAAATCTACAATAGGCGACTGCAATTCAACGATATGACAAATAACGGAATCCAATAACGAGTACCTGCAATACTAAGTACCTACATAACATGTACTTCGAAATTAGAGTTCTATTAACATAGTACTTAAAATATAGTAAATAAAAAGCTAGTAAAATTACTATAAAACATTTATAAAAAGTATTCAGGATGCCCGTCGGAAAATTTACTCTACCACAGAAAAATATAACAAGAATCAGACATTTATCTGCTCAATTATTTCCAGTCTGTTTAATTTGGTGAAAATAAAAGTAGTAAAACGGAGTAAAAAAGTTTTGTGAGCTCAAACTTTAAATTAAAAACATGTACATTACTTTTGCCTTCATGTGATGATACGGGATTCAAGAGGTTTGATATTAAGGCGGATTCGCCGGGAATATGTAAGATTATGGAAACTCTGATCTTTTTGCAGATTCATGCATACTGTTTGCTAAAATTATTGGAATACTCGCTTCTTAGTGAAAGCAGAGATAAGTGTATATAGCTACAAATAGAAGAAAAAAAAACAGAACAGAAGTGGTTGGCGTTCTCCCACTTTAAACCCCAAAGGAAGTAACTATCGCTTCTTTTCAACATTTTATTTATTTCTGATATGATTTTCACGGTTTAATCAGCATTTACTTTGTATATTTAATAGCAGCATCCTTGGCTTTAGCTTTCTCCCGCAAGTTATTCCAAACCGATTTAGCGATCCTATCGACGGATTCTTCAAGAACGATTTCAATGTTATTTCAACATTAGCATTATCTGTATTCTTTTGTCTCTCTTGTTTTGCTAATATAGTCTTGTACGGCTAGCCTTATTTGTCTACTCCTGTCTGTCTACTCTTATCTATCTTGGTCGTGTCTATCTAGTCTTGTTTATCTGGTCTTGTCTGTCTAGTCTTGTCTATCTACTTTTGTCTCTCTAGTCTTGCCTGTCTAATCTGGTTTCTTTAGTAATGTCTGTTTAGTTTTTTGTATCTCGTATTGTATGTCTAGACTCTTGGTTTTGTCTTGTCTGACTGGTCTTATCTCTTTAGTATTGACTATCTAGTCTTCTATGTCTGGGGATGTATGTTTAGCCTTGTGTGTCTAGTCTTATCATGTATATGTAGTCTAGCCTGTTAAGTATTGTATGTTTTGCCTGTCAAATCTTGTATGTCTTGTCTGTCTAATCTCACTAGTCTAGTCATGTCAACCAAGTTGTATTTCGACTCTTGTCTGTCTAGTATGTCTAGACTTCTCTGACTAATCTTGTATAACTAGTCTCTTTTGTCTTGTCTGTATAGGCTTACATGTCTATCTAGTTTGTCTTAATCCTAGCTCGTGTAGTTTTGTCTCTGTAGTATTTCCTATTTGGTGAATAGAATGGTTGCGACTGTTACTACCTAACCTTACATTGAATTGAAAAAATCACAATATTTTAACCATACTTATAATATGTAAAAATGTTATATAATTTATTATTCACAGTTATACAAATTTCTACATTTATCACTCACTCACAGTGAATTTTTCAATTCAATTTCCTATTTAGTTTTATTTATTTATATCTATATTGTTTTCAAAGCACTTTTGTAACTTTCACAATGTTTTGAAACTCAATTTATAATTTGTATTTGTTTGAAAATGTGGTGAAGATGTAAATTACTTTATAGTTTTACTACCTATGCAAGTGGGTCAATGGTTTTATGAAATATTTATTTGGTCAATGAAAATAATTGATTTTGTTTAAATTTAGATGGTATTTCTAAAAGGACGTGACTGGATAAGCTTTTGACCCATGCAGATTTGGATAATCAATCGAGTAAAAATTTAACGAGGTTGCTACAAATTAAAACAATATACGTGCATTATAATGATTTTATTGTATTCATATAACGAGGGAAAGTGTATAGGAGGTAAATATTTTTTTAGAAATCGCGATAGAAATATAGCAGATTGTTTATAAATATTGTTCCAGTTTAATTTAAAAAATGAAGAATTTACATTCGATATTCTTCCTTTGTGAAATATTTATCAGATTTATTTTTTTATTAATGTGTTTATTTGAGTTTTGCTGATATTTTCAGAACGTGGCAAATATTTTCCAGGTTTCCTTTTAATCAACAAAAAAAAAACAAGTTATTTGTTTGTTTATTTCATACACACAAATTTCAAAATAAATAATTAAATAAAAAAATATACGCAATTAAAGAATTGACATATTTATTTAAAACTTTGTATGACATATTTTGTCCTGAATGCGAGGGATGCTGTTGTTTGTCATCGCATAACAATTTCAAATTAGGATGTAATGATGTTAATTTTATTCTCAAATTTATTCTTAAATTCAACATCCAATCTGTTTCGATAATTATTTTTTGAGTACACCAAGGCTAGAAACACAGCTTCCTTCACAAGTATAAGTGGTGATAAAAGGAATTGCAAATTGTATTGCTTTTTCGCTAACGCTTGGATACTCTTTTTGACAGCGCAACTAAAAATTAATTAACACTTTTTTAAGATCGGTGTCGCATGGAATTTCAATTAAATTATCGACTTCTTGTTCACTAAGATTTCTTCCTTTTCCATCTCGATAGAAAAAGGATATATAATCCACATATTATTTTAAAGAATATCCGGAAAGTGGTCTTTAATACAATTTATTAGCTCCGAAAGATGTTCTTGAATTGAAACTGATAGTGTTTCTAGATGTAAATCTTCTTCATCATAGTTTGCACGGGTTTCTATAAATTTATGTAATGTTTCAAAAGATTGAAAATTTGTCTTTGAAAGTCGTTATTTTCACAGGGTCATTTTTTGATTATTGCAGTGACTTTTGCGAAACTTAAAATATTTCAACAAACGCCTTGCAAAAAAATATACTTAAGGGTATAAGCATGGATACTCGGAGGATATGTTGGTACTAATTAAATAATAAGATCCTGAAAGTTTCAGATCGCTAACTTAATTGGTTTTCGAGAAAAAGCGAAATGTGTCAAAAACGATTTTTTTTTGTGAGTAACGGCTGAATCGATTGATCTAAAAATTTAATATGTTTATAGGTGCTTTTGCGAAAATTAACAGCTTCATTAGATTCTTGCGAATTCTTGATTCTTTCTTTTTAATTCCATTATGTAACCATGGTACAGTTTTGGTAAAATTATTAAACTTTCAAGTCTTATATATTAACCTTTAACTTTAGGAGTTTTTCAGATTTTGAAAAAAGCTAGGCCATAGTAGAAAAAAAATAAAAACATTTTTTCCTCAAATAATGCATTTATTTAAAAGTTTTAATTTACTTGTTTTTTTGGATGTTTAGTTGATTTTTAATTATCAGAACCGACAATTTGTTGACCAGTGGAGGCAGTGCATGGGATGTTAAAACAAAAATATCATCTGCTGGATCAGAAAATTGACAATAAAATGCTTCCTAGAATTAGGAAATAAGACTTTTTTTAGAATCGCGTCTTTTCTCCATAATCAATACAGTAAATGCTTAACTTCTGATGCCGAGTGTCTGGATGAGATTGTAGAAATGATGAAATGTCGTTAGCTGATGAAGTGACGCAAAATGGCTGGCAACGTAGAAAACTACCGTTTAAGACTGTTTCATCCGATGATTTAGAAAATGTTCCAGAAATGACAGAAAGAATCTATGAATATTTTTCACTGGTTCTTTACCAATTCGAACAAGCAATATCCTATTTATCACAAATGATGGATGAATCGGGTGATATCACCAAGTTCAATCACGTCACATTAGCACGAAATTTTATAGATGCTTTATTGATTACAAGCCAAATACTATCGGATACAAAAGCATTGTGTGCAAATGGTCTTACGAACGATGGGATGTTATTCCCATGTTGTCGCAGTTGTTTATTTTTTGTCACAAGGGAGATACTTATCAAAAATACCTAGGCCTGCTGCAATATTAAATAAACTATTTGATAAAGACGATATTTCAGTTGTGATTGAAGAAGACTGTTATGAATTTTGATAAAATTCTATTCATCTATATTTTTGCTTTATTTATCGTGTTTGTTATTCTTTTCTTTATTGTATACTTATTGAAAATTGACTTAATAATTTGAAAAAATATGTTCCTTTATCATTAATATATTTAATATTATATTCATTCTTTAAGATTTCGGAATTTGTAAAGAATATGGGAATTTCCATTTTTTTGGGGTTGGCGGATTTTTACCTTGAATAACTGTTACTAATCGTCCTCCGTAGTGTATTTGCAAACTTAGAGAGCCAAAACGAAGCTTCTACGTCGATTTATTCAAAAAATATACGGGTTTTTATAAAAAAATTGACATTTATTGACGCAACAGTTAATATTTTCCTTCACTGCCTAACTTCTCTCTAATTACTTGTCAAACAAAAAGTGCAGGAGAAGCCCAACCGACGTTGCCAATTTTATCTTTTTATTTTACCTTGTTCTGGTAAACACTTCAATATACAATTTCTGCACATGCACTTACAACAACATTGAATTATAAATTTAATTTTTAATTCTAATTTCATTCTAATTGGTTTAACTCAGGTTAACCCAATACTTCGGTTAAAATGTGCTATAACCAATCACTTGAAATGACATGTATAAGCTACCCACCGTACGCATTTTGCGCATGCGCATAGGGGGCAAAACACAAAGGCGTAGGGAAAATAAATTTGAAGGGGTATATAAAAATTCTTTAAAATGATAATAAACCCCAACAACTCTAACCTAACCAGAGTTAAACCTACGGTCCTTGCCACTTTGTCCTATATTGAATCGAGAGTTCGCGCTGCAGCGCGTATGTTGTCTTGATTTATCTTCCCGCTTCGCGGCGGACAACCTAATCTAACCAAGGTAAAACCAACGGTCCTTGCCACTTTGTCCTATATTGTGTACATTCAGTCTTCTGAAACAACGCCATTCATATCCATCAGATTTTCTCTTATTTTTAGTTAATCTCATATTCCTTCCACATACATGACATACATACTTCTTCCCAAGCATACCCACATCCATCAACCATTCAACCATTCTACCGCTATGGGCCACTTTTTTTTTCGGAAAAGTCCATTGTATCCTTAAATAAATTTGTAAAATAAGTTTCAACTTATCAAATTAATTCTTCGTACTAACCTTAAATAATGCGTGTTTCGATTTGTAAAATAATAAAGTAAACTAAACTTGGAATTCGTAACCTTAAATAAAAATGCGTACCCAACAATTTACGCGCCACTGGAGGTTTTATGTCAATTTCCGTTGGTAAACTTACCAATGCGCATGCGCAGAATGCGTACGGTGGGTTGCCTATACATGTCATTTCAAGTGATTGGTTATAGCACATTTTAACCCAATACTTCTTGCAACTTTATCTTATTTTAGACCATATAGGCGCAGCAGTGCGTTTAAACCTCTCTCTCGGACAACCTAACCTAACCAACTCTCAATTAAACCACATGCGTACGACAGCGCGAACTCTCAATTAAACCACATGCGTGCGGCAGCGCTAGCTCTGGATCAGACCATGCGCGCTGCGCGCGCATGTGATCGAGAGTTCGCGTATGCGGTCTTGATCTATTCTCTCTCGGACAACCTAACCTAACCAACTCTCAATTAAACCACATGCATGCGGCAGCGCGAACTCTCGATTAGACTATGATCGAGAGTTCGCGCTGCCGCGCTGTATGCGGTCTTGATCTATTCTCTTTTGGACAACCTAACCTAACCAACTCTCAATTAAACCACATGCGTGCGGCATGATGGCCTAGTAGAGACCATCCGACACACCCTGCTAGATAACAGATGAGGCTCTGGCGACCGAGTCACGGCGGTATACCGTTAGAACTGAAATTAAGGAAATGTAATTTCATACCCATGGAGGAAGATAACGGGAAATCACCTCCATTATACTTCCTAAGAGAACCGCATGATGACGACATTCAAGTCATTTCCGTGGTCGCAAACATTCACTAGTGAATATGCATAAGAAGAAGAAGAATACATAGAAGATTAACATGACCCCTGCGCAAGAATTAAAATAAAATTAAATATATTTAATACATAATACTTAAATTGTAGCGACACAGAAAAAAAGTATAATCCCTGCAAAAGAATTGAACTTGGCAACAGCGGATCTGCTGCATAAACACATTTTCTGTCAATTAACTGGACAGAAGTTGCAGTTATATTTGTTGTTGTATTAAAAAATGTCAGTTTTTTGGATTACAAAAGCCCGGATATTTCTTGAACCAGCCGACGTAGAAGATTCATTTTTACTTTCCACGTTTAGAAATACACTTTGGAAGACGATTAGCAACAGTTAGTGAAGGTAACTCCACAATTCCCATATTCTTAATAATAGCGAAGATTTCTTTATCATTAATATATTTAATGTTATATTCATGAAATTAATTTAGAAGAATATATTAATAATTGAGCTTCGTAATAAAAAAGTTCCCAAAATATTTATTGAAATTAATATGTAATGATTGGTTATTTTTAACTGTTTTCATTTTTATTTTAATGAAAAAATTATTGTTGTTATTTTAAATATAATGTGAGTAGGGAAAGATATTTCGTTCTGGCTCCTCCACCTCCACTATTGCTGATTAAAAGCTGATTAAAGCTGTTTAAAGCTGATGGAGGATCCAGAACGAACTATCTTTCCCTACTAATGTGTTATTTCTGATAATTAGAAATCATCTAAGTATGCATAAAAGCAAGGAAATTTGAACTTAAAACATTTGAATAAATACTTTATTTGAGCCAAAAAATGTTTTTATTTTTTCCGACTAGGGCCTACCTTTTTTAAAAATCTGAAAAATTAATAAATTTAAAGGGTAATATTTAAAGGGTTTTAGTTTATAAGGGTAATTGTACCATGGTTCAAAAATGAAATTTAAAAAAACGTGTTTTTCAAGAATCTTATGAAGCTATATAGTTGTTAATTTTTTTTGTAAGAGCACCTATCGCCCCCCAAAACATATTAAAGTTTTAGATCAATCAATTCAGCCGCTACTGAGAATTTTTTTATGAATAGGATGATTGCGACGGTTACTACGTGGTAATTCATACTTACATTGAATTGAAAAATTCACTATGTTTTTACCACACTTATAAGTGTGGTAAAAACATCGATTTTTCACATTCGCTTTTTCTTAAAAACCAATTAAGCGATCTGAAACTTTCAGGATCTTATTATTTAATTAGTACCGAGATGTCTTCCGAGTATTATTTAAATATCTTACGGCTTTTAATTTGAATTCATTGAATGTGGCAAGTATGTCGCACAAATAAGCTACTTTTATTAACCACTGGAAATCGTGGATTCTATCCTTAAATTGCAAAATAGCATCTTTTTAGATGGAGGGTGTTGATTCAGAAATACCAAAGCTTCGTCTATCAGCTCAAACAAATGTTTCAAAACGTTTCCTCTCAAAAGCGCTCGTGAATTACAATACAAAAGGATATGTTTATGATCAATTCCCATTTTCTTGCATAATTCGGTAAAAAGTCTGCTATTTAATGAACTAGATTTTATGTAGTTTACAAACTTCACACAATCTTCCAAAGTCATGTTTAAATTTAAAGGCGTACGTTTTACCGCTTGTCTATGAATACTACAGCTCAACCATACACAATTATAGCTAATTCTTGAATTTGTTTAAACAAACCTTTATGACGGCCTATTGCGTGCTCCGTCGCTACTTAGGTCAACACACTTCATCCAATCAAAACCATGACTAGTGGCAAAATCATTGGTAAGCTTAAAAATCTCATCTGAGGTTGTTCTTGTTCGTCTATCTGTGCTTTCATCTACATGGATGGAAAAAAACTTGCTTTATTTCTTATCCTTAAATCAACAATTTATCCACAACAACATCCAATCTGTTTCGATAATTATTTATAACTTTCTACTTTACTTTCTTTACTTTAGTTATTTTAGCAACTGGTTCTTCTACATTTTTCGCGTCAATCCTCCAATCAATAAACTTTTTTCCTTTATGTCGCCTAAATTATTTGCGACAATTTTGAAAGTGGGAAGTATTATTTTATCTCCAGCACCCAGTCTCACAAAATTAATTTAGAATTTTCAAAAGCTGTCAAAGGGATGTTTGTATATGACTGTCTAGGAAGAAAAGTGCATTTTTAATGTTAAGCAGAAATCAATTCCTTTTTCTTATCAGCAATAAGTTATTTTTTTTGTTATCTTTTTACAATTTTTTTTCGCGACCCGACAAAATTTTTCTGCGAACCGGTGCCGGGTCGCGAACCCCACTTTGGGAAACGCTGGCATATAGTATATATTCATTTGTTTTAGATGTAAGTCTTGCATTTCTGAAAATTCCTTAAGCACTGATTTAAAAAGAAATACAAACTTAAAACAAACGGAACAGTGCCTGAATATATAAAAATATTCAGCCTTTCCGGAGCTCTATAACAATAATTGAGTCTTTTTAGGAAGACTCAAAGACTAACAGACTCAATAATTGTTATAGAGCTCCGAAAAGGCTGAATATATTTATATATTCAGGCTGTGTTCCGTTTGTTTTAAGTTTGTATGATTATCTATAACGTAGGATGGTTTCACCAATTCTATCTTAAAAAAATAGATCTATTTTGAGGAATACATTATAAAAGTTGGGTATCAATTAAGAGGTTACTTGAGGCCAATTAAATATGCTAGACCAATTATGCTCCTATACTCCAGCATTTACTTTACAATGTTAGTTGTTTATAAATAGAAAAATTCGCCAGAAATATTAAATTTAACACTAAAATATTCATAAAATATAAGAACTTTCTGTGGTGATACGTCAAAATGCTTTTATCCCATAATGTATTTCCAAGAAAACACAGATTGTCGAATTTTATTTTTATATGACAAAGAGCATTACTATAGATATTAGGGAGACAATGTTAAGCAGAGGTGAGGCAGACAGGTCTGGCATAAAAGGTGGCAACAGAACTAAGAAGTAAATCCTCCAGAAAAAATAATATGTGAGAATAAACAAACAAGTTTGTTTGTCTGCAGTGTTTCATTCAATACTAAATTATCTATACACAATTGAAACGAATACACTAATCTAATTTATTATGTTTTCGTATGTCTAGTAATGTCGTGTGGTTTGGATTGTTTACTCTTGTCTCTTAAGGCTTTTCTGTGTAAAGTTCTGTTGTGTTGTTTATTTATTCTTCTTGCTCCAATCTTCCTTATTCATTTTTATATCTCGAGTCTTAACAGTCCAGTATTGCCGTTTATTAGTCCTGTCTCAGTTTGTCTAGTCATGACTATGTACTACATTTTTCACCCAATAACAAGAGGGAATAACTTTCTTAAAATTTACTAAAAATAGAATGAATAATTTTATCTGTTCAATCCTGCCTGCTATTCTTGTCTAGTGGCGTCTATCTAATCTTGTAATCTAGTCTTTTCTGTAGTCTTGTCTGTCTAGTTTAGTATGTCTAGTCTTCTCTATATGACTAGTGGGAAACGAGGTGGGAGAGCTGACTATAGAAAACACTATCGAGAAAATGGTAAATAGTGAAGAGACTGGACGTGAATGGACGCACATACATAACTTCATAAAGAACATCCTAACAATAATAGAAACGGAAGAAAGAACTGCTGGGAACATCCCAAGGCTTAATCCCGGCGATCCACTCTGGAGATAATAATGATTCCGGGGTGGAAAAACAACATCGCCAAGTGGACTAGTGGTATAGCGGATGAGAGCTCCGCACTCAGGCTGGTAGAGCTTCCCCCAGCCACATACATTTTTTAAAAAGTCTTCTCTGTATAGTTTTATTTTGTTTAATCTCGTCTCTCTAGTCTTATAGTAGTTTTATATATTTAATATTGGGTGTCGAATCGTGTCTGTGTAGTTCCATCTATCCGGTCTTTTATCTGTCTAGTTTCGTCAGTCTAGTCATGTTTGTACAGTCATCTGACTAATCTAGTCTACCTAGTTGGCGTGTTACTTCGTGCTTCAATGGTTTTGATGTTGCCCTTCGATAACAGTCAACGAAAGTACTAAAGTATAATAAATTGGTACTTTTTATTAAAAAAGTAATTCGTTTTTAGAGCTCTTTTTATACTTATTATTTTTATCTTTATATAATAGGTCGTGAAGGTATTAGTTGGTAAATGTGGCAATGTGGCGAAAATATTAAAATTGGGATTTGTGCATACACGCTTTTTTATTACACATTACATTTTGTGTCGCTTGTTCCGTTTGTCTAATCTTCTCTGTAATGTAAGTCAAGTCTGTAATGTGACGAGGTTATCTATTTTAGATGTATAGTAGTGTCTGTAAGTATTTATAGTTGATATAGATTTATAGTTAATATAGATTTATAGTTATAATAGAATCAACATTATGTTATTAGTTAACTAGTGACATGTTCGTCATACAATATCAAAAGCCACAGTGAATTAATTGAACTGTATAATTTGAACAAATATCTACTGAAATAATTACAGACACTGCAATATTTCATGCACTAATGACTACAAATTAATTTGTAATTATTTTATTAATCTTATCGGAATTCAACATAAGCAAATTATTAAATATGATCATAATTTATTTTGTTAGAATAATTCGTTATGTGTAATTATTGTCGCATGCATAGATAATTGAAATAAACTAGCTGATGATATTATGATTAATTGCAATAGAAAACGATAAATGTTATATGAAACATAGTGAAAAATATGAAACAATTAGTTAACAGAGTAAAGAATGAGAATACGTATGTACAAGGTAAGGAGCCGCATAAGGGTTTGAAGCTTATATTATATGATATAAATAACTAGAAAGGTGATTATAATTTAAATAAGCAGCATACTCAATATAATAATATATTCAATAGCAGCATATTCAATATAATAATATTAAAATAATAATATTCTTCTAGAGTACATTCGAAAGGAATTTAGAAATTATATTTGGTAAATATCAATTAAGTCAAAAGTTGAAAGGAACTGTGTGGTAATCAAAGAATAAATAATTTGAGTACCATTCATGTTCCATTATTTTCATTATTTTTTTGTAAAATCTCGATTCTCGTGAAGAATCTGATCTCTTGCTTGAAAATTGCAGTAGTTTCGGGGAATGTAGGGGTCCAACTTCACGCAGCCCTATTTTTTTCCTGAAAAATTCTGATATAATTTTTCAGTTCTTTATAGACTGCCTTTATATTTCAGTGCTTTATATATATATTGTTTTTTGCAAAATTTAATTTTTTAAAAATTCAAAAAAATCTGATAACGATTTCCGAGTTCAGTACAACGACAGATAAACAAAAAATGCCGATTAGTCATTTTTCTAAAATCAATATGTATAAATTTATTTATAAAAAGCTATCGATGCAGATAAAAAAAATACAAGAGTTCTGACAAAGACAATTTCTTTGTCCAGTCTATATTGAAGAAGTTATTAGCAAAAACGAGGCGCCACATTTTTGAAAATTAAAGAATAAAAAAATTAAAAAATTCCATGAGTTTTGTTAAGAGTTCTGAGTAGTCATTCCAGAGTTCTGAACAAATCTCCTATATAACTTCTTTGTCCGATCAATATTAAAGAAGTTATAGACAAAAAACGGGGAATCTGAAAACGTTTAGAGCCTCTATTTATTATCGCCAATGTTGCAATTTTTTTTATAACGATCATGCTATTTATATTTGAATCCGATTTCGTAATTAACCCTATTTCAATTTCTGTGATCTACACAACTTAATATATATTTTTATTTTACTTGAAAAGAACTGTATCTATTGTTAAAAATTAGAATGCATCAAAGTTGTGTTTTTTTATATCTTCTTCGAATGTGCCCTGTTTGATCTCATATCCAGATTCCTCGCTGGCATGTTCCTTCACATATTTGATCAAACGCGGTACTAATTTAGTTGCATTCGGGACACGTTTTGTACTTGAAAATAAGTTGTCATACTCTTTCCAAATGTACTCGTTTAATGTAAAAGCTGTATATTGTCCACCATTATCTTTATCTGAATTATTTCCATAATCAGCAACTCCTACTAATCTGTAAAAAGGCAAGCCGCCTGTTGACCGTAACAAATCTGGATATATTTCAAAATACATTTTTTCCTCAAAACTCTTGACTCTTGTTCGTAATTTCGGCAAGTCACAATCATCAAGAAACATCTAAATTTTTTAACATTCTCTGTCGTGGTCCGACATTTCTCACATACAGAACGATTCTCATGTTTCCAACGAATTTTTAAAAAGATGACCAATTTTGTTGACCAAGTTTTCGAGTAGTCAGAGTTTTTCAGATCAAGTGATGTTTTGTCAATTTTTCTGTGGTAAGAATTCCAAAGCCAATTTGGTCGTTGGAATATTTGCTTCTGTTATTGATTCTTTGAGACGCCCCTCTAAAGAAAATACGTGCATCAACAAAGTTATCAATGTATCGAAAGCACACGTATGCGTGACAAGATATTTTACCCCTTGAATTTTATGTTCAAGAGAACACAATCCATGGGGAATTAAGGAGAAAGTCACATTTGGAACTTGGGGCTTAGATTCCCAATTCGGCTGTATGGAAAGAAACAACAAATTAAAAAAAAATACAACTTGACGATGTTGAACTTATTAGAACTAAGTACCTAATATTACTAGGCATGTGCACTTCCAAAAGGTCTCGCTTAACAAAATATTCATTAGAATACGTTTTTTTTATTTATTTCGATATCAAATAACTGATAAAAACAATATTTCAGTTTGTAAATAATTTGTAGTTGTTCTTTTAGCGTCCCTCTTGTGCTAGCGCCCTGATGCTTAACACACTCTGATGCTTAGCACACCATACAATAATTTAGCACCTAGATTTTGCTAACTTCTTTAATATTGGTCAGGCAAAGAAATTATATAGGAGATTTGTTAAGAACTCTAGGAGGGCTACTCACAACTCGTAACAGAACTCATGTTTTTTTCTTCTTTAGAATTCTTGATCTAAAATTTAGCGCCCCGTTCTTGCTTATAACTTCTTTATTATTGGTTGGACAAAGAAGTTGTATAGGTGATTTGTTCAGATCTCTCGGAGGGCTACTCAGAAATCTTAACGGAACTCATGATTTTTTTTTTTAAATCATGAATGTTCAAAAATTTAGCGCCCCGTTTTTGCTTAACTTCTTTAATATTGCTTGGTCAATGAAGTATAGATGATTTGTTAAAACCTCTCTGGAGGCTACTCAGAACTGCTGTATTTTTTTGTATCTTCATCGAAAGTTTTTTATAAATAAATTTATAGATATTGATATTACAAAAATGTCTAATAGACATTTTTTGTTTATTTGCCATAGTACTTTAGGAAATCGTTATCAGAATTTTTTAGAATATTACAAAAATTAAGAAAATTTTTATGATTAAGAAAATATGCATTATCTACTCTAGAACCCTCTACAAAGAACTGAAATATTACATCAGAACTCTTTTTCTGAAAAAGAGAACAAAATTGAATCAAGAGAGAGCTGCATGAAGTTGACCCCAAATTGTTTTTCTCGATTTCTACCCAAAATTCCCCGGAACTATTGCAATTTTAAAGCAAGAACTCTAGAACTATTCGAAATCTTTTTGCCAGAACTCAATTTCAATTTTTCAAAATATCGGGGGTCAACTTCACGCGAATAAAATCTGGATTAGTCGACTGCAATTCTACGATATGACCAATTTAATTAAATATAACGGACAAATAACGAAATCCAATAAAAAGTCGTAGATATCGTACATGGCGTACATAATGTACTATGAAATTAGAATTCTATTAGACTAGTAATAAATACAAAGCCAATAAAATTAGTATAAAACATTTTCAAAAGGTATTCTGGCTGCCCGTCGGAAAATTCATTTGACCGCCAGAAAAATTTAAATTTTGGAAATTACTTACTACATGTGAATGTACATTCATATATTGTAACGTAATAGTTTTTATTTTAAAAACGTGCAAATATACAGGAAAATATAGGACTAATCATACATGTTCACGAATTTCCAGTCAGTTTAATTTCCTGGAAATAAATGAATTCAAATGGAGTATAAAAGTTTTGAGGTCTAAAAGTTTTATTAAAAAAATGTCGGGATTCATGACGTTTGATATTAAGGCGGAATCGCCGGGTACATGTAGGATTATAAAACCCATATCTATTTGGAGAAAATTCTAAAATTCTAAAATTATTGGAATACTTACTTCTTAGAGAAACCAGAGATAAGTGTATATAGCTACAAATAGAAAAGAAAACAGAACAGACGTGTCTAGATAAAGCAAAATAAATAATAAATTTACGGGACAGAACTGCTTGTTATGTGCGCAAGAACCTGTCTTTATTTATATGTAACTAAATAAAAATGTGATCGGGCTTTTTTTCAAGAACTAGTCAAATCTGGGAATATATGTAATATTATGCATTAAATTTTTTAATGAATTAACACTAATGGTAATAGGTAGACTATAGCAGACACTAAAATATTTAGAAAAGACTAGTTGACAAGACAGACTAGTGAAGATATCTAAGAAAGTATACTATATATCTATATATATATATATATATATATATATATATATATATATATATATAATATATATAAAGAAAAACAGAATATAACATCCAACCAAAAGGACAGGAACAACCCTAAACCAGGAACCTAACCTGTGTACAGTGAATAATACAACATCTTCTGTCACTCTTTGGCACACCCCGCTCGAAGATGCGTTGTGTGAGCCGTTTCGCTGCGTCAAAGCAAGTGACAAGAAACGGTCAAGACCTAAAAATGTCAGGGGCTGAAGGCCGGCAGTTCTTAATAAAAGCGACTGAAAACTAGTTGAAGAGCATTATTCACTGACTATAACTTAACATCTGAATCTATCGATAATTGTTCTAGTTATTAAATATCTGATGACACGGATGCATTTATAGATACAAACCCAGACAAAATGACGAATGGCCAACACGGCCGCCATCATATACTGACACGAGACCGTCGCCACTGTTAACTACTCGCCGGTGAAATGAACGTCTAGGTAGTGGAGCGCGCCTATCCGGAAGTCTCCCTCTCTGTGGCATCGTGAAACAGAGAGTGTGAAAGTGATCCCTGCACACTATACGTTTGCACAAGAAACTCGGAGATCAATTATATGTTGACAACAACAGCTCTTATGCATGCACAGTGCACGTCACTTCCAAAGTATCTAAAAACAGAAATCAAAGCTAGGGAATTTTATCTATGCTCACATAGATTCAGATGTTAAGTTATAGTCAGTGAATAATGCTCTTCAACTAGTTTTCAGTCGATTTTATTAAGAACTGCCGGCCTTCAGCCCCTGACATTTTTAGGTCTTGACCGTTTCTTGTCACTTGCTTTGACGCAGCGAAACGGCTCACACAACGCATCTTCGAGCGGGGTGTGCCAAAGAGTGACAGAAGATGTTGTATTATTCACTGTACACAGGTTAGGTTCCTGGTTTAGGGTTGTTCCTGTCCTTTTGGTTGGATGTTATATTCTGTTTTTCTTTCAATTTCTTAGCATGGTTATGCGGTTTGTGCTACGCACGTTATCCGAATTTTACTTTTTAGTAACTTTCATATCTTGTATATTATACTTAAAAGAACGAATTTTATCGCCGTAGTCGATATTTAATCCTCACATAGATAAAATTCCCTAGCTTTGATTTCTGTTTTTAGATACTTTGGAAGTGACGTGCACTGTGCATGCATAAGAGCTGTTGTTGTCAACATATAATTGATCTCCGAGTTTCTTGTGCAAACGTATAGTGTGCAGGGATCACTTTCACACTCTCTGTTTCACGATGCCACAGAGAGGGAGACTTCCGGATAGGCGCGCTCCACTACCTAGACGTTCATTTCACCGGCGAGTAATTAACAGTGGCGACGGTCTCGTGTCAGTATATGATGGCGGCCGTGTTGGCCATTCGTCATTTTGTCTGGATTTGTATCTATAAATGCATCCGTGTCATCAGATATTTAATAACTAGAACAATTATCGATAGATTCAGATGTTAAGTTATAGTCAGTGAATAATGCACTTCAACTAGTTTTCAGTCGCTTTTATTAAGAACTGCCGGCCTTCAGCCCCTGACATTTTTAGGTCTTGACCGTTTCTTGTCACTTGCTTTGACGCAGCGAAACGGCTCACACAACGCATCTTCGAGCGGGGTGTGCCAAAGAGTGACAGAAGATGTTGTATTATTCACTGTACACAGGTTAGGTTCCTGGTTTAGGGTTGTTTCTGTCCTTTTGGTTGGATGTTATATTCTGTTTTTCTTTCAATTTCTTAGCATGGTTATGCGGTTTGTGCTACGCACGTTATCCCAATTTTACTTTTTAGTAACTTTCATATCTTGTATATAATATATATATATATATATATATATATATATATATATATATATATATATGTATAGTGGAAGATAGTATAGTATAGTAAGTATTGTAATTATGATTAGGAAGTAAAAGGATGTTGCGAAACTGTATCACTATCTTCACAAACATTGTACTAATGAAGCAGCAATGTTTCTCATACCCCTTTCTAAACTCATTTTTATTTCTCACTTCTTAACCCTTCACACCGTGCAGAAACTAAATATCAAGGAAATGCACAGGACCGAGTTATAGATGCTAGTTAAAACAGAAAACACTACATCGGCAAGACCGGACTGCCAATGGAGGATATGCAAGGATATGACTCATCAACGCACAGCTCAAACCGTTGAACCCACTAACGTGAAATTTGAAAGGGGGTGAAAAAGGGGACACGTTTTTCACTAGGATGTCTATAATGATGTCTATAACTCAGAAACGCAATATGTTACAGGTATAAAATTTGGTACTAAGATTCTCGTTTAAAAATAAACAGACACGGGTTTCGCCATTTTTTGAAAATGTTATTAATGAGGCTGAAAATTGGGTGCTATTTATTAATAAATAAGCACAGGGTAATATTGTTATAACCTATATACGGGTATTTCTCCCATAATTTTACTTCATGTGTCGCTGGACTATAAAAAAATTATTTTTAAGCCATAATAAAAAATTAGTTATGGTTGCAATTCTTGGATGGCAAACTATTAATTTAATCATTTAAAGGAAAGATTTTGCACCCCGTTTCCGAATAATCACAACTTGAACATGCTGAAATTCCTGACAATTACAATCTAACTCATGCTTATATCTAAATATATATTAAAACTTTAATAGACATGGATTTTTTTATGATATTCATTTGGAATCCTATTATTATATCGCTATAAAGTATGTCGCCGAATTCTTGTTCCTGATCGTGACACCAACACAATTTAAGGAGTTCGAAGGCCACTGTACTAACCAAGCAGTAAAATTTGGTTGTTACGTACACAATTGTCAGTTAAGCTAAAAAACAAGCGCGACGAATGTGTGCTTACATGGTGACGAATTCTAGTAAAAATACAGGTAATAATTTATGGGCGTATTTTGATTGTCTTCAAGACCGTCCCTAGCATTATTAGACGTTTTAATATTCTGTATTTAATATTAATTACGGTAATTTTTTTCCCATATTGTCCTCTTACAAAATATATAACCCTGCTTTTGTATTATGAATTTTACTAATGCGTTTTCCTGACCGTCCCCTTTCCCGATCGTCCCTTCCCGAGGAAGAAGGTAAAAAGACAAGAAGACAAAGAGCTAAAATTAACTCAGATCATGAAACACTTGCAAGCTAAGAAGAAAGAAAAAGAAATTTTAACAAAATCACCACTTGCTCTATCTAGTAGAGTTTATGCAATAGAGAACTACAAGACCGTTTGTCAATCAATGTAATAGTATTATTCATTTAAAACTTTTCTTTTATTTTTATGAGCATTTTATATTAAGTTTTTTTATCATTTTTTTCCATGCTAAATAAATATATCTTCCAAAATTAAATAGATATTTAGAAAGATCTGTTTTCTTAACCGTTCCACACTGAACCTGACCTTCTCACTTTATTCAAGATCGTCTCCAAGTGTTCCACGACCGTCCCCTTGCAAAAAAGTGTTATTTTGCTGAGATGATTTAGCATTACATGACATATTTAATGCAAAGCAACCAACACAAAGAAAATGCTATATACTTTTATATAAAATTTACTTGCAAGTGTATTCAAATGATTTGACTATTCTAAACTCACTAATTATTATAAAAATACATATTTTTATCAATTTACTATGTATCTGCCGTTTATCATTGAATATTTTCCTTTTCAAGGCTAAGTAATATAGTTTTTGGGAGGCGCAGTTGTTACACCTACTCAAAAAAATGACTTAACTCCATGTTTTCTAACAGATAAGTTTATTACTAGATGAGGGACAGTCAGGAAATTAAGCAAGAGTTTGATGGCTTTGAAAGCTTGTAAGTTTTATAAGGCTTAATATGGTTTATCGCCCTTACAGATTTAACTAGTTTATATATCCTTGAACCAGAAATAAACTTTCAAATCTTGATTTTTCTGAATCTGAATTTTTTATTTTTTTGTAGATATATAATTTGAAAATGTAAAATTTTGGGAGAAATACCCATATCAGAAACCTAATATGTTACAATAGTAAAAATTGGCAGCTACATTCCTCCACAAAATTGAAAAATGCTTGTTTTACAAATTCAGCTAAGGGGGTTGTAAATGAGGAATACATATATCTCAGAAATTAGCTATGTCAGAGATGTGAAAATTTATATTTAAGTTCTTCATTAAAAATGAAGAAATGTGTGGTTAAAATCACCATTTTCAGAAATGGTGAATATGAGTTATTTAAAAAAATAATGCTCATTTGCAGATCTGGCAGTTGACAGTTGTTATTTGAGTATAGTATATAATTACCATTTAAAATGTATTTTGAAGATAGAAAAGTAAATGGTCTTATGAGTCGATACAGTCGTACTATTGTGGACAATGGATCGTGCCTATCCGTAATGCTTTTTACGTTATGTATGGAAGTTAAAATCTAGATAACAAAATACGGGAACAAATAGTTGCTAATGTTGAAAATTGACACGAACCCTTTATAATATCCCATTATTGTAATGATTACAATATATTAGAGTCGTTTCATATTTTATGTTGGTTTATAGGGTATAAGTTGAACAGAATTTGGTAACCAATTTAACGCCATGATTGGTCTTCTCTTGCTTATCCCTGATAAGCTTCTGAAGCTTATCTCGATAAGCTATCCGGACGTATCCTCAATGACTAACTCATCAATACATAGGTCCAATATAGATCTTAAACTAGGAACCTTAAATTTGGAAGGTATATCGTTCTAATAACTCGAAATCACTAAAGAAGGATATTTTTAAATTTCTTCCCAAAGAGGACGAAAATGAATCTTAAAATTATAATAAGGATACCTTTATCTCAAAAACAAAAAATGTTACAGTCGCGAAAATGTTATAATATTTCTTCATTAAATGAAAGACATCATAACCCAGCCAAGAAATAAGAAAAATGAGAATTTCAAAGACTTTGTATGAGAAAGATGCTATGTAGATACTTTTTAAAAAATAAAGATAAATTTTTGGTATTCAGATATATACTTAAAAAGCGAAGTGTTGGGAGAGTCAATTTTTTTAAAGTTCCTAATAAAGTACGGTTACTTTGCCACTTGTTGCTTCTAAAAGAAGTTCTCAATACACTTTATTGATACGCATACATTATGTCTTTTTTGCAAATCTAATATTTAAGTCATCTCAAGACAAAGGGCAGTACTACAGAACAGAGATAACTTCTAGGCGATTTACGTTTGCAATAAATAATTGCTCATTAAGTTGAAACAACTCCTACTCATATTCGTAGGGTTTCAACAAAAATGATGTACTAAGCGAAAAATTTACGCGAGCGAAGCCGCGGGCAATAGTTAGTTTATATAAAATTAGCATGACTTGTTCAACGTAAAGTGTGTTGTTAAATTTTACGGTTACGTGACAGTTTCGCATAAAATATACATTTTTTTGCCTCGCAATATCTAATTATATCTACAGAATAAAAATAATAATGACATTGGGAGAAAAAGGCATTTATAATTACAAACTTACAACTTTGGATACGTATGGATTGTGTGTGTATTAAATTAAATAATATTGTGTATTGTCGGTTTATTCTGTCTCGACTAGACAGTTGGTTCTCTAACTAGTTCGTACAGATTTGACTCTATAGTTTTGTTTTATGTCTAATTTTATCCGTTCCATTTTGTCTAGCGTTGTCTGAATGGCCTTGACGATTTAACCTTTTCTGTAAAGTATTGTGTATCATACCAATACTAGTATTATATTAATATGCTGTATAACTTGGTGACTAGTTTAAAAAAATACGATGTTGATTCTTTCGCTAGAGTATGTAAACTAAATCAGAAAATAAAAATCAGAGCATATCTACGGGTCTACTATCCATATGTATCAATATCATATATAATAATTTTTTTTTCATTATAAGTGTTATATAAGTGTTATGATTCAGCTCTCGATTTTTTTATATAAGTTATATAATATTTTATATATACACACAATTTGGTGACCTTTTCTTTGTGAAATTCATTTAAAATTCCTATTTCTATTTAATAAATGATATAGAAAACGATTTGTTAAGATGCTAATTTCACAATTATATTTAACAATTAATATGAAAAGTTTCTACTTACGCTGTCAGTAAATAATCTACGGCGTCCAGGGATTCATTTTCTACGGCCACGTGTAGGGGAGTGTTGCCTGCGTTATCCTGTACGTTCAAATCTGTAAGCAAAATAATAATTTTCGTGTCAGTAACAGCAAGCTATCAAAGGAAACAAAACCTGTTTAAAAACCACGTTTTTATTCAAATGCACGAAAATGGTACTTATAGGTCCAGTAGTATGCTACGGAAGCGAAACATGGACGCTCACACTAAAGCCTGCCAAGGAGCTGGAACTGTTTTAAAACGTGTTTTTTATATTTTCTGCTCTTTGATCTTATTAGAATAAACATCCACTTGGACCGTCTGCAATATATTTTTTACATTTAGAATGGAATCATTAAATATGGAAAACATAATTCAATTAAAACTAAGTATTTAAAGTAATTAAATATTACACTTCTGAGCTATGTTGAGAGCTATAATTAAAGCTTTAAGTCCTTCGCTTATTGGGAAGTTAGTTTAAAATCGTTTTACTACAATCGCCCAGACAAAGTTGAGAATAGACTGACAAGAAAGCCAGCTAATAAAAACGTGGTAAAATAATAGACGTTGTAAAATATTGTTGCCAGAGATTGAAATTATAATCAGTGTTTTGAATATCCTTTAGTTGGTTTTTTTATTTAGTTTATTTGTTAAAAATGATTGAAATATTTGAAATATATATATTTTGTATTTGACTTTGACTCCAATGTTTTTATACCAGAGTACAATAGATTCCCGTACAATGCTTGGGAATACCTCCAAGTAGAAAGTAATCGAAAAAAAAACGTTCTAACAAAATTAGTCGCGATATCGAAGATCTGGAAGCTAAATATCACACTTTTAATATGCACAAGAAAATTAAGGAAGCGGCTGGTGTATACAAACCTCGACAAACTGGCATTCTCTTGGACAGTGAAGATACAATAATTCTTGAAGTTAACGACAGAGTAGAACACACCACTGTTCTACTCTATCGTTATATCAAAAACCTTTTTCATGATGAAAGATCGGACACTCGTGAACAATATATACGCGAAAGGCTTGATATAACTAAGGAAGAAGTCCAGCATGCAGTCTCGTTATCAAAAAAATAGAAAAGCTGCAGGTCCAGATGGAATTTACTCGGAAGTCGTTAAAATCTTATAGAATGAGGGGTCACTAGACGTAATAGTGTAGCTTTTTAATATGGTCTACCGATCGGGCGTCATTCCTTCCGACTGGCTTCAAAAAACATTTATAACGCTTCCAAAGAAGAGCAGGACAAAAAGATGTAGCGACTATCGACTTATCAGCTTGATGAGTCACTTTCTTAAGATCTTCCTAAAGATCATCCACAAGAGAATATTTGCAAAATTCGAGTCCTTTATGGGCGAATCTCAGATCGGTTTTTGTAACGGATTCGGCTCAAGAGAGGCCCTGTTTAGTATCCAAGTGTTGGTTCAGAGGTGCAGAGACTGTACCTAGTTATTTGTTTCATTGACTACGAAAAGGATTTTGACAGGGTGCAGCATGAAAAGCTTATGAAAATCCTTAAAGGCGTAGGTCTGGATGATAGAGACCTCAAAATAATTGCAAATCTTTACTGGACTAAACTGCACAAATTAAGGTAGATCCACAGATGTCAGGCGAACTTCGAATCAAAAGGGGTGTCCGACAGAGTTGCATCCTTTCACCATTACTTTTTAAAATTTACTCAAACAAAATATTCGAAGATGCCTTGGAAAACTGCCCTGGAATTTCTGTTAATGGCGTAAACATAAATAACCTTAGGTACGCTGACGACACCGTGGCAATTGCGGATTCGTTGGAGGGTCTTCAGATTTTACTTGACCAGGTGGCAACCAGTAGTCCAGAATTTGGATTAAATTTAAATACAAAAAAAAAAAAAAAATGGAAAGTCATTAATGAGAATCGGGTTGTAGGAGGTATTCTACAGGTACAGAACCAACAAATCGAAAGCGTTCAGTCATACAAATATCTCGGATGACAGTTTTAAAGAAATCTGGGAAAATAGAGTTCCGTGCCCGAATTCAACAAGCCAGAGCACTATTTGTAAAAATGAAGTCCGTGTTGTGTTGTCGAAGTCTGTCACTCTCCGTTCGCACTCGAGTACTATGTTGTTACGTCTTCAGTATTCTCTTTTATGGAATGGAGGCGTGAACTCTAACAGACGCATTGTGTAAAAAGCTGGAAGCTTTCGAAATGTGGACGTATCGACGGATGTTGAGAATATCATGGATGGACAGAGTGCGCAATGTGGATGTACTTACAAGAATGTCAAAAGATCTCGAAGTCATGCGCACACTTAAAAGACGAAAGCCTGAATACTTTGGACACATTCTCAGATACGAAAAATATAGACTTCTCAAATTAATAATAGAAGGAGGGATCGAAGGCAGAAGAGGACCCGGGCGTCGAAGAATATGGCTAAAGAATTTGCGACAATGGTATGGTGAGACTACGACAAGTCTCTAAAGAAAAGCGATCGACAAAGCACAGAAAGCGCTAACGATTGCCAACGTTCGAAGAGGACAGGGTACTTAAAGAAGAAGAAGTAGGGAATCGCGTTATACAGGAAATTGTTCTTATTCTAGTAATGAGGAAAACTCCATACTTTTAATTCGCCAAAGTAACCTTTGAGTTTTGAAAAATTGATCCACCAAGAGAGCGGTATATTTTCAAACTAAAAATTATGTGGAGAAAGAGCTGTTTTTAAATAACGATAACAATCAAGACGAGACTATAGACCTGGGGTGGGCAAATCTTTTGGTATACGTTCCACTTTACGTCTGAAAATTAGACCGCGGGCCGCTTTCAAATGTTTTCAATTGTAAAAGTTATTTGTATACCACGAACCTTGCATATATACTCGCCTAGACACAACAATATTGTTAGGTTTGGGTTCATAGTGGACAATATATACTTCTTAAATACGAAATAATTTCAGAGAACACCCGTAAATGTACAGTGTCTATAAAATAGTGGCAGGTATATAAAAAAGTAAATATTAGGCCTGGTAAACATAATAAGCACATCTAGGCATGCTTTCGGGGATATTTTGTAGATTTATTTTATGTTGGAATAGGAATTAAGATACGAATACGAACTAGAGACGGTGGTACCAATTAGAGGCGGTTGGATTGGTCGCAGGACCCACGTTAAAAACTGTAAGGTCCTCTACTTGTGTCTAAGATCTAGACACCAAGCACAAGTGAATGCAGGGCGAGGAGGTCAAAGTCCACTAGGACTGTAGCACCAAAGAAGAATACGAATTAGGATCATTCATTGTAGGTGCAATGTATACATAAATTAGTAATCGCTTTCTCAGAGAAGTAATATTTGCGTAGGACACAATCTCAATACCAACTTTTTATTATTGTTTTTATTATACGTAGATATTTTTTGTAATGAAAGTAGTTTATAAAATGATTTGCGGGCCGCATAGAAGGTCAACGCGAGCCGCGATTTGCTCAGGCCTGCTATAGACTATTCAAGCGATGAATCTGTATAAACAATATTAGTAAGACGGCGTCGTTGAAACGAATTTGTTCATACTTCCGATTGTGAATAAATGTTAAATAGAGAAGTAGGTATATATTTAGATTCTTATTGTTGAAGTTGAAAAAAGAAATTTGTATTTCTCTCTTATATATTTAAATGTGTATGTATTATATTTTTATGTACCGCTATTTTTGTAACTGTCAGCTTCATTGTTAATATATAAACAAGAGGTGTAAACATTTGCTATTCTAAACAAAAAATCAGAAACTATGTGAAAATGTTAAGTTTATCTTACGCGCTATGCGGCACTATCTATGGCGCTGTATGAGTACTAGTCGCAATAGTCGAGTTATAAGAATTCTCGCTTTACCGGAGCGCGTTATTGGGAAGCCCATTGTACATATTTGTGTAATAAAATTATAGTTTTTGTAGATGATATCTGTGATTATGAAAAATAGGAAGCATATGCATTTATTGTGTCGAAGAAATAAATTTATATTAGCCTAAAACAAAATAACGAACCAGTACGTTTAAGAAGTGTTCATGATGTTGCAGTAACTGTAATAAAAACTGGGATATCTGTGCGGATTATTGACATAATAATAAAAAGATATTGATAATGTCAGCTATTGTGCAGGAAAAGAAACTAGGAAAAACTAAAACTAAAGTTGTCTGAGTTGCTTTTAGACCACATTCAGCCGATACTGCACCATTGGATTACCATTTGTTTAGATCTTTGGAAAATTCTCTCAAAATTACAGAAAGTTTAGAAATAGGGTTTTTAACTTCAAATTAATCTTTTTTAATTTCAAATTAATTATTTCTAAATTGAAATTAAACTTTTCTACTCGGAGCACAGCCTTCTATTCGGGAAAATTAGAATGAAATTTAAGGCACAAAGGAATTCAAGACCTACGATACAAGAACAAAAAAACAATGTAGAATCACTATGGGACCCAACAATTAAAGAGCTTTACAGAAAAAGACTACAGGAAAAAATCGAGACAAACCCGATAACAGAAAGGGATGATATCAATCTAGCGTGGGGAAAAATCAAACACAACATAAAATCCGCCGCTCATGAAGCACTTGGAACTAGAACTGTAAAAAAGAATCATATAAATACAAATAAAACCCCATGGTTCTGTCCAGAAATCAAAGAAAATGCAAGGAGAAGAAACCAGCTTACATCACATACCGGACATTAGGAACACCACAATCATACAACAAGTATCGACGGATCATGAACGAAACAAAAGAATTAGTAAGAATGATCAAAACTCAGTACTGGGAAATATTTCCAAAACGCATGGAAAACGACTTCTATGGACTCCAAAAACAAATATGGCTATTAATAAGATCACAGAGAAGAGAGGTCAATGAGTTGGTTGAAACGACTCACATAAACAAAGAGGACTGGGTCAACTACTTAACTGACCTATATAGAGCAGAAAACATAGAAGAGGAACTGGGCACACCAGAAATAGTTATCAATGAAAATTCCCAAATGTATACACCCGACGTGCAACTAGCACTGCAAATGCTAAAAAACAGAAAAAGCGCTGGACAAGACGGAATAACGAATGAACTGCTCAAATACGGCGGACAGAAACTCACACAAGAATTGACAACCCTAATCAGAAATATTCTCTATCACCACAAAATCCCAGATGAATGGAGGATCAGCACCACTACCCTTATGTTCAAAAATGGTGATAAAACATAACTTCGAACTACAGAGGAATAAACCTCTTGAGCACCACATTGAAATTGACAACAAAAGTAATAACGAACAAAATTAACTGCCTCACCTCGCTGGCAGATGAACAGCAGCGATTTAGATCGGGAAGGTCTTGCTCGGACGCCGTTTTTGTCATAAGACAAGTAACAGAAAAGTCGATAGAATACAATAAGCCATCCTACTTGTGTTTCATCGACCTTACCAAAGCCTTCGACCGCGTCCAACTAAAAGATGTTTCACATCTTCTTTACAACAGAAAAATCTTACACAACCTGATAAAAACTATACAGAACTTGTATGCCGCAAACCAAATACAGGCAAAGTTAGACGGTGAGCTCACCGAACCAATATCAGTTGATGGCGGTATTCGTCATGGGGATTCATTAAGCCCGCTTCTCTTCAACATCATCATGGACGAGATATAAAATGGGAGAGGAAGAGGTAAGAATTTTATGCTATGCCGGCGACGCCGTGCTGATAGCAGAGAACGAAGACGACTTAGAGAGACTCCTACACTCATTCAACCGTACAGCTAAATCTCTTAACATGATAATGATGACGAAGTGTATGACAACATCAAAAACACCATCGATATGTAAATTGAAGGTAGATGGAAAAGTTATTTAGCAAGAGATGAAATTTAAGTATCTTAGCGTGGAACTATCGAGCTTTGGCGATGTTGAGGCAGAATTAAGGGAACAAACAACGAAAGCAACAAGAATAGCAGGGTGTTTGAATAGTACAATATGGTACAAAAACATAGGAATTGAGGACTAGACTAGAATCTATAAAACAACAATAAGACCCATCATAACATATACGACAGAAACTAGACCAGAAACATCGAAAACTAAACGACTATTAGAAATAACCGAAATGAGAATACTTCGCAGAATTAATGGTAAAACAATTTTAAACAGGGAAAGAAGTGAAAGTATAAGAAATACATGTGGATTAGAAGACATTAATGGCTGGGTATCAAACAGAAAAAAAGAGTGGAATGAACACATAAATAGGATGGACGACAGGAGAATAGGAAAAATTACTCGTGATAAATCACCACGGGGGCGCAGAAGCGTAGGGCGTCCTCGAAATAGATGGAAAGACAACTTGCAAAAGAATGCAGAGCAATAGGTAAGTTGACGAAGAATAAACAGGCGATTCACCTAAATCAAGAAGCAAGAAGAAGAAGAAATTAAACTTTTTAAAATTCAAATTAATCTTTTTTAAATTCATTTAACCACAACCTATAATATTTTTTATAAACAAATTAATATAAATTTGGTTAAAAGTAAAAAGTAAGTTAATATAATTATATATATTTCAAGTCTTACTTAAAAATTAATATTAGTAGTATAGTAGTTTATTTATAATACTATAATTAATATTAGTAGTTTATTAGTAGTATAAGAAGAAATAAGAAATAAAACCAGAAATAATTATGCAGGTTAACACATGTCATAGAATACGCAGACATGGTAGTTTGCAGAATACAGATGAATTACCTGTTCGCCATGAAAGAAAATTGTATGGGTTATCGTCAACCAAGTTGACATCATTATTATAACTAATATTTCTATAAACAAGCACAACATATGTTTTTTTTCCAAAATCTCAATACCCGGTTCGACTATAAATAGAATAATCTCAAATACGATAATACCATTTAGCTGTAAATATCACACTTGGTAAGTCGTATTTCATTTTTATTTCTAATTTTAATTTCTTGTGAATGATAAAGCCATACTGATGAAGCCAAAAGGCAGAAACGCGTCTATGGATGTTCATTAATTAATTGATAATTATCTTTTGTATTTGAACAAGATATTGTGTTTTTTTCGGAAAATTACAGGGTTATATAGAACCCAAAAACTTTCTTAATGTAATTCAATGTCAGTCGTGGTGTTTGCCAGTGAAGTAGTTGTTTTTAAGAAATGTTAGTAAATGTACTAAATTATGAAATTGAAAAAAATATTATACTTGACCACAACATCTGTATATGATGCATTAAAAGCTTTCAAAATAACATTGAAAATCTCTACAATTAGTCTGGACCGTTTAAACTCTACGTCAACAATTGAACAAAATTATGCAATTTTATTTTCAGAAAATGCTCCAGAAACACGGTAGAATATAATTTTCATTGGTGAATCCGGTTTGAATTATACATCTCTATATAAAGCCTGATCGAAGATAAATACTCCAGCCCATGTAATAGTTCCAAAAGTAAGAGGCAGAAATGTTTCACTCATTGCAGCTATGAAAATTTACATGATATTATTCATTTTGAAATAATTTCTATTTCATCAGTAAATTCAATCATGTTTATTACATTTCTTGATAGGTTATATTATAAGATGGTTGAAAGTAACATTGTAGAAGACTGGCTGGTTCTGGACAATGCCAAAATCCTTAAAACTCAGGAAGTTCGTGATAAAATAAATGAAACAAGCCATAGACTATTTTTCTTCCACCACATTCACCCATGTTAAATCCAATAGAAAAAGTTTTTTCAAGAAATAAAATTAGTTGCAAGAAATACGCTGCCGGAACCAGAAAATATTCCGAAATTGGTTAACAATATTGACGAATCCGTGGCCACTGTTACTTCTGCTGGTTGTACTAAATATTATGTAGATATGGCAATGAAATTACTATTGGCTGTAGCAAGACCACCATTACATTAAAATTATTTTTATAATTTCTCATAATTTTTTTCATTCTAATTTTTTATTATTAATTTGTGTTTTCTAAAGTATTTAATATATTTAAGAAAAGTTTAATCTTAATTTTAAAAAGGTTAATTTGAATTTAAAAAAGGTTTAATTTTAAATTAAAAAAGATCAATTTGAAATTGAAAAGCATAATTTTGAAGTTAAAAGCCTATATTTTATGAATAGGATGGTTGCTACTGTTACTAGACGGTAATTCGTACTTACAATGAATTAAAAAATTCACTATGTTTTTACCATACTTCTAATATGTAAAAATGTTATAAAACTTATTATTCACAGTTATATAAATTTCTACACATATCACGACTTGAGTTGCGACTGTTAAAGTTCATTTTCAAGTAATATTTATACTACGAATTTTGGGGCGGGGGTAGGTGTTTTTTTGCAATTAGGGAATTACCTGGAGGCGTTTGAGCAAGATTAAAGAGTTGTGAAAAGATTAGGTCGGTTTGCTCATTAAGGGGATTAACGGATGGGTTACGGCTTTGTATAAAAATTTCTAATGGCTCTAGGAGATTACGTGTCGGGCCTTTGTTGCAATTATGCAATATTTTTAGATTATCTATTTCTGGGAATTTATGACTGCATTCGAGACTTGGTTGAAAATGAAAATGGACAATGGTTTCAAAAAGAACTAGTGTCTTTTTTCAGACGAAAAGCGCGAGAATGTTTTGAAAACCGTGTTGAAAAACTTCGTCCTGTCTGACCTATGTACACAAGTGCATTCGCATCAATGTATTTCGTATACGCCGGATTTTTTGAGGGGGTCGATTTTCTCTATGGCATTAAACAATATGTGGGACAACTTTGAGGAGTGTTTAAATGCTACTTGAAGATTTTGCTTTCGAAGGACATTTGCGATGTGTTCGACTGTTTTGCCAAAATATGACAGGGAGATGAAAGTTTTGTCTGAATTTGAGGATTTCGGATATATTTGGGCCATTGTGAATTGGGTTCGTTTATTATTTATAATGTTTTGGATGAGTTTTGTTTTAAAACCATTCTCTGTAGCGATAGGAACTCCTCAAACCTATAACAACTCCAATAAACTCAAAATGACTTTTAACAGTAGAAACTCGAGTCGTGTTATGTGTAGAAATTTATTTAACTGTGAATAATAAGTTACATAACATTTTTACATATTATCAGTGTGGTAAAAACATAGTGTATTTTTCAATTCAAGTGCCTATATTTTCATCAGCGGTATTTAATTTCATATTCAATCATAATTTTCATCATATCCAGCGCATTTTAAAGAGAATTGGGTTGTTGAAAAAAAAAATCGAAAAAGATTTTTTAATGTATTTTAAAACCTTATTGTAAATAATTTGGATGTTCAATGCGAAAAAGTTGAAATTTGTGTCTTTCAATTGATTATAAACAATTTAAAAGTGATAAAACTATAAATTGCTATTAGTGAAACATCAGAACATATTAAATTGCTAAATAAATTGTTATTGCACTTGGTCAACAGTAAATTTGAAGTGAAAAAATTCAAATTTGAAGTGAATTGACAAAAAAATGCACGGGTAGAAGTTACTCTTGCTACGTCACACCGTGTTTTCGGCCTTTTTAACTTTTTAATTACAACAAAAAAAAAACAAAACAAAAAATTGTTTTGTTATAAAACTTATATACTATCTTTCGATTTATGACAAAAAAAAATTCAAATACCCAATTGCACTTTTATTTTACTAAATAATGATGTCAAATATATATTTGACTACTCTTTGCTGACTCACTAATAAGTTTAACTAATAATATTCACTTGTGAGTAAAATAATTTATAGATATCCCTAATAGTGTATCTCTACAGAAAATAAAATCTTATCGTTAGTTAAATTTATGTTTAAACATTGTTATCTCTTTAAATTTAATTACTTAATTTCGTATAACCAATTTTCTTTTGCGAAAAAAAAATGTAATTGGATTTGCTTGTCCCTTATAATCTCGATTTATGTAAAATGGCTTTTCTAAAATGTCACTTACTTTACAACACAATTTTAATGACAGCCGCGCCGCCGAATTACTTACGCACTAATTTCGCAAATAATGCACAAAAATAAAATGAAGTTAAATAATGCATAAATAAAGTTCATATTAAAATAAAATTGGAAATTTTATTGCTCGTGATTATAAAGTGTTGTATTTAAGCAAATTGAATTTTAATTAGTCAACATTAAACTTTATGGACAAAGTAAAGCACCAAGGAAACTTTAACTACGAATTAATTACATTTCGGCACGAAATGTGGATTACTTTTGTTGATAATGCTTTTATTTTACGTATAACTATATTTAATGTTTATTTTCGCATAAAGTACCTATCAAAAGTTGTGGCATAAAATTTGGTCCATAAGATAAATTTAGTTTATAGATAGGTATACATCAATAATACATTGGGCATAATACATTGAAGTAGAAAATTTAATATATTTAGGTATACAAATATTACATATAAATTACAACATATAATATTGAAACATAACTCATAACATGTATAGGGTGTTCTTTTGCTTAGATAGAACTTACGAAAGGGTGAGCTGTCAAACGAACTCTGCTCACGTTTTGACATTTATGATCAGTATACTCTGGCAAATCATCATGAATAGATTCACGCTTGAACAACGTTACCAAATTATCCTTTACTTTGAAAATCAGTCATCGATTCGCGAAATTTATAGACGACTTCGTGATTTTTATGGCGCATATAACCGTCCAAATGAGTAAGCCATCCGTCGAACTGTTAATGGATTTCATATCACATACTCTCTCAATGATGCAGTAACACCGACACGTCGAAGTAATGTGCGTACTGAAGAGAATATCGCCGCTGTAAACGAAAGTGTGGAAGAAGATCCAAATTTATCGATTCGTCGTCGGTCGCAGGAATTGTGGGTCTGTCCGTCAGATCAGGTCACTACGTGAAATTTTTTTCGCCAAAGATATTGGCCTACACACGTATAAGATCCAGCTGGTTCAGGAATTGAGGCCACGAGACCATCATATGCGTCGTTATTTCACTGATAGCTCAATTGAACAGTTGGAAACTGAGCCGATGTTTTATCGCAAAATTGTGTTCAGCGTTGAGGCTGATTTTTAGCTTAATGGGTTTGTTAAACAAAATTGCCGCATATGGAGTGAAACCAATCCATAACAGACTATACAGACTCCAGAAAAAAAGCAGCGTTTGGTGCGGTTTACACGCCAGTGGCATCATCGGACCTTATTTCTTCAAAAACCGGCCAAGTGCGAGTTGTGACTCGCGCACCGAAGGCTCCGTACAAACTTGTAAGTAAGGTATCTTTTTTTTGTGGAGGACGTAGCAAGCACATACAGTTAACTTGTTAAGGCGTTGCTAGTAAACAAACAAAACTCGTACCAATTATCATATATATATATATATATATATATATATATATATATATATATATATATATATATATATATATATATATATATATATATATATGTATACTGTAGCCATATTTTATTGAGTAAGTAAGGATATGCAGGAGTACGAAGTTACGTTATGTCAAAATTTCGTATTTCTGCCGCTCACTACAAAAGGGCCGACCTGGGCCGACCTCCCGCCCTTGTACTTGCCCCGCGACGCCCTGCTCGTGCGCGTCTCGTTTTATCCTAAATACAAGAGGTCACTGAGTAGTTAGTTAGGTACTTAAACACGAAATCTTACTTATATAATATGAAATTCTTGACGGGAGACCTATTTCAAATTCCAAGCCAAAACTAAAATATTACCAAGTTACCAAGTTACCAAAAGAAAGCGAATGACGATTATAATAAATCGATTATGATAAATCTTTATTTTACTATTACCTTTATTCAGTAACTTACATTAAGAATTTACTGAATTACGAGATTATTTTTAAGCTTATAAAAAGAAAACGAACAGACGATTATGATAAAACTTTATTTTAGTATTACACTTATTCACTAACTTATATTAAGATCTAACTAATTCTTTTTTTTTAATAACGCGAATATTTTTGAAGTTATAAAAAGAAAACTTTGTTTTAGTATTACACTTATTCACTAACTTATATTAAGATCTAACTATTTCTAGATCTAATATAAAGTAATATAATAACTATTTCTAGCTCTATTTCGATACTCTTAACATTCAGTTGTTCAATTGACTGCTTTTGGGCAATTGACTACCAAAAAATATAGGAAGAGGAGGACCTAACTGTATGCAACCTATATGCTTCTGCTGCCTGACAATAACATTAGTGTAACAACACATTAGTGTATTTTCATAAGTTTCTAATAGTAAATTCGCATTTTTCTTGTAATTAAACTACATATTTACGGTTTTCAGATTTGTGCTGTGAGACACCGCTTATTGCCAAATTTCATGATTCTAGGTCAACGGGAAGTACCCTATAGGTTTTGATTCCTTTGTGAAATCGCAAAATATGCGACATAAACGGTCATATCTTTTGATCGCGTTGACTTACAAGTTTTTTCACAGCTGAAAGAGACCGCAGACCCGAGTATTTGATACAAATTTCAACTTGTTACCTCTACGCGTTCCTGAGAAAAATGGTCTTGACAGACAGACAGACGGACGGACAGACAGACAGACAGATAGTCAGACAGACGGACAACAAAGTGATCCTTTAAGGGTTCCGTTTTCGGTACGGAACCCTAAAAATGAAACCGGTGCTTGCGTTAAGGTTATTGAAGACCATTACCGCACCATGAACAATGATTTTTTGTTTCAAAATATGAATGACATTGATCCGGGCGAGATATGGTCTCAACAGTATGGCGCTACGTGCCATACCATAACTGCAAATATCAACTTATTGAAATCAAAATTTGGCAATAAGTTGATTTCGAGAAATGGACCTTAAGGTCATGGTCATTCAATTGGCTTTCAAGGTCATGCGATTTAACAACTCTCGATTATTTCCTGAGGGCTAGGTGAAGTCACTGGTTTATGCTGATAAACCAACTGTTGATGCCTTGTAGGCCAACATTGCTCGTGCTATTCTTGACATATGGTCAGCAATGCTCGAAAAAGTGGCCCAAAATTGGACGTCCTTCGTCAAGACCGACCATGTTGATCGTTCTAATATAAAAATGGCTTTTGATTAAAATTTAATTTTTTGCGTTATCTTTTACAATTCCAAGTTTGATCGGGTTTAAAAAACACCTTTTATATTAAGTTCTTATCCTTTTGTTATAACTTCTTAAAGAAAGAATTTTATGAAAACAACTAATTATTGATATTTTACCAAAGTTACGGTCAATCTTTTATTTTGACCTTCTTGAAGGTTTATATCATGTTGGTAAGTACATATTTTTCGATTATTTAGAAAAAAACATAAAATCATTTGGCTACCAGTCTCAACAAGTAAACTTTTAGTAAAATGGCGTTTAGTCAACATTTGACCGCAATGCATCTCTACATCTTTGGTTAAAGATATATAGACGCTATTTTGCTAAAAGTTAATATGGTGATACTAAAAAGAGACCGAGAAATATACATATACTTACTAACATGATATAAGCCCTGAAGAAGCTCAGTATAAAAGAATGACCTAAACGTAGGTTCTTATCATACCTAGTATTCATTATTTGTTTTGTTATTGAGAATGGGATATTTTTATAACATCTATATTTATTAGCCTGACAAGTTTCGTTGGCTTTCTGTCACATTAATCATAGGCTACAGAGTAGAAGGAAACAAAATTTAGTTATATAGTACAAATAAAAGAATTACTGAACATACCTTTGAATATGTTATTTGCTTAAAAAGTAAATTAAAAAGCACCAAAAGCACAATATATTTTTTTAACGTTTTGACAAGTGACAATAAAAATGAATTTAAATGAATTCAATAAATAAATTATTTGAATTTAATTTATTTATTGAATTTAAAACACTTGTCAGGCAAATAAATATAAATGTTATAAAAAGCCATAATAATATCTCATTCCCAATAACAAATATTGACCGAAACGTTTCTAAAATATCAATAATTAGTTGTTTCTAAAAATCCATCTCCCAAGAACAACCTATAATTAACTAATAATCATTCCGCTAATTATTCTGATCGTTTACGAAGATGTAGGGATGTTTTTGGTATCTGTAGCCCTCGATAGTGAAGTTCAAAAGGCGTAAATTTTGTACTAAATTAAATATCTATTGGATTTTGGCGCTTTCAGGAATCCTTTTAACAGGGAGTGCTCTTTTGGGATGAAGTGAAACAAAAAATTATTTCGGAGACTTGGCAAGTTACAGTTTGGCAAGTTATTCTTGGATAAAAATAACTACCCTTCACAAATGCAATCCTTGTTTTGCGACAGTCCATTTTAAGACCATAAAATCAATAATGCGTTAATTAACGAGTTTAAATTATAAAAATCAATAACAACTTACAAGAAACTAAATATACCGAAAATGTGTAAAATTCTCCAAGTTCGTAAAACCTTACAATTAATTCTCTTGTGATTCAAGATTTATGTGTAACTTATTAAACTATAAATTTGTAACGGCGAATTAATTGTTTTATACTGATTTGTTACTATGAAATTGTGTGTAGATTAAATCTAAATTACGTAGTGAAATTTTGTTTGAGTGTAAATTAAAGTGTAATTGTAATTAATTTAGTAAGTAAAAGTATGCTGGTGTTGTTAAATATCTAAATGAGGTTAATGTTAATTAGTGAACTTTGTATTTTAAGAGATTAAGAAAATCTGTGATATTTTCATAGCTTGGTAGTATTAATCCTACAGTGCTTCGCCTGCATATATGAAGAAAATGGGAAAATATATTTATAAAATTGGTTTTTAATTTTAAAGTTTATTTAAAAAAAAAACATGTGATTCATATACACCCTTATATCTATTTATATTAAAACCTAAATTATATGAAATTAGTTCGCGTGAAAGTACGTAAAACAGTTCTTATCTTTATTAAAACACAAAGCTGTGTCACATTTGCTGCATATAACGTGTGTTTGAGCAGAACACCCTGGTAACTTGCAGCGGATTCTTGTTTTATTCCATACCGGAAAATGATTTTCACGATCAAGTCTTACATCTTTGGGTGGCATAGGAGTTGCAGTTGGTCTTTTTCGTTTATTCTCTATGCTTCGTTCAACTTCAGTTGGTCGGCCTCGTTTAGGGGTGGTACATGTCCCGATATTGCACAACGTGATGGCTAATTCAATTCGAAAATCGGCCAAGGGTTTTATTGTCTCATCTTTGGTATATTTGCGATAAAGAAACCACGCGTTGACAATCGTAATATCAAGTAAATGATAAAAAAATCTCATGTACCACTTTCGTGATCGCATCTTTATTTTGTATCTCCCAATTATACTATTTAGCAGGTCCACTCCTCCAATGTGGCGATTGTATTGTGTAATAATAGCAGGGCTTGCCCTGCTATTATTACACAATACAATCGCCACATTGGAGAAGTGGACCTGCTAAATAGTATCTCAATTTTTTCTTTTTTTTTGTATCGTACCTACTTACCATCGTTACAGGTTCTGTGCAAATAAATGATGACAGAAGAGTAACAGTTTTATTGTCCTTCCAATAAACATTACTAATGGATGTTTCTTTGTAATTAGCCACAAATTCACCTGATTCTCCCCGTTTCATCTTATTGCAATACTTCTCCGATGGAAATTAGCAGCATGGAATTCGATTACGTCGCACGGTTCCAAGAGAATGAATACCAAGTTGTGCTAAGTAACTTATTACCGGAATTGAAGTGTAGTAGTTATCATAATATAGTTTATGGAATTTGTTGCGAGGAATTTCGCGAGACAATCGCGCAATAATATTGCTGCTCGCTCCTAAGTCCGGTTCATTTGGTACTCGCTTATTTCGGTTATTAAAACAAAAAGTTTGCATCCCCATTTGTGGGGTTTCAATGGTTCAATGGTTCATCAATTCATTCAATTAATTTCATCCATGGGAATTGTTAAAAAATTTTGTGAGATTGATTCGATGACTGGTCTCAATTTATGTAGCTTATCACCGGTAGTAATCGTGTTATCATTGAAATGTAAATTGCTTCGGTTTTACAAAACCCGTTTTTTTTTAGGTTAAACTGTGCTGGTGTAACTGAAATATACACAGAATAGGGTTGGTTCATGTAAAGGCCGCTGCACGTTTCCGTTTTCCAGAGATATATTATGCATTTACTAACGATTTACTTGGTTGATGCAAATATGCATCAATGCGCACTGTAGGGAAGTTTGTTTAACATTATTCAAACAAATTGAAGTTTTTTCGGTGATCTGCATTTGGAGAATTCAATTTTAATCTGAAAGTTCCAGAAGCTCAATAGAGAAGAGGCGAAAAAGCAAGCTTAGGTCAGGAAATGGAGAGGAACAATCCAATGTATCGGCGACCCAGCGAAGTGGATCATGGGATTATCTGGATCGCTCACTAAGGAATTAATGAACCTATAACTTTAATGAACCAGTCTTCTCTAATTCTACTCTTTTCCATCTGTTTTGTTTTCTCCATACAGTTAGTACTCTCTAATCGACAAGACTAGACAAGAGCAGACAGTAACGACAAGACTATACGAGACTGGAAGAGGCAGAACTCGACCAGACAACACCAGATGAGACAGGACTCGTCCAGACGAGACCAGACCAGACGAGAGCAGACAATACCACACAAGAACAGTTAAGACCAGATACGATCTGATAAGGCCACACAAGATCAGAGAAGACTAGACAAGACCAGACAAGACCGTAAAAGACCGGACAAGAGCAGTCAAGACCAGACAAGAGCAGACAAGACCAGACAGAACCAGGCAAGACCAGACAAGACCAGACAAGACCAGACAAGACCAGACAAAACCAGACAAGACCAGACAATACCAGACAAGACCGGACAAGACCGGACAAGACCGGACAAGACCAGACAAGACCAGACAAGACCAGATAAGACCAGACAAGACCAAACAAGACCAGACAAGACCAGACAAGACGAGACAAGACCAGACAAGACCAGACAAGACCAGACAAGACCAGATAAGACCAGACAAGGCCAGACAAGACCAGACAACACCAGACAAGACCAGACAAGACCAGACAAGACCAGACAAGACCAGACAAGACCAGACAAGACCAGACAAGACCAGGCAAGACCAGACAAGACTAGACAAGACCAGAAAAGACCAGACAAGACCCGACAAGACCTGACATCCATCCGTGGCCTTACAGCCCTCTGTGGGCCTTAGCCTCCTCCTTTCTTAGCCTCGTTTAGCATTCTTTTCCATCCTTTTCTGTCCGCTGCTGCTCTTTTCCAATTCCTTATGCCTATTAGTTCTCTTGCGTCTTTTTGTATGTTATCATGCTATCTTAGTCGTGGTCTGCCTTGTCTCCTGTTGCCTTCCATGTTTCCTTTGTAGATCTTCCTGTGGTATTCTTTCTTCTCCCATGCGTTCTACGTGTCCTGCCCATTGCAGCCGTTGTATTTTTATATATGTTACTAGGTCTATTTCTTTATACAGTTGTACCAGTTCGTGATTATACTTTATCCTCCACCCGTCTTCTTCCTGGGTCGGTCCAAATATTCTTCTCAATATTTTCCGCTCGAATTTTAATAATAGGTCCTCATGTTTGGTCGTCATGAGGTTGTCCACGATTGGCACCCGTAGGTCATTATCGGTCTAATGATGCTTTTGTATACTTTCACTTTGGTTTCTACCCCCACTATTTGCGATTTCATTACACTTTGAACTGCGTAGTACGCTTTATTCCCGGCTATCAGTCTCTGTTGAATTGTTTGTGGTATTAAGTTCTGTTCGTTCAGTGTTGAGCCCAGATATTTAAATTCTCGTACCACTTCAATATTCATATTATCCATGGATATGTTCTGTCCCCGCCGCGTCCTTGATTTTATGGCCATGTATTTTTTGTCTTCATTCACCAGCAGTCCTATCGGTCTTGCCTCTTCTATCAGCTGCATAAATGTTTCTTTCACTGCCAGTACATTCCTTCCCACTATATTCAGATCGTCTGCATATCCTATAACTTGGCATGACTTGTTTATTATGGTGCTGTCAGTTTTTATTCCTGTGCCTCTGATCACTTTCTTGAGGGCTAGGTTAAATAGGATCGGGGCCAGGCCATCTCCTTGTCTTAGTCCTTTGTCTGTTGGCAATTTTTCTGTGAGCTGGTTTTGTATTCTGACCTGATTGAGCGTCTCTTCCATGGTTACTTGTATCATCTTGATTAGCTTCTGTAGTACTTCAAATTCTTTCAGAATGTTATATAGTGCTTCCCTACTTATACTGTCGTAGGCTTGTCGAAAGTCTACGAATAGTTGATGGATAGGTAAGTCAAATTCCCACGCCTTTTCCATAATTTGTCGTGTTGTAAAAATTTGGTCGGTCGTGGATCTCCCTCTTCTAAATCCTGCTTGATACTCCCCTATTAGATCTTCTGCGTATATCTCCAGTCTTTGGCGTATTATGGATGTTAGGACCTTGTATGCGGCACATAGTAGTGAGAGGCCTCTATAGTTGTTGCAGTCTTGTCGGTCGTCTTTCTTGTATATTGGGCAGATTATGGCTATCTTCCACTCCTCAGGTATTTTTTCTGTTTTCCAGATAGTTTTTATTAGCGCATGTATTTTAGTTTCTAGTAGTTCTCCTCCTTGTTTGAGTAGTTCGGCTGGTATTCCGTCTATACCCGGGGCTTTGTTATTTTTTAGTTGTTGTATGGCATCTTTAATTTCTTGTAATTCTGGGTCCAATACTCGTGGTTGCACTGTGCATACGCTCGTTTTCGGTCCTTCGTAGTTGGTTCCTTGTTCTTTGTTTAGTAGTTCTGTGAAATATTCTTTCCATCGTAATAGGATTTTATTTCTCTCGGTCATTATTTCCCCGTCCTTATTCTTGCACATTTATATTCTTGGGTGGATTCGTTTTTGGTGCTGTTCACGGCTTTAAAGAACTTTCTTGTTTCGTTCTGTTCTCTTAGTTCTTCTAATTTGTCCAGTTGTTCATTTAGGTCTTTTCTTTTTTCTCTTCTGCATACTGCCTTTGCTCTCGCTCTCAAGATAGCGTATTCTTATTCCTTAGACCTGACCTGACAAGACCTGACAAAACCTGACAAAACCTGACAAGACCAGACAAGTCAAGACCGGACAAGACCAAACAACACCAGGCAACATCAGACAAGACCAGATATGACCAGACAATACCTGACAAGACCAAAGAGGACCAGAAAAGACTAGACAGGAGAAGATATGATCAAACAAGACCAGATAAGACCAGACAAGACCAGACAATAATACAGTATCTCAAACCAGACCAGATCGAAAAGAGAAACCTGACATGACTACTAATGTTTTGTATGTTTAGTTTTATATAAATAATGCTACCACCTCTTCTCCATTTTAGCATTACTTTTTTGTTAATTCGACCTTTTTTTCTGTAGTCCTGTATATCTAGTATTATGTATTTAGTATTAATTTGTATTTACGTCTGTTACTATTGTCTGTCTACTAATATTATTTATCTGTTTTTGTCTACCCTGCCGTGTGTTTCTAGTGGTATATTTTATAGTATATTTTTAAGTGTCGTCTCTATTGTTCTGTATGTTTAGACTCTCCTTCTGCTTCTTATTTAAAATGAATTTACTTATAAAGTAAAACTGAATATAAAGTGAAAATTATGCTATATATAATAGCTAATTTCCATATATTTTATTGCTCGTATGATTGAACCCAAAATATCGTTATAATTATGCATTTTATGCTAACCGACCACCGTAAAATTGATTATAAGTTTAACTTTTCATGAAATTTGTTTAGCTTCTGAATATTCACAATAATTCAGTTCAGCAGCTTTGAAATTGCTAACGAGACATGGAAGCGCTTGAATGATAGAAAAATATTTGTTAATTATAAAGGGTCTTGCAATAAGAGGTTTCATTTTCAATAGCCCGCCATTGTAACAGTTGTCATGAGTCAACCATTGTCATGAATCAAAAATTGACAGATGTCAAGTAGTTAAAGGTTAGAAAGCTACGTCATTAATAAAACTGGAACGATATACGCTTCAACAACGCATTGAAATTTTTAAAATTCACTAAAAAAGTGGCGAAAATCGCGGTCACTGTTTCGAAAAATTAAAGCACTTTTGGGTCTTCGTGAAGCACCTTCTTAGGTAGGAATTGTTAAACTGGTGGAAAAGTTTGAGCTGTTGGGGACAAGTTACTGATGTCAAGAACCGAACTCGTGCACGTCGCTCAAGAATAACTGAGAATATTGCTGTGGTAGCTCACAGTGTTGAGGTAAACCCAGATTTGTCCATTTCCCGTCGATCTTTTGAATTGAGCATTCCACAAGACTAAAAGGCTTTTAAAGTTGAGTCACACAAGAACTCATACCTATCGACCATAAACAATGTCGTGTTTTTGCTGATTGGGTCCTTGAAATGCATCAAACTGATCCGAAATTTTATCGAAATCATCATATTGAGTGATATATATATATATATATATATATATATATATATACATATATATATATATATATATATATATATATATATATATATATATATATATATATATATATATATATATATTGATTCGTATGGCTCCAAGGAGGAGCAAAGGGCCTCCACGAAACATCTCCATCTTGTCCTGTTCGACGCCAAGCACTTGACCTCATTCCAGGACTTTCCATTTCTCCTAGCTTCGCTATCCACTGTGCGTTTCCAGGTAGAGCGAGGTCTACCTACCCTGCGTTGGCCTAGAGGGTTCCACTCTAATGCTTCCCTGGAGATATCTGAGCTGGGTTTCCTTAGCCTGTGGCCTATCCAACTAAATTTGCGCCTCTTGATCTCCTTGGCAATTGATTGTTGACCTGTTAACCTCCATAGAGTAACATTTGAGATAACCTCCGGCCAGCGTATGCCAAGAATGCGCCGCAGGCACTTGTTGGCAAAGGTCTGAATCTTGGGAGTAAGCGCTAGAGTGTCTTTCCAGCTTTCGCAGGCATACAAAAGAACTGATTTGACGTTGCTGTTAAAGACCTTGATTTTGGTACTTTTGATGCATGGGTTATTCCAGAAATTATTCAATAGAGCAAATGCGTATCCTGCTTTACGAATTCGTATTTTGACATCCTCTGAAGCTCCTCCGTCTGGAGTAATCTGGCTGCCCAGGTAGCAAAAGTTGACAGTATTATCGATTGGGATGTTATTTAAAGAGAGCGGGGTGTTATTACGAGCATTGATACGCATTACCTTGGTCTTAGAGATGTTTATTTTGAGGCCAGTGAACGCCGCGTTATAGTCCAGTAGGTTTAGTTTTTCCTGCATATCTTGGTAGGTGTGCGTGAGGAGACACAAATTATCAGCGTAATCCAGGTCTTCCAACCGGGAGTTCAGACGCCATCTGATGCCGCGGGGACGCTCGTTAACTGCAGTCATTATGTGGTCCATGACGATTATAAATAGGAGAGGCGATAATGCACAACCTTGTTTGACCCCCGAGGAGACAGCAAATTCGTCACTTAGTTTGCCTTTGTGTTTGATACGGCTAGAGCTGTTCGCGTACAATGCCCGGATGATATTAACAATCTTTTGAGGGACGCCGTTCTGTGATAGGACTTTCCAGATGGCGTTGCGGCTAACAGAGTCGAAAGCTTTCTCGAAATCCACAAAAAGCATATAAAGTGGAGAGCGCCATTCCACGGACTGCTCAATAATAATTCGGAGCGAGTTGATCTGGTCGATACATGATTTTCTAGGCCTAAAACCGGCTTGTTCGCTCTTAATTGTAGGTTCGAGTGATTCTGTCAGTCGATGGAGGATTGTTAATGTGAGCACCTTACTGGCTGTGTTGAGTAGAGTAAGACCCCTATAGTTGTTGCAGATCTTTTTGTCTCCCTTTTTATGGAGTTTGACAATCACCCCTTCCCTCCACTCTTTCGGAACGTATTCCGTTTCCCATATTTGCTTAATAATTGGGTATAATAATTTTGCTGATGTTTCAGCATCGGCTTTTAATATTTCTGCGGGTAGACCATCTGAACCTGTAGCCTTTCCGTCCTTTAGCTTCAAAATTGCATTTTTAATATCTTTGATGTTTGGAGGATTGGTATTCATTCTTAGAATGGGAGGGACCGAGTTTTTATCAGTGATGGAGTTGTCAGGCGATGGGTTATTTAGGACTTCTTGGAAGTGCTCCTTCCACCGTATTAGTTGTGCTTCGTCCGTAACTAGTAATTCTCCGCTTTTGATTTTGATGGGAGTGTCACCCAAAATTGATTTATTGGCTAGGCGCCTGGTGATCTGGTATAGAGCACGCATATTGTGACATTCACTGGCTGTTTGGGCTTGTTCGGCAAGGCCTTGAGCCCATGCCCTCTTGTCTTTTCTGGCACTGTTCTTTACCATCCTGTCGTGTGTGTACATTAGCTGACCTAATTGTTGTTTTTCCTCGGTTGTGTTTGCTTTATTTAACCTGGCTTTGGTTTCTTTCCTAGCTTTAATGGCGTCCCATGTAGTTGCAGATAGCCAGGACTTTCGTTGGTTTTTGGACATATATCCCAGGGAGTCTTCACCAGCCTTTATATATAATTCTTTGACTCTGTTCCATTTCATATCTAAGTTGTCTTCCTCGTGAAGCAACGAGTTTAGGTAGCCACTTCTCAGAGACTCTATAAAACGTGATTTAGCAGAAAGATTGGCCAGATTGCCTAAATTGAACTTTTTGGGGGCATTTTGGAGTTTGCTATGAGTTGAGGCAACTTTCATGCGCACTATCGCAATTACCAGGTGGTGGTCACTATAAATGTCTGCTCCTCGTCGGGTTCTAACATCCAGCAGGGATCCTCGCCAGGTTTTACTAAAGGCAATGTGATCAATTTGATTTTGAGTGAGCCCATCGAGGGAAACCCAGGTTGCTTTATGGCAGTCCTTATGAGGGAACAGTGACCCGCCCACAATCAGATTGAAGGATCTGCACGTGTCCATCAATCGTTCACCATTGTCATATTGAGTGATGGGGCCCATTTTCATCTCGGAGGCTGCATTTACAAGCAGAATTGTCGCATTAGGGCCTCGGAAAACCCAAGAATTATTGTTGAAAAGCCTCTCCATCCTCAACTTCTAACTGTTTGGTGCAGTTTTTGGTCTGGCGGGGTCATTGGTCACGATGATTCTTGATTTTATATGGCCCGAATTGGAAGATATTGATTTTTCAGCAAGACTGCGCTACGTGCCACACAAGTAACGATGACATCGCTCTTTTGCGTGAAAAGTTTCCTGACCATGTGATTTCCCAAAGAGGGGATCACAATTGGCCACCGAGATCTTGTGATTTAACACCTCTAGACTTTTTTTTGGCTACGTGAAATATATACGTTTGGCTGGTCTTGTCTGGTCTTGTCTGGTCTTATCTGGTCTTGTCTGGTCTTATCTGTTCTTGTCTGGTCTTGTCTGATCTTGTCCGGTCTTTTCCGGTCTTGTCTGGTCTTGTCTAGTCTTCTCTGATCTTGTGTAGTCTTATCAGATCGTATCTGGTCTTTACTGTTCTTGTGTGGTCTTGTCTGCTCTCGTCTGGTCTGGTCTCGTCTGGACGAGTTCTGTCTCATCTGGTCTTGTCTGGTCGACTTCTGTCTCTTCCTGTCTCGTATAGTCTTGTCGTTACTGTCTGCTCTTGTCTAGTCTTGTCCAGATCTATGAAAATAGCCCACAATCGATTCAAGACCTCAAAGATGACCTCCGTGAAGTTATCTAGGACATACAGCCGCAAATGTGCGAATTGGTGATGGAAAATTTCATGAAAAGAATATGGCCCTACAAGCGTAGCCCTGGCGACCATTTGGTTAATATTGTTTTGCATTATTAATGGTATACCCTCCTCTTTACAATTAAATAAACATCCGATGATTTCCCTTAAAAATACTCGTTTTGTTTTACTTATCAAAATGAACCATCTTATTGGAAGACCAATACGCCAGGATATAGTCAGCAATCTCAAACTATTTATTTCAGCTAGTAGTTACTTGCTAGGGATTCGCGGTTTCAACTTCCTATAGACCGTAATTTTAACAGACATTCAACATAATCTATATAGAAGAATAATAGAGACCATTATTTATATTCTTCTATTATATGAATAATAATAACAATAAAAATCCATTGGAAACTAAATGAAGAAAATTTTGAATTTTTTTTCTTCATTCCTTAAAAACTTATAGTTCCGACCAAATACTTTTGGGAAGCCCTGTATATTACCAAGCTTATTATACGATATTATTGATACCTATTATTATTGAGAAATTTTACTGTGATCAAGAATTTATCAATAGGCAGTTTTTAGGGTTCCGTTGTTATCAACAACGAACCCTTATAGTTTCGATATGTGCGTCCGTTCGTCCGCAGTTTTGCTCAGAGATTATTAGATATAAAGATATAATATAAAGCTGTAATGTTGCATGGATATACGGATTAGTCACGCCGACAAAGTGGTAAAATAAAATCTTGAAAAAAAATTTGACGGTACCTCCTCAACACGTAAAGTGACAACGTTTTTTTCTCGTCTACCCCATGGTGTGGGATATCGTTGGATAGGTCTTTCAAAAATATTACAAGTTTGTGAAAACTATATTTCGATTAAAAGATCCGTTTGTGAAATAATAAGCTTTAAAGTGCTAATTTTTGTTTTGGGTCAAGTGTCACAAAACTTTATTCAATCACTAACTATTATTGAAGTGATACTTTATCGAATGCTTTAATTGAACGTTTCTTTTGTTAATTACAAATTTACTTGACTGACTACTAAATGTCCAATCTACATTATTCAATGATTATTCTACATTATTATTTGTATGCTCACCTGCGCCTTGTGCGGTGATAAACTGAAGAATGGTGATGCGATTTTTGGCGGCGGCTTGGTGGGTGGCTGTTCTTCCTCTGCTGTCCTTAATAGTCAATCTTGACGTATCGGCGAAGTAGAGTCGCTTGAAAGTTTCCAGATTTCCACTTTCGGCCGCCTAAAATATATACAAATCAGTTTATGGCCATACCATGAATACACCAATTTCTAATAGGATGAAATTATAACGTGCAAGAATTCCAAACACATGTAATCAATTTCAATTAGAAGAAGAAAAAAAAAATGTTTATTTTTACTTAACAATATTATTAAATTATTCATTATTAAACTTATCGTTATTTATAGAATCTTTAGTGCTAAAATTGGGATTATATAACATATTTTGCATATTTATTAGTTTTTAATTATATGTTGTTATAGACCACTATCCTGTGTCACCTGCAACTCTCATCATTGATACAATAAACAATATTTTCACAAGTAAACTAGGCGTGGGCAACATTTTCATAGTTCCGTGTTCAGTTCACCTTTATCAGCGCTAATAGCGAGGTGGGAAGAATACTATAATAAATATATTTAACCTTTTATAGGCTGCCAAAATATAGCCCTGTTCTAACTTTAACTAGACAATATATTCCATTTAAAAATTGACGATTAGATCATATTATATTAATATTTTTACAATTTGATAAACAAATCTTAACAAAAGAAGTATTAATAGTCTAAACTTGACATGGACAAACTTTTCTGTAGTTGTCAAATGTATCATTCTCTACCATATCAAGGGCAAAAGTGGCGAGGAAAAAAACATAATCCTAATAATTTGAGCAGGGGTGGTGATTTTCTAATCCTAGAAAGGTAACGCAAAAAACATGATTTATATTTATACTTTTTCACATTTGTATAAATGTTTCATATTTGTATAGGCCATCCGGATGAAGTAGCAGAAGAGTTCTATGAAGACCTTGGGGGTCTTATGGACAAAACTAAAAATTGACAAAACCAATTAGGGACAAAACTACATACACAGTAATAATGAGAGACTTCAATGTCCTCATTGGAAAAACAGAGGCAGAAGAGGAAACCAGAATTGTAACTTATGGTATGGGAACTAGAAACCAAAGAAGATAAATGCTTCTAAACTTCCTCCATCAAAATCACTATACGCAATGAACACCTTCTTTCAAAAACAGACACAGCGAAAATGGACTTGGAAGCACCCCAATGGTACACACACAAGCAAATACGATTACATAATTGCGGACAATAAACTTACTGCGAGGGATGTTTCTGTATTCAACTGATTCAGCACCGGCAGTGATCATAGATCTGTAAGAACCGATGTCCTGTTCAACGTCCGATCGCATAGAACAAAGTTAGTCACCAGAAAGCAAATACCATACCACATGAAAGTCGACATACTACTTGCTAATGTGGACATCTATAAAAATACTGTTGAGCAACAATTTCTCTGCCCCGATATCCCCAACGACATGACAGTCGATGAGATAAATAACAGCAAAATTTACCACGACTGAAAGCTTAGAATTCATAAAGCTACCAACCACCCAAAGTAAAACACACAGATTAAAATAACAGTAAAATTTAAAGTGCTGCGACTGAAAGCTTAGAATCCATAAAGCTACCAACCACCCAAAGTAAAACACACAGATTAAAACCAAAAACACTTTAAATGATGGAGCAAAGGAGTGAAATGCACTGTAAGGGAAAGCAGATACATCGGAATAGAAAATACTGAAAATGGACATTATAAGACATATGCGTACTCACCAGGAACACTACAATATGAACCTTATAGAGACAGAAATAGAAAGCAACAGTAGCCGCAGAGTTCGAAAACTGCACATCAGTCGGGATAGAAAACATATCTTTAAGCTGCTTAATAACAGAAACGAATCCAGCACTGACCGTGATCAACTCCTCAAATAATAGAGGAATTCTATCGGGCTCTCTAAACAAGCGGGACGACACCTAAACAAGTCGCAGTATGTGAGCGACGAAATAGAATTAGACATCCGGTCCAGAATGTTGGGTTAGAAGTGATGCCCGTTCTAATACCAGAACAAATAGACAACGCAATTCGCCAGATGAAGAACATGCGCGCTCCAGGGAAATATGTCGTGCTACCAAAGATGCTTAAAATAAACACACAACCGATGTGGGATGCCGTTGCTAGTCTCTTTACAAGATGCATCATTGAAACTAAAGTTCTCTTAACCCGGAACAATACCGTTATAATCCTTATCCATAAAAAAGGAACCTGGATAATTACAGATTCATTAGGCTTCTATCTCACCTACACAAGGTATTCACTAGAACGATAGTCAACAGAATAGAAAAGAAGCTAGACTACTTCCAACCGCGACACTAAGTTTACTTCCGGCCAGGGTTCAGCACAAATGACCATCTCCAAATTCTTAGAACCGTCATTGAGAAGTGTATTAAATACAGAAAGCCACTTATTCTAACGTTCGTTGATTATGAGAAAGCGATAATCTATAGAATGGTGGGTAGTAGAGCAAGCATTGATAAGCTGTCGAATAGACGAAAGATACATCCAAATACTGAACCACGTCCATTTGAATGCCACAGCTTATGTTGCCCTAAAACTAACAAATTCCGGTTTGAAAGAGGAGTTAAACAGAGGGATACAATCTCTCCAAAAATTTTCACACTGTCGTTGGAATACATATTTTGACGGACGAACTGGGGAAATAAAGGGCTAACAATGGATGCGGAAAAACTTTAAAACATACGATTTGGAGACGATTAAATTGATTTAATCGAAGATTTGAAACAGGAATCAGCAACAGCAGGCCTCAAAATGAATACCTCCAAAACTAAAATTACGACCAACATGGCAGACATAGTTAAGTACAGGCTACCAGTGGAAACGGTAACCGAATACATATACCTTGGTCATGAAATAACTTTGGGCTACGAAAACCAAACCGTGGAAGTGGAATGCAGAGTGGCACAAGCTTGGGCAGCATTCGGCGCAAATATACACTATGTCGTAAATTTCCACTGCACCTCAAAGTCAGAGTTTTCGAGCAGTGAGCCATGCCTGTGTTCATCTATGGCACATAAACCATGACACTCATCAAAAAAACAGCAGAGAAGTTCAGAGTGCAAAGGGGCATGGAGAGAGCAATGCTTGAAATAACACTATGAGACCGAAAACTTAACGACTGGATGCGAAGCAATACTAAAGTGAGAACTGGGCATGTGTACTGGAACTGGGCATGGGTACTGGAACTGGAACTGTGACCAGCGGTGTTTTAGAGTGGAGACCCAGAACTTGCATCCGAAGACGGCACATGACTGCCAGGAAGAAGAGGCCTATATCCAGGAATGGAGCACAAAGAGACCGCTATGATGATGATAGATGTAACTCAGAAAATTTATTATGTGCAAAAATGAATATGTATAACTTTATGACAATGAGTGCTGAGATACGGTTTCACTAGTCTGATTACGTCGACAACAAACAGTAGTTTCATCTACCAGAAATCTTTACATCTGCTCGAATTAACTGTTTAGGATGCGCCCATAAACTGGATCCATTTTTTGTAAAATGACCATGATAAATACAGTAACTAATAATAGCTTAATTATTAATTACGTTTTGAAACTCAAACTGGATGAATAGATACTGGGGTGCATGTGGTCCCAACGGGACGGGCCATAGCACACACATTCTTTTGAGCAAATTAATCTCGCTTTGGTTATCTGTAATGGTGATCCCCAATTAAACTGCCCTTGTCGGCTTTGTTTGGGGTTATTTGTTTGATGGCATTGGTTTATTTGAATATGTCATGACTAACTAAAGTAAAACATTCATCAACAAATAAAAAATCGCAGTCTACAAAGTCGTCATAATACCATGGAAAACGAAACAAAAAGGAGCCCAAATTTGCCAATTTCAATGGCGATAATTTGGCGGATGTTATATGTGAAACATGGTAATATCCCTCACGTTTTTATATTTAAAACTAAAGTTATAGTCTAAGAAAATGGAATGATTACTTTTGCAGCAACTATCTGTATGTGTAAGAATCTGTAGGTTAAGCAAAAGCTGTATCAGACCGTAATCTGCCTACATAGTCTATATAGTCCAGTCGAGGGGTGGGCAAACCTTCTGGTTGTCGGGCCACATTACGTATGAAAATCTGACCGCGGGCCTTTTCTCATAGTGGATATTAGGACAATATATACTGCTGATAAAATGAAATATTTTCATAGAACACCTGTAACTGTGCAGTGTCTATGAAATGGTGGCAGGTAGATAATAAAGTAAACATCGGGCATATTAAGCATGTCAAAGGCATGCTTTCAGGATTATTTGTAGTTTTGTTTATGTTGGAATACAAATTAAGATCATTAATTGTGGGTGCTATGTATAATAGTATATTACGTGACAAGAGTTGTAAAATGCATATTACGTACGAGCGGAACAGATACGCACGACCAGCGTAATGGGGAGTGCGTAATTCCGTGAGTACGTAATTGCCTTACAACTCGAGTTATGTACTATACTCTATCTACGATCACACTAATTTTTTTCTGTTTAATAAGAAAAATATGTTTGATGTAAAAAATTTATTTCTTATTAGGTACATTATTTAACATTATAATAAACAGTTGTATTTTCATATATAACTGTTACTTGACCTTATTTAACTTAATAAATGATAAAAATGAAAAGAAATATATACTGTATACTATAAATATACGTATATAATTACGTACTATATATACGTACATACTATAAAATATATACGTAAATATATACGTACATACTATATATACATACTATAAATACGTACTATATTTAAAAATAGTATCAAAGTGCAGCTCTCAACCAATCAACGAATCGTAAACCAAACGCTCATGCGTGTGTTATGATGTATTTACATAGTCCACGAAGTGTACAATAGGGCATTTACAATAGTGGTCGTAGATAAATAAATTTGTCATTGCTTTCTCAGTGCAGTAAAGTTTTGGTAGGACACAATCACAAACCAACTTATTTTTTTGTTTTTATTATACTTATTGTTAGATATTTTTTGTAATAAATGTAATTTATAAAATGCTTCGCGGGCAGCATAAAATGTCAGCGTCATTTGTCCAGGTCGGGTGTAGACCATTTCAAATTAAGTTTTTTTTTCCATTTTTTACAGTCTATGCATCTATTCAGTAATTACTACTTGTAAATTAGATTACAATTTGTAGATTGTGTAAAATAATAATTCTGTAATATAATATATTCTGTAAAATATAATCTGTAATATTTTGTGAAATGTAGAACAATTTTTGTTTCAATTAGGAATTTCAGCAATATATAATTTTATATTCCATAATTCACATTGAATTTATAAAAATGTAAATATATCCACATATCAGCAAGTCTTAGATATGTAGATATAACAAGCTTAAAATTTCAGCCATCAAATATATAAAGTTTAGAACGATGGCAGAATAAAAAACAAAATTTACGACATCCACAGGAAAAAAACTGAGCACAACTAAATACGGATATGCAAGGAGAAGATGAAAGATATGCAAAAGTGCTGACGTTCGAAGTATCTACTAAGTATGTAAGAAATGTAAGGTTTAAATCAAAGAGATTGTGTTTTAAAACTACATGCACTTCAAGTGATGTCATGAATTTTGAATAGTTTGTAATTAACAAAGTTGTAAGTTTTCAATAAACACAAATTAATGTTTTTGATATTTATTTTTCAAAGCGTCATTTCTAAAAATTTCAAAGAAGAGTTCGATTATGATAAAGACAGTAAACTGCGGTAGCTAAAGGGTTAGTATTAATCCTAACTGCGATATTACATTGGTTACTATTCTAATGGAATGCGAAATGTAAATAACAAAATTAACAGTTATTTATATTTTATGGCGGCCGTGCCGGGTTAGTTTGTAAACTAAAATTGCTTTCTTTTTCACAGATTGGTAAATATGTTTACAATATAACAGTATTTCTTGCAACATTAAGGTGCTAATGAGACTTAATGAAGGACGCACGAAAGAAAGCATTTAAGTGTTTATCTAAGGGCTGAAAACATAGTGGATTTACGTGTTATAACTAAAGCACGACACCGCGACATCATTCATCATACAAACGTGGAATTATTGGAAAGTAGATATTTGAAATTTCAATAAACAAACAAACTTTCTCCTCTGGAATTCTGTAACCTTAACTCGTGGATACATATGAGAAAAAAAAATAGCAAAAAAAATATAATTTGGATAATGAAATATAAAAATTACTTCATTTTTTTGGGGCCATACAATATCCTTATTAATATATTATCCTTAATTTAAGTTTTCGATAAATGTATTTTATGCGGATAAAACCATAGAAACTAGACTAGGCAGACAAGATTAGACAGGTGGACTAAACAGAAAAGACTAGAATAGTCTTTTCTGTTTAAAAACTAGAAGAATAGGATTAGATGAATAAGACTAGACGTACAATATTAGATAGACAACACTAGGCCAACAAGATTTGATAAAGCCGATAAAGCAGATTACCATGTATGCCGATGGTACAAGTATTATAATTTCGGAGGATTTCCTGTTGGAAAATGAAAATAAAGCAAATATAATTTTAGGCAGGGTTTATAAATCGTTTTGTGCAAATAAACTGTCTTAAATCCCGAAAAGACTAATATTTAATAATTTTTTAATGTAGCGGAAGGAAACCGTCTGAAGATATTCTTCTGCAAATCGGAAACTATCAATTACATCGAAAGTGAGTAGTCAAATTTTTAGGAATATTTTGGAAGAACACTTAACCTGGAAACTTACAGCAGACTACAGCATACGCAAACTATGAAGGTCCAAGTCGCAAAGCGTATTTTTCGAGGAAGGTCCGAGATACGATTAACAAAGAAACCCTCATGGTCTAGAGTTAGACCATGAACTAACTCTACAGGCCATGGTGGTCTAGAGTTAGGGCGTTAACTAACATACAAACTGATTAGACTTACATTTTCCCCGACATTGATTAAACTTCTAGACAATTATTTAAGACACCGGATATTTACAGTTGTAATAAACGACAAACTTCTAAACATTTGTAAAATCATTTTTGCGGCAAGACAAATTGCTGATCGGGTTCTACAAGGGTCGATTCTGAGCTCACTACTCTTCATCCTTTACATAAACGACATTCCCACCATGCCACAAACGAAACTTGCACTGTATGCCGATGACACAGCAGTTTTTAGTCACTAGTGCCATCGCAGCACACAAAAAGACACATTGAACAAATTTTGAAATTCTTTAACATTTGGAAAATAACTTTGCACCCTCAAAAAACAGAAACGATCACCTTTATAAAAAAGTTCACATTTACCATGCAAAACTTGACAATCATCTAATCATACTTAAAAACATTGTTCAATATATTGGAGACACACAGACTCACATTCAGGAACACTATTACAACAGCATTCACTAAACTAAAACGCATCTACTCTTTAATGAGTAAGAATAATAATTTATCCAGGCACAAAAAAATATTGTTATATAAAGTAATGATTAGAACTATTTTGGTTTACGGCGCACCGGCGCGCTCTTCTTGCACTATGGCCAGCTTTTTGGGATTTTTGCCCCTCACTGTGCGGTGTGGTGCAGTGCTGCCGCTACAACTTATTGGTTCTGTAACGGTTTCAGAACAAGTGTCTGAGACATGTTTTTAACATGGACCGATACACTAGGATTAACTGGTTTCACGACGCCGGATTTCAAATTTACGGCGACAAAAATAGAATTTTACAATGTCTCACAATTATTCAAAACCACTTAAAATGTATTGTTTGATAACACATTCGCAATAATACAAACAAATTAATGCGAGAAACCAATGGCATTGATTGTGGGAATGTGTCAAACTCTTTTGTCCCTTCTCTTGTCCTCTCTTGTCCCTTCTCTCATCTCTCTCGTCCGTTCGGTACCTAGAAGGAATTTATGCGCTCGATATTTCTCGAAGTAACAACGCCTATTTTGTGTTTGTGCTCAAAAATTGTGAACTTTTTAAATATGGAGAATATAGCGTCAAGTATGTATTTACATGTAATAATATCAAAATTATAGAAAGTTTTAATCAACTGCGTTATAAAATAAGTTTTGTTAACGACTAATCCAAATTTAAAAAATCTTATAATTAATGCATTGATTTTTAAAAAAAGTTCCACATAGTTCTGTTAAATTAAATAGTTTGTAAGACAAAACAAACATTGACAATTCTAGGCAATCATCCCTTCCACCTTACTTAAAATTGCACCTTTTTTAAGTCCTTTTAAGTCCGGCGGAGTTGCTGGGACTTGCGTTAAGTGGAATTCCTAAAAGGTTGAGAGGAATGAAAACCTCAAAATTCATCGCCCTCTAGGAGAGTAAGGCCATACAGTGCTCATAATTGAGGATTCAGCAAGGAGATAAAACTAGAGGGACTGATATATCCCTCATATCACGTGGTATCAGAAGCAAAAAAAAATTATTCATTACATGTCAGTCTATCTGAAAACGATGCTGTAGTGCTGTTACGGGATCTTTTAGATCATACTGTGCGAAGACTTGCACAGGTACAGTAGGATGAAACATGAACATAACATGAACCAAACTAGCAAAAGTGTCACTAGTGTCCATAAATTAATGATGCATGGGGCTGACATATTAAAATCACTTCCATTACCTGTAGGCCTCCTCTCAGAAGATGTTATAGACGCTAGTCATAAGACTTACAAACAGATTAAACAATACCACTCCAGGAAAATGTCAAGAATTAATACGATTACGGACATTTTGAACTGGTTATTTATATCATCAGATCCTCTAATCAATAGTTATAGTACAAAACCCACAAGGAAAAAATAAAAATGGAGCTTTTCCATTTCTCTTGAAATATCCAAATAAAAATGTTTTCTATAGTCAAATTTTGCAAAGTTTCTTAGAATTAAAAACGAAGGATATATATATATATATATATATATATATATATATATATAGGTGTTGCAATGATTTATCACTGTGTAAAAAATATTTATTACTGTGGTAGTATTAGGAAAGCCTCGAATGCCCAACTATCTCAATGAAGAATGTTCATGAGAAACTACTGATGATATCGTTAGTGATGATGAAGAAGGTGCATATAGTGACGATGATATTGATTTTGAAGAAGATCAGTCGTGAACTTGTTAAAAGAAATGTTGCACTAGCACTTTTGTTATAAATATATTTTTCCACTTAATTTTGCATACATCTAATATAGACTCATTTTATAATAAGATCATCAGAATGTCATCATAAAATAATATTTAAAGCAAAAAAAATTAAATTGAACTGCTTTTTATTTTTGTCGCCGTAAATTTGTAATCCGGCCCAGTGAGCGACGACGCAAAAATTGAACGCCTGACTACATCAACGAAATTTTATGAGAACCAGACTAACAGACAACATCCAAACAGACTTGTACGCGACATAACAAACATAAGAAGACACAACTCGGACGTAAATTTAAAGCATAAACTCCCTTATCAAACCCTACCATTCTTTGCTGAAAGTGAGAATGAATCAGTGAGTGAATGAAATCAAAATTATGATACAAATTTTAGCTGTTGGTATCAACTTTATTCAGATTTTAAATGTTTTCCTTCCCAAATATTTATTTAAACATTCAAATCATACTTTCTAATAAAATTATTTTAAGATTTTTTCAACTTTTGTTTGTTACCTTTAATTTTTTTTTGTACATCTGAATATTATTTTAATTGAAACTTTTAACAATTTTAATTTTAAAATTTTATCACATTTGCTACTGATGTTTTGTAAGTTAGATGAAGGTATTAAGACTACCCAAATATAGATTAAACGAGGCGTCCGGCAGGGTGACACGATGTCCCGTAAACTATTTACTCTGGCACCTGAAAATATCTCCAAGAAACTAAATTCTGACGAAAGGGGTATAAACGTAGAAGGCAGAAACTTGCCACACCCACGTTTTGCAGATGATATTGTCCTTAGGGGTAATAGCATTGAAGAAATATATATCATGCTACAAGAACTTAATCAAGCTTCCAAAAAGTCGAATTAAATATGTATATATCTAACCTAACCTGAACAAAACAAAGGTAATGTGCAACACTAACTAACATATATCTATTAATGCTAATATCATAGAAACTGTCGACCAATACATGTACTTAGGCCATCAAATTAAACTAGGCAAAAAAATCAAACCACCGAGATTTTCAGGCGAGTAAGATTAAGTTGGACTGTCTTCGGAAAACTAGGGCACGTATTAAAAAACACAATGTGGTTAACAACCTAGGTGCTCAATACATGTATACTGCCTGTAATGGCGTACAGGCTAGAAACTACCACCTTAACAGAAAAGAGCGCCGAGAAATTAAGAACAACCCAACGAGCCATGGAACGTGCAATGCTTGGAATATGGTTGAAGGACAAAGTCAAAAATGAAGTGGTACGCACTAGAACAGGCGTAACAGATGTAATGTACCGAGTGTCCAACCTCAAGTGGTGCTGGGTAGGGCACGTCGCAAGGCAAGACTCAAACCGTTGGACAAATAGAGTTACACAGTGGGGCCCACGCAGAACAAAGAGAAGTGCAGAGAGACCTTAGAGAAGATGGCTGGAAGATGTAAAAACACTAGTCGGTAAAAGATGGCACCGAGAAGCCAAAGAAAAAAAAAGGAATAAATTAGGGGAGGCCTATGTCCAGAAGTGGACTTTGAGAGGCTGAAGAAGAAGAGAAGAGTTCTGTAAGTGTCTACATGTCACGCTTGTAAATAGTTACAAAACAATCGACACTGAACTCAAACCTGAAATTTAGAGGTTAATACTTTCTCAAGTAGGGACCCTTAAACAAAGAAATATTTTTACATTATAAATGCATTTTATTGTAATTGTCAAGAAATTAATAAAGAAACTTTATAAATAATAATGAAAGAAAAACAAACCTGGTGGTTCTATCCCGGAGCGATTGTCGGCTGCATTTGTGCCAGAAGACAAATGTGTAATTAATTAAGGAACATTTTTATAACATCTAGGTTTCTGGGCCTATAAGAGAAAAATGTGGGCAAAATACAATAGCCGACTTGGCCGCAGTGTTTGAAGGGTTAATTACCCGGTGTCCACATTGGACCAAACTTAAAAAAAATCGTATGGCATCCTGCTATGCGGAATTTCCTCACATACATATAGGGTCCTTATAAGTCAAAAGAGGATTATAAGAGCAATAACTTGAATAACCATTAAAACATTCTGTAGGCCGTTTTTCAAAAACTGGAAATTCAAACCGTGACTATATCGTCCGTCTATAATTGAGAAATATCGTGCCATGTGTTCAAAAATATGCAATTAATTGATATCAGGGAGGCCCTTCATTCTTACGACACCGCAAATCGTCAAGAACTACGGTCTATAAGAAGTAATCTTAATCTGTGCCAAGATAATACATAATTGTTGATAATACATAAATTTCCTATGAGACGCCTTAATTTTTTTCTAAAAGATTTGTAAGCACTGTGAGTCTTGATCTCTAAAGGTATTCGATTGAATATGTGTATACCTATTATATTTGGGATCCCTTGGCACAGATTAAGATTATAAGCACAGATATAGACCGTAGTTCTTGACGATTTGCGGTGTCGTAAGAATGAAGGGCCTCCCTAATATCAATTAATTGCATATTTTTGAACACATGGCACGATATTTCTCAATTATAGACGGACGATATAGTCACGGTTTGAATTTCCAGTTTTTGAAAAACGGCCTACAGAATGTTTTAATGGTTATTCAAGTTATCGCTCTTATAATCCTCTTTTGACTTATAAGGACCCTATTAAAACATTTAAGGCGTCTCATAGCAAACTTATGGATTATCAACAATAACAACATTTATGTATGTATATATATATATATATATATATATATATATATATATATATATATATATATATATATATTTATACATTTTGTTTCATCATGTGCTGCAATAATCAAAATAAATTTTTGTTTTGTTTTTCTTTCTTTGTGACTTGCCAAATATTTAATGTATTTATATCTAGGGATCAAAAACATTTTTGATTTTGACCAGACAGACAAGACCAGACAGACAAAATGAGAGAGACAAGACCTGAGAGATAAGAGATTACACATTAAGCTAGAAATAGAAGACTGCACACAAAAGACTAGCCAATAAGGGTAGATAGAGTGAAGTTGTCTGACAAGATTAGGTACACAATAGGGCATCCAAAAAACTGATGTAATTTCAAAAACCGGTTTTCGGTTTTTCGTAAAGTTAAAAACCGGTTAACCGGTTAAGACCCGGTTTTAAGTATAAAAATAATTAAATTGCGTCTGTAAACCAAATAAAAAAAATATTTATTTACCATTTATAATTATTTAATATATAAAAAAATATATATTTCTGTATTATTTCATTATATTTACGTAAATATTCAAATAAGATTTAAAACAATTCAACATGTAATATGTTTCACCACGTATTGTTGAATTATTTTTTTCTACAATTTGCCTAGTAGTGGTTAGTCCGAAGCAGGATCGACGGGCCTAGCTGTTAGGGGCATATGCCGCATAGTGGCATATAGTCTGAGAGAGACGGATATAGAGTGACAAAATAAACGAAAAAGGCGCCGAAAAGAAAAGCCGCCTCTGTTGATTGAGTCATGCAATTACTTATATGTATTAATATTTCTTCCGTTGTATGCTATAGAGGGAAAAATAAAAAGTTCAGCGATCCGAATAACGGAAATTATTGTATGATTTTGGAACTGTTAGCTGAATTCGATCCTTTTTTAGCGAGTCATGTTGAATATCTAACAATAAAACTAAGATTTGTATAAATTCGACATAACGCTGGCAAAAGTTAATGATTGAAATTGGAAAAGAGAAAACGCTATAGTAAATTTGTCACTTTGGTCAGCTAGAGCGGACGCATGTAGAAGTTAGAGAGTTTCTTGGCACGAAGTTCTTAAAATTTTGGAATTAAAAGTTGCTAAAAAACATCACGTGATTAATGGACGACCCTTTACGTTTGATTTTAGTACAAATAAATCTAAAATATAATACTTCATGAATAACCATAGAAAAATAAAATTATTTTCCACTTGAAGAAAAAAATAAAATAAATAAAAACCGACTTTCGGTTTTTCGAAAAAATCCTGTTTTACGGTTTCATAAATTTTAACAGAAAACCCGGTTAACCGGGTTCGGTTTTAACCGGTTTGGATGCCCTAGTACACAAGTATAGACAGACATGACTACAACGACACAACTCGAGAAAATTCAAATATTTATTAACTGATATACGGCAGAAATGTATGCGTGTTTATAGACCGCTTTAGCTAATGAAACTAAATTTATTCACTGCATTGTTTAAAAACAAAATTTGTTTCATGAATAAAAGCACCCGAAAGGTTTTTTATTTTAATAATAAATTATTATTTAAGATACAACTCGAAATTAACATAATTTATTTTGAACGATGGTTTGAGATCAAAGTCGAAATAAATTTTTATGCGCGCGGCCAAAACGAGGGAGAAACAAAAAAAAACACGATTTCTATGTAAAACGTGTATTTACACGTAAATGCGTTTTAGTTTACTACGCGTGACAGGTGGTTTCATCTTTGAAATATTAAATGTATCTCTATTTATTAACAGAAGATGATTTCAGATGAACTTTTGTAGCAGCTATAAAATTAATTTAGTATTTGTAATGTAAATTATAATCTATCCATATTAGTTTTTGTAACGTTACAATAACCCAATATATTCTAATAATTTGATTTATATTTTTTTACCCGATAGAAGAATTTTGTGTTCTTCGCATTTTCAACTGGAATTAATAATATTTAATTCATACTGTTGTATTATTTGAAACATCAGAGAACGCAGATTTTCCAATTAGCCTTTCATGTTGCAAACTATGTTTTGCTTGTTATGCAATTTGGTAAAATTTAATTTCTATGATTAAAATGTTTCGTGTTTTTATGTATTCTCCCTTTTTCCAATTTATAATAAAATATTCGACAAATTTTTTTTAATTTCATTTGATGAATGGCAATATATATATATATATATATATATATATATATATATATATATATATATATATAAAATAACTGTTTGTCTGCAATAATAATAAGTACCTACTAATAATATTTTAATATATTTACAAAAAAGTATTATGTTAAAAAGTATTACAATTAACATTATGTACAAATATTATTAATAGAAATTATGAAAATGCTCTACCGTAAGGTTAATAAATTGCAACTTAATTAAGGAGAGTAAATTTAAATTTATGGTATGATATTGTTTCTCAGAAATTTTGCAAGATTTATTATAAATAACACTTTATCGCAATAGAAAGCTTACGATCGAATAATTTATTTTCATCACGAAGCTTAAAAATCAATGAGGATTTACAGAATTAATTGTAAAGCTAATTGGAATACTTTTTCTAATATTTGTTGAATAAATTTGAAATTACAAATATAATTTTATATAAATATTTTGATTAGGACATTCTTGGATACATTCGAACATTCAGTAAATCCTCGACGGAAAGCGATTATACATGCGCGATTGATGCGGCATGTGATAGGATAAACATAATTCGGATAACATTCGGCTATTGCTGAAATTGAACAGGATTATGTGATTATGTAATAATTTTGGCAAAACAATCGTGCCGAAAAAGTGGAAGAGATTACTTACAGGACAAAGTACACTATTAACCGCAACATTTATACCTTAATACGTGTAATAAAATACTGCTATACTAAATAATACTGATATAAAAAAATAATTACATTAGTTTCTATTTTGCTAGAACTCATTATACGTTCTCTAATTTGGTGATATTATTGCAATAATAGATTTTTTCTTTAAATATTTATTGAATACAAAATCGTAGACTAAGTGCTAACGAATTGTAAGTTATTTACTAAGCAACACGTTAAAGGTTATTTAAAAATTGAAATTAAATTAAAAATTACAACATAAAAAGGTTCATCATCCATCTTGACTGACTAGCACATTATGAACAGATTTTGCTTAAGTTGCAACTGTCATCCGATATCTTCCTATATTTACACATATTGAAACATATGATGAACATTGATGCAATTGTAAAAGAAAGATTTTTATTTTGTCTTGTAAAAATTTATCTGAAATAAATCGAAAATATTCAGTTGAGAAGGGTGGCAAATTAAGAAAGTAAAAATTACATTGATTAAATGGCCTCCGAATTAGGGATTGCAATCCGGTGTCATTTTCAATCTTTCACCGATTTCACGAATTTTCACCAATCCGGCCGGATCCAGCCGGATCGATGGAATTAAATCTAACTTAATAAACTTTAGTTCCACTGAGATCACAACAATTAGGTATTTGAGCATGCTAACAAGTCTTATTCTTATATCTATGACAGACATCATGATGAATCTGTTTAATGATATATAATATCTATTTAACACTAAACCTACCAAGTGCGGTCAAATGACCGTTTTTGAATTTTCGTTAAAAAAAATTTCGTGTACAACGTTACCACCACGTATCACCATGTAACTTATTGACTTTTCCTATAATATACATACAACCCATTTTTCAATATTTACAACTTTATTGTTGACTTTGCGAAAAAAATTTATAGCATGTCTAGTCTACAAAGAACGGTCATTTGACCGTTTGAAAAATTCATGTTATTTACGACTATATTCTTCGGAAAGCGCACTCCTGAAATTGTTTTATGAGTCTACAATGTAATTGTGCCGACAAAAGCGCGATAAGAACAAATGAGCGTTTTTTGTACGACAGTTCGGTCTGGCGATCCAAACAGAGATCAATAGTGTATCAATAAAAATATATATATATATATATATATATATATATATATATATATATATATATATATATATATATATATATATATATATATATAAGTGATAGTTTCGACAAAGTCAACAGAGCTAACAATATTTTATGGTATGATTTACATTTGTTTTTTTTTATATTTTAGCCTCAATGTTTTATTTAGCCCCGTTTCATTTATATTTTTATATTTTAGGTTTTACTTTACCATTTATATATTCTTCCCCAAAAATGTCAAGACGCTCGAGGAATATCAATTTATTAGAGAAAATAAATAATATCGACGAGGTTTGTTCGGAGGATGATCAAAAAGTTTCCGATATCGATAATGATACAGCAGAAAATGATTGTGACTTATTTTATAGCGATACGGACGAAGAGAATATTACCAATAGGTATACGAAGAGGACAAAAAAGAAGGAGATTTATAGTTAATTCCGAAAGTGAAAATGAGGAAGAGTTTGAAACTGATATGGACGGAACTGTTTGGCAAAAAATAAAAGAAGGGTCTAATCGGGGAAGAGCACCGGTTTATAATATTTTCAAGGAAATATCAGGACCGATAGGATACGCTAAACGAAATATTGTAAAGGTTTTTGTTCAACATTTTGAGTCAACATTTTCCTTGATTATTGATCATGACATGTTTGAACGTGTACGAAAATATACGGAATTAGAGGCATTTCGAGTGATGAAAACGAAATGGATTGTATCTAATGCAAAATTGTATGCATTTACTGGACTTCTATATGGACGCGGAGCATATGAGGCTAAAAATATGGATGTAGACTATTTATGGAATACGAAATGGGGACCGTCATTTTTCTCTACAACTATGAGCCGAAATGACTTCGCAGAAATCATGAGATTGATTCGGTTTGACAACAAAAATCAACGAAGCCATGTTTAGCCATCGCTTACGAAACGATAAGTTTGCTTTGATCTCTGGAGTTTGGTACAAATTTATCGAAAACAGTCAAAATTGTTATAAACCAGCAGCATATCTTACTATAAATGAACAGTTGTTTTCTACAAAAGCACGTTGTAGATTTACTCAATACATGCCCAACAAACCGGACAAATTTGGCATAAAATTCTGGTTAGCTTCTGATAAAAGTAGTAAGTATATAGTAAACGGCTTTCCATATTTGGGAAAAGAGGAAGAGAGAGAATCAACGGTTTCACTTGGGGAGAAACCCCAAGTTGTAAAGTTGTAAATTTGAAATTAGCAGAACCATATACGGGCCATGGGAGAAATATAACAGCTGACAATTTTTTTACAAGCGCGTCATTAGCGAGTAAACTACCAAAAAAAACCACGCTTGTTGGAACTATGCGTACAAATAAAAGAGAGCTACCAAAATTAGCGAGACAGGCAAAGGATAGTATGACAGGATTCTCAACATATCCTGTCTCAGTATGACAGGATACAAATCGAATGATTTTATTACTTCGATTTATAAAACTAAACCCAATAAAAAAGTATTGATACTTAGTTCAATGCATTCATCCGTTGAAATTGAAAAAAGCGATACTCGTATACCAGAGACAATTAAATTTTACAATAGCACAAAATTAGGTGTAGATGTAACTGATCAAATGGCCAGAAAATATAGTGTAAAATCTAAATCTCAAAGATGACTTTTACAGGTATTTTTCAATATATTAGATTTAGAAGGGATAAATGCCTGTATTTTATATAAGGAAACGACGGATGAAGAAATATCGAGACAAGAATTTTTATTTCACTTGGCAGAAGAGCTAGGGACCGAATATCAGAAGGAGAGACAGCTAAGCAAAGAACGTTCATCAAAAACAATACTAAACACTGCTATAGGTTCTTCTGTACGGAAATGTTGTCAAATAAGATGTTGTAAAGTCAATAAGTCTAACAAAATTTGTGTAAAATGTAAAAAATACGTATGTGGAAAATGTGCAATACAAAATGCTGTAATTTGTAAAAAATGTGCTGAAAATGCATAATAAGGTAAATAAAACTTTCTAAATAGAAAAGCGAGAAGTGGGTTTTTATTGTAGCACCAGAAAAATGTCTTGTTTACTATCCAATTGGTTAAAATTCTATATTAAGATACATACTTTATGTTAAAGCGGTCATTTGACCGCTGATGGTAGGATTAGGTATATATGAAATGTCGGTAGGTTTAGTGTTGTCGATTATCGATAGTGTTGTAGTGTTTTAGTTGAATGTCGATTTAGTTTAATCAACTTTCTATAAATACCGTATTTGCCGGTGCATAACGCACACCCTAAAATTCAACCTACTTTTTGTGTGCCCATAATACTGTCGCTGTCTTATTTTTAAAAATAGTAACAAAACAGTTTCTGATTTTCAAAATTTGGTCTTTTTAGAGAAATTCGAGATTATTAGATTTTCAAAATTCCTCCAAATAGTCTCACAGTAGAGAAAATAGCGAGAGTCTATGATTGTTAATTTTGTCAAATCTTAACCTTTTTTCATTAATCTCTCGCTGCCTTGTTTTTCAAATTATTTATTAATTTTGTAAAATTTAAACCTCATTTTCATTGAACTGTGGCTGTCTTATTTTTCAAAATATTAACAAAACGCAGGTTATCAAAATATGGACTTTTTGGAGAAATTTTTGGCTTTTAGATTTCCAAAATTTCTCCAAATAGTCCGGTCATTTTAGACAATTGAAATAAAGAAAATTCCGACAGAGCCAAATCTTCGTAGAGACCTTAGGTTTACCACAAGGAATAAAGTGTCAAAAGTCCCCATCAGTTCCATGTGAGCTTAGGGACATATTCGGGGCCCAAGGTCAAAATTTTAGGTTTTTTGGATTTTTCTCGAAAACGGTAAGTTTTATCGAAAAAGTACCTCAGAGCAAAGTTGTAGATCTTAAGCGCAATATCTGGGAAATAGTGGGTCTTAGAGAAAAAATCATAGGGACCATTTTTATAGAGAATTTTAAGATCTACAACTTTGCTCTGAGGTACTTTTTCGATAAAATCTACCGTTTTCGAGAAAAATCCAAAAAACCTAAAATTTTGACCTTGGGCCCCGAATAAGTCCCTAAGCTCACATGGAACTGATGGGGACTTTTGACACTTTATTCCTTGTGATAAACCTAAGGTCTCTACGAAGATTTGGCTCTGTCGGAATTTTTTTTATTTGATCACTATTTTTATGTCTAAAATGACCGGACTAAAATAGTCACACAGTAAAGAAACTAGTGAGAGGCTACAAATGTTAATTTTTTTAAATCTCAACCTCATTTTCATTGATCTGTGGCTGTATTATTTTTCAAAATATTAACAAAACGCTTTTAGGTTATCAAAATCTGGACTTTTTGGAGTAATTTGTGGTTTTTAGATTTCCAAAATTCCTCCAAATTGTCGCACAGTGAGGAAAATAGTTAGAGTCTACAAATGTTTCTTTTGTAAAATTTCAACGTCATCTTCATTGATCTGTCGCTGCCTTATTTCTCAAAATATTGACAAATAGGGATTGCAATCCGGTGTGTCTAAATAATAAATCTAGCATAATAAACTTTACTTAATAATCTACTGAGATCACAACAATCAGGTATTTGAGCATGCTAACAAGTCTTCTTATATTTATGACAGACATCATGATGAATCTGTCTATAATGAAATATAATATCTATTTAGTGTCTATTTAGTTCAATCAAGACTATACCGTATTTGCCGGTCCATAAGGCGCACCCTAAAATTCAACCTACTTTTTGTGCGCCTATAACGCGGACCTTTGGTTTAGAGGCACTTTTTTTGAAAAAAGGTACGTGTTATACACCAGAAAATACGCTAATTATTTTAAGTATACATTATTTATCACAAAATCAATTTTGGTTTTGAAAAAACCATGTGGCGCCATGCGCACTACGCATTTAAAATACCTACTCATGCAACAGCGCGATTATTTTACCAAAAATTAGCATCACCGGATCCGGTATATTGGTACTGAGTCCGGTAAACGTTTAGCGATACCGGATCCCTCCGATTACCGGATCCGGTTTTCCGGATCCCTACTCCGTATGCTTCGGTGCATGACTGAGATCGATGCAACAATGAACGCATTGCACGCTGGTACATTTCTGGCGAAATCTAACTAATAGCTTGTCGAGTGTTTCGTTTTAAAGTCTTTCAGGGATTTAGGTCGGTTCCGATAAACTTTGGATTTAACATAACTCCATAAGAAATAATCCAAAGCCGCCAAATGCGAAAAGGCCACAACTGATCCCACGTTGGGAAATCGGACGACCAGAAAGAACTCTTTTAACACTCCCATGGACATATTGGATGCATGAGGTCTTACACAATCTTGCTGATAAACGATATTTATTCATTCATTTAATTGTAATCGGAGTTGAGCGATGGCATCCATTAAGAACGATAAGAATTACCTGTTGCGATAAAGTGATGAATTTTTTCAAATTTCTTCCTAACTTGCAAAGTATTCATTTCTGGTGTATCAGTTTCTTTCCTCTCTGCAAGTTTAGAATCCCCAAGACAACCTGCTCGACGATATTTTTTGACCCATCTTGCAATTGTCCTGTAATTTGGCGGCGCTAGAAAATTAAACTGTTGTCGATACCACCTCTGAGTTTGAATCATGGAGTTCGTTCCAATAAAATGCAAGCAATCGGCCACTGCTCCATTTTCAAAACACTTGAAGCTTAACTAAATATTGAACAGTTATGGCAAATAAATCACTATTTCTTTTTGTTTTTATTAAGTAAAAACAGGAAACTCTTAACTTGTCACCTTTATATCAATTTTAGCTGTAAAATTAAGACAGATATTAAAATTTTTAACTTTAAGATGTTCGAGATTCGGAAATTTATTCAAATGCATATTGTTCGATATTCGAACTTAATATCTCAGGATACAGACTAGATATTTAAAATATGAACTATAACTATATATAATTATAGTTCATACAAAATTAAGAAATCTCTTAAGAAATTTCCGATTTAACGTAGATTGCTCCAAATTCTGACTAAAAGTCCCGAACCATTATTTCAAATTTTAAACTAGCTGATTTTAAATTGATATACGAAATTTAAAATTTCAATAGATCTAGATTCTGACGTAATACTGCCATAGGCTATACCCCCCCCCCCCCCTTTTTAAGTGTAATACCAATTTGCATAAAATGATGATCTATTTGCTATACCGTGTTCTACTATATTTTTCTTATAGTCTAACATTCTACGTCTTTCGAGAAAATCGACTGAAGCTAGTGGCATTATCTAATCATTTGGAAAATTTTACAATTGGTGTTGTATTATTACGTTTTGTATATTTGTCATGAGCATCTGAAGGAACGTGTTGATAATGTATATTGTTATTGTACATTGCAGAATAAGAAAATGTAGAAAACAAAATCACAGTAAAGGTGTATTCTTTCCAACTTTCTGCATAATATGCTAGTACAAATTACCATATATAGTTGATACATTTTAGGTTACATATTTACAATCAAACTAGTGTAATAATAAGAGAATTACTTTTTAATATATAAGAAATAATATAACATTGAAAATTCCCATTTTCCTCGAAAACTATTGAGTGTTAGACCATGATAAAAACACAATTCCGATAAATTTTCATACAAATCGGTGTGTTACGTGAGGGTTCTTCTCGTCAGAATAAATTAGTCCATATTATGTACTGACTATATCAAATTCATCAAGACGAATAATAATAATATATATTGAATATATCATAACAACCTCTTATTGAATCGTAAATAAGGAATTCGAAGATCTGAAAAAGCAGTCCTCATTTAAAATTCCTAATAATAAAATGGCTGATATTTCAATGTTTAAACTTATAATATTGTAACTACATCTAATATCTTATTTTTGTATAAGTATTATTTAATAAGAAGTATGATTGTAGTTTTAGGATTGGGATGTGCTTTTACATATCTTTTGTATTTATCGAAAAATAATCAAATTCTATCAGATTCTCGTTATTTGAGTCTATTAACATCGATTCATATACGTTAAGATATTTCTATGCAAAAAATTAATCAACTTATTGGACTTAAAGTAAAATACCCAATCGATCAATATTTGGGGTACCCGGATACCCATATATAAATAAATATTTAAACTTATCTCTAGGGATAAAAAATATTACTTAATACATAAATAAACGATTTTTTTTAACTTTTAATTAGTTTCATTATAAAACTTATTATAAACTGTACATAAAATTAATATTGAATTTATTCTTGAAAACATACGTCACATTTTATAATTGCTTTTGGATGTTCATCGATCGCAATCTGGTTTATTACATTCTTTACATGATTTTCTGTACATTGATTCCCGTGAAGTTGGCCCCCGAATTTTTAAGAAATTGTTTTTTTCCGATAGTTCTGGCAATATTTCAGCTAGTTCCAGAGTTCTTGCTTGAAAATTGCTATAGTTCCGGGGAATTTCGGGCAGAAATCGAGAAAAACAATTTAGAGTCCAACTTTACACAGCCCCTTTCATTTCAAGAAAAAGAGTTCTGATGTAATATTTCATTTCTTTATAGTAGAGTTCTCAATGGATAATGCATATAGTGCCACATTTTTTGTTTTTGCAAAATAATGTTAATTTTGAAAAATGCAGAAAAATTCTGATATTACTACGGTAGATATGGTAGAAACAATAAATACCTATTAGACATTTTTCTAAAATCAATATCTATAAAATTATTTATAAAAAAACTTTCGATGAAGATAAAAAAAATCATGAGTTTTTTACTTATCGCTAGGGCCCGGATTTATATGTAAATACATATTTTTTATTCAAATTATTTTCGGTCTTATTTTGTTTCCCACACAAATTATGACATTTGGAACGAGAAAATGTAATCTTTATTTCCAAATATCATAATTTGTGCAGAAAACAAAATAAAAACCGAAAATAATTTGAATTAAAAATATGTATTTACATATGAATCCGGGCCCTACTTATCACATTATATTGTAAAATACGTATCGTATTTTTGTATATATTTTTCTGTTATCTTGTAAATATTGTATATATGGATTTTTGCAGTAATAAGGCTACGTGATTAAGGATTAACGCTTTTTTCTGAATTTAATAGGAGTAGTAAGTAAAGTTATCTTATACTATATTTTTAGTATAAATAAGTTAATTATGTTCTGGAGGAACAGTTTAACGTTATAATCGATATATTGCAAAAATATTTGTACTTTTATAAAATGCGACGAAGATTAAAATACTTTTGCCCGGATTTTTGCGCACCAATAAAAATATATACGGTGCAGTTAAAACGTCTATCATATACACCCTCTTATAACATATTTATGATACAAGTTATACGTGAATTGATTGTAAATTTTTCTGTTTGTTGATTTTTCGAAAATGAGAGAGTTAACAGTGTTAACATCCTAAAAGCCTCAGCGTCTTCTAATTAACACCCTTTTTCACCTCCCAAAAGCACCTACCGATATTAAAATTACACTTACATTCTCTTAAAAATAATATAATTTAAATATATTCAAAATAAATAAAAATAATATATTTTTTTTGATTTATTAAAAAGAAATTTTTCCGGGGGATTTTCACAATTTTTAAGAAATGTAATTTAAAAATATGTAATAATCATTTTCACGAATTATATATTTTATAGTTATTTAAAAGTCAAAATAAATTTTTACATATATTTTTTTTTTAATATATTGAATATTTCATCCAGAATTCATTTTTGCTCAATAATTTCTATAAAAATAGATTCTATAGATTCTAGATAGAACACAGTTTAATAAATGTAGTATAGAAAGATCTGGGTATTACAAATAGAACTTATGTGTTAAGAGCAACGAGCAAATGCTGTAGAGAAATTTTATATGAACAAGCAAAGCTCTCTATTTTACTCGGTTTTATAAAATCCTTTTAGTCGGAAATGAATTAATTAAAAATATAATTAATTCCATTGTATTTAAAGACACATTTTCATGCATTTTATGTGAAGTTTTTAGGTTTTTCATTTAATATATATGCGAAATAAGAACAAATAATGTTTATAATGTTTTCTTTTAAATGACATAATAAAATAAAAAGTATCTATCCAGGAATGTGTTTACGTGCAAGCTAGTTTTTACGGGGTCGTTAACTTACTGATAAGTAAAACACAAATGTTTGAACTCACTTCTCGTTCCAACTAAACACGAATTAGAACAGTTAAAACAAATGAGTATTTTTTAATGTTGAGAAACTTGATAGTAATTGAGTTTATTACCTCGATGACTTCTTCAGCGGAAAGTTTCTTGGCGGTGAAATTCTGCAATCCGAGCACTTTGGTCCATTGCTTAGCCATCCGGATGGAGCCTTTAAGGCCATTATTTTTGTTGGTGTAGGAATTAAATTTATTTCGGAAAACATTGTTTCCGTACATTTTTAGTCAGTTGCTCGTGGTCGCGGCGAATGTTTCTTGTGGCGAATAGAGGAATGGCATAGTTAGGGGCGAAACTGCAAAAATGTGGTCAACCGCAACTGTTTATAGAGGATTAAATGGTTTTGTTAGTTCGGGATTTGGGTTTCCGCAAATAGTCTTTGTGGGTAACTTTACGACAAGTAAAGTTGCAAGATGAGTTGATTAAATAAGATGGGAAAGGTTCAAACAGCTTCCAAGAGTTTTTTTTTTTAAATTAACATTCCTTTTTAACTAACTTAATTTATTCAATTAACAAAAAACTTGACTTTAATAAAATATATTTTATTTAGCAAATACATTTTACTTAAGTAGAATATAGGTAGAAAATTTTGAAACTATTATTAAAACAGAAATTTCTAACTATTCAGGACACTACTACTAGGAATTCTTTACAATTACTTACAATTTATTTTTCCCTCTTACTGCAAAGGATCAAACCTTTTCAAATTTTAAAACACGCAATGGGAGTTATATATCTTTAAAAGAAAGCCACAAATTCTTTAATTATTATGTATATTGAGGGCGGTGAAAATTTTCCTAAAACTTGTATTTTATTAGATGAAATGTGAGAACGCGATGTTGAAGTTGGATCGCCCAACAAGCGTCTGAGAGGTCAAATACGAGACTGGTGAGCATCGCTAACGTTTCATGTTTTTCAACCCGCTAATGTCTTCTACGCCGAATCACAACTCCGCAGTTTCTATACTAAAACTCTTTGTTTTCTTATCTACACAAAAACTACACACACACACACTAATTATTATGTTTATTATAAAAGTGAAATTTTCTGAAATTTTTATAAATTTGTCCTTAAAATTCGGACTAAATGATATAATGCTACCCTCTTTATTTATATGTTAAATGACATTTCACGAATCCTCTATGAATGAGTTGAAATTTCACCACTAGTCTGAAACGTTTAGAGTTAAAGCTTTGTGAATAAAACAGTATTTTTTATCATTTTTCATGAATTATTTTAATTCTCTATATATGTTCAGCAAATGCATATTTTGTTGTTGTAATGAATCCTTAGGCGGTGGTGGCCCATTAGTCAAGGTGTCGGACTTTGGAGCCGCAAGTCCCGGGTTCGAATCCTTGACATTGTGTAAAATAAGCCACCGTTCTCCTGTAGATGGCTATGGCAAAGTCATCGCAGTAAAATCTGCCACGAAACCCCCCCGACACTTGTGTCTAAGATCAAGACACCAAGCACAAGTGTATGCCGTGGGAGGAGGCCTTGGCCCGTCGTGGGCCGTTGCGCCAGGAATTATTATTATAATGATATTTATATATATATATATATATATATATATATATATATATATCCATATATCCATGGCGTCCATGCATTATTGAAACTTGGGTGAGTAAAGATGGACTTGTTTCGTATTGTCCCGTGGAATCACAATACCTTCAAAAATTCTGGATGTTTCTGTTTCAAAACACCTTTCAATTTTGTTACATTTTAATTGAACGTTCGCGCTTTGGTAAAAATTCATAATGATTAATTCCGTTATAATGCCAAGACATAATTGATAACATGACTTTCTGATAATGAATCCATTTCAGGTTTGAAAAATCTTACCAAAAATAATTTATTACTCATACGAGGGGACGTATCTTACAAGTTTGGGATCCAGGGGCCATAAAAAAAATAGAATAAAAAATTAAGAAGTTGCTTATAAAAACACTCATCAGTCCTCGGTATCACCATAGAATTTACATTCATTTTAAAACGCTTTCTTTAATTTTTATTTTATTTATAAAATTGAGGTCTTGATTGTGTTTATTTAATTTATTTTATTGTTTTTTTAAATGTAACATAGCGATATTGAATATTTGCGTGCGGTACCCATTATGTGGTAATAAACAAAAAATGGCACTTGTCGCACTAAAAAACGTGGGCCAAGATAGTACTTTCAACGCATGAGTAATAAAAAAACAAACAAAATGAACAAAACAAAAGGAGCTTTAATTATAAATATTTTGGTAACAATAAAGTATTGCAGTTAGGTGGCATGACAATTATATTGTAACAGTTGTAACCAACTTTGGTACGCTTGAGCTAATAATGTAAAGAGATAAATGTAACCGAAGAAGAACAACGTAGTCCCCAACCAAATGTTTTCTTCCAGTATAAAAGTATGTATGATGTATGTAAATTATAGAATAATAAACTTTTCTGGAATCCTATCTGTTTGTGGAGGTAGTGAACTTTTATGCTCATGTTACAAACGAGATCAAAATAGTTGGAATCTGCTCGGCTTTCATTTCCAAGAAATTTTTGTATTACTTGAACAAATCAAAAGCCAAATCTTAAAGCCAAGTGACAATTTGATGTGCAAGCAAAGAAATATGATTTTCTCTCTCGCAACCAAAAAATTTTTGATTACGTTTTATTTTTCTTGAATTATGGTCCTAATAATGTATAAATTAAGTGTTGATTCCAAGTTATTTTGTCTCAAACACATAAAAAAAAAATGATATTTTGTATATCCACTTTGTTATTTAAGGATCATTATTACATCGGCACAAATCCACCAATAATAGGAAGGTCAGATTATACCAAGAAACTCAAAGTGACTAATTAGATTCTAATTTAAGGTACGAATTTCTTTATTTCATTATTTTTGCCGTTTCCTATAACTAATAAGTAGAGGTCGGACTTTAAGGTCGCAAAAACTATCAGAAAAGGTAGGCAAAAAGGCAAATAAATTAATGAAAAAAGGCTTTAAAGTTACAGTTTTAGGTCGCTAAAAAGGCCATTACTTACTCAAAATTTTATTTATAAATTTTAATTTTTGTTGGAATCTAGGTCAGTTCTTGGGTATTTGGAACAATGATTAATACTCCTAGTCTTTTTTACAAGGTTTCGTCCATTATTTTCGGACTTCTCCAAAAAAGCTACAACATTAAGAAGCTACAACATTACATTATCTTACCGAATTATTTCTATAAAATTAAATTCACCGTCATAAAATTTTGAAATTTATGACGGTGACATTTCAATAAGTCAGTTATTGTAAATATGTAATATTGTAGCTTCCTTGAAGAAGTCCGAAAATAAAGGACGAAACGTCGGAAAAAAGACTAAGAGTATTAATCATTGTTTCAAATACCCAAGAACTGACCTAGATTTTAAAAAAAATGGAACGAGAACCTGAAAACATTATAAATTTTAATTTTCATTAATTGTTATCTGTGTAGCACACCATCAGTTTTTCTAAATTATCTTCCGTCAGCCGTTGACGACGGTCAGATAATATGGTCTTGTAGATGGAAAATGACCTCTCCACATCGCACGATGTTAGTGGTGCAAATTTATAATTTGGGATGTGTGATATGGTCAATTTTTCTGGCATTTCAGCATTTTCGCCAGCCAATAATTTTGAAATATTATTCAGAAAAGCAAATCCAGTGTTTTTATTTATTACTTTTGTCAATTTTTCGTATGCTTTTCGACCCACTTGTCCTGGGGTTAACATCAGGGACTCCGTTACATTATTGATAATGCCAATTGTTTCCACCAAAGGTGAGGTATTTGATTCAAGTAGCTTTATACCATCAACAAGAATTTTGAAATTACTCTTGATATAAATTAAATCGTTTTTGATGTTCGGTTTCGCAAAGTACATTTTTGCATCTTTTATAGCCCTAGCCGCATCAGAATCAAAATCTTGTATTACCTTAAACATTTGAAATTTACTAGTAGGAATATTTGCAACAAATAGAGAATCAAGTCTTTACCTGTTTGATTGATTCAAAATTGTCGCAATTAAAGAAGGCAGCTTTCAGCCAAGTGCCAGCCCATCGTGTTATTATTGGCTCAGGAGGCAGCGGTAGGCCATGTAAATGGTCTCTATATACTTGATTTCTTAACGGAGATTTGAGAAATACCTTTTTTGTGCTGGCAATTAGTCCGTTTACGTTTTCATATTCGTTACGTAATACTTACCAAATGCAAATTACATACCAAATGCAATGCGTGAGCTAAGCAAGTGACATGTATAAGATTTGGGTAAAAAATCTTCAAACTTACAGCAGATTTCACCATATATGCAGCTGCATCTGAATAATATTAATTTAACTTTATCATGCTGGATACCATTTAGCCATAATAATGCTAAAAAAATGTAGGTAACTACCTGTAGACAAAATTTTTGATTCGTACCTACTTAAATTATCGTTAATAAAACGTGATATTGTAGCATGATTTGCTTTTTCTAAAATTTTGCAGGCCAATAAATGAGCTTTTGAAGGGCCTTCATCGGTTTTCCTACTATCAAATTTGCAACATATCGTCCCATGGCATCAGTTGCTTCGTCTACGCATATCTATATATCATGGAGACCAATATATAATAATATGGAGATAAATAATATGGAGACGTATGTTTTCAATAGACTAACATTTTAAAATATTTATAATTTTTTTATATTAGGAGCAATTTTGTCTTTTTTAAACTTTAAAGGTACCTACAGTTAAAAAACACAGAATTGTCCCTAACAGCAGATAATTTAATTTCAGTAAAGTAGAAATCAAGATTTATTTAAGTATCCTATGATTTAGGTTTTCAAGGATTGGCTGAGAAAATTAAAGAGTGGAGGGAATAGTTGGTTGCGTAAGTTTCGCGGTATTTTAACAAAAGAAAGGGGATGATCAAACAAATCGGTCTGTGACACCGCTAAAAGCAAAAAAAACAATTTCGTCTGGTGAAGGTAGGATGGCTTCTCAAAGACTGGTCACAAATCTAATTTATGATGAATAGACCTAAATTGCATAAGAAAATGCCAAGAATACAAAATAGACACAGAAATAGGCAAATATAGGTAAAAATAAACGAAAATAGGCAAAATACCTTGTAAAATAGGTGATAAAAAAAATAGTACAAAAAAGGCAAAAAAAGGCAAAATCAAATAGGGCTCTAATGATTCAGAATTTACTAAAACAAATTTGTGTATTATTAGAAAGTCGATGCCTGAAAAACTGACGATAGGTGTTTTGCCTAAAATCCGATCTCTACTAATAAGTATCTGTGCAATTAGAGGAGCAACAAAAAAGTTTGTTTTGAATCGACAGATCATTTATCCATCATCAAGAAGATGCAAAATATTTATAATTGATGTTAAAATATTTTTCCACAATTTTTACTCATTACAAGAAATTAGTTTATTATTAGTTTATAACTGATAAAGAAAACTGTGGTTGTAAAGGATCAAAGTTCAAAACGAATCGTATAAAAAATGTTATTAGACAACATTTTATTTCAATTGAACGAGTAACCATTTTCCATCTTCTAGTCAATTTCATGAATCATGAATAGTCAACTGTCATCTGAAGTGAAGGTTTTAGCTGATGAACAGTTTTGCAGAGTATGAAATAAGTTGTACTCTCATGGAGCAATGGCAGGTCTGTATTATGTATGTGGTATACATTCCAGCCAAGCTCCAAGAATTTCTAACTAGTAGTTGAGTGTTTGTCAAAACCAGCAAACGCTGGAATATTTTGGACACGTTATGAGAGGAGAAAGTACCGTATCTTGCAGAATATCATGCTTGGCAAAATCCAAGGTAGAAGAGGTCCAGGAAGAAGACGCACGTCCTGGCTGAAAAACCTGAGAGAGTGGTATGGTGTCAGTTCTACTAGCCTGTTTCGTGCCGCTACTGATAAAATAAAAATCATTATGATGATAGCCGACGTCCTCGGAGGACATGGCACGTAAATAAGAACTTTCGCAACCTTCCTATTCAATGTATTTTTTGTTATCTAATACTATTCAATATGAAGATATGTTTACCAATTTTCTATTTGAAAGGCTGGTATCAAAGAATGTGAGATCTCAGACTATTAACACATTAAAGGCGGGTGCGGGTATTAGTACCCGTTTAAAAGTACGTGCGTTAAAAGCGGGACAAGATATTATTACCTGCTTAAAAAGGGCATATGACCATAAAGGAATAATTAATTTAGTATTTATTTTCGAGATTATTGATTATTTAGAATATTTAATCCGGATGTCGCTCTGCAATAAAATATTACCACTCATTCTTTGTGTTCCATAAACATTTGTTAAATTATTTCATTTTACAACTTACACAGTATTTAAGGTTTATTGTTTGTCTTATTTTGGGTCTTAAACCAATTTGTTATTCTCACCCTCCCCTACATTTTTCTCTCTATATAAACGGCCTATCTCGTCAAAATAAATCAGTTTGTAGTACCACTATTTCAATGCAACAATATTTCATTAAAAGTTTTAAAAAAGCACACACACACACACACACATATATATATATATATATATATATATATATATATATATATATATATATCTATATATACAAATTGAATAATTTTATTTGCAATGGATTACGATAGTGATGTCTATGCAGATGATTTGTCGCAAATTTCAAGCGATGCAGAGATTCCCGAATTTGATAGCGAAAGTGACAAGGAAGAATTGATTCGACCAAGAAGAAACAAAGCCTTGCCAATACCTTCTAGCGACGAAGAAAGTGATGGTAAAGTATTGGACTGGTCGGAAAGTGATAATGTGCCAATTATCGAAGATTTCTTAGGACAAAGTGGGGTTTTCGTGATGCCAAATAATTCAGAAAATGTAATTGATTTGGTTCAGTTATTTATTGGAGACGATTTATTTGAATATATGGCGACAGAAACAAACCGCTACCATGCACAGAATGAACATTTATTTAGAGATCGTGCTAAGTCCGTAAAGTGGAAAGATGTATCTGTGATAGAACTAACAAATTGCTCGGATTGCTTCTACTAATGGGAAGAGTTCGTAAGGATACGAGGGATGAATACTGGTCGACAGATGAAACAATTGAAACTCCAATTTTTCCTCAAATAATGAGCAGGGATCGATTTAGGCAAATATGGTATTCATGGCATTTTTCCAATAACGATGACAAAGATGATAGAGATCGCCTTAAAAAAATCCGCCCCATTATTTCATACATATTAACCAAATTTCAAGAAGTTTGTAAACCACAGAGAGAATTGTCCTTAGATGAAAGCATCATGCCAAAATGATGCGAAATGAATGCTTCAAAAATAACGAAATATGGTATTCTCATAAGAATGGTTTGTGAAGCGAAAACCGGCTACATATGTAATTTCCGAATATACTGTGGTGAAGGAAATCGACTGCAACACACAATTTTGAATCTTCTTCAGCCATATGTAAACTTATGGCATCACATATATATGGACAATTATTACAATAGTGTGGACACTTGTGAAATACTTCTACAATATAGATTTCGGAGTTGTGGCACTATTCGCATAAACAGAGGCCTTCCTCTCTGTTTAAAAAACGCGAAATTGAATAGGGGGGAATCTATGTTTCGTCGGCGACAAAACATTTTGTTACAATGTTGGCAATCAAAAAGGCCTGTGCGTATGATTTCGACTATACATTCAGCTGTTATTGTAGAAAGCCATAATATTGATTGGGCGACAAAAGAAAAAATCTGGAAACCAATATGCGTAGTAGATTACAATAACTTTATGAAAGGTGTAGATCGCGCCGATCAATATTTATCATATTATTCGATAGTACGTCGTACGAAGAAATGGACAAAGAGAGCTGTGATGTTTATTGTCAACTGTGCACTATTTAATGCTTTAAGAGTGTATACAACATTAAATCCTCATTGTAATAAAAAATACAAAATATTTTTACATAATGTGGCAAAAGAGTGGATAAGCGAACCGACTACGGAAAATGTGAATGAAGAGCATCCTGTTCCTGGTACATCAGCTACACCCAGAAGGGATGACCCTCCAGGAAGGTTGTCAAAGGATACCAGAAAGCATAAATTAGTTAAACTAATTACAGGCGGCATAAAACTTAAACCCCAGAGAAAGTGCCGCGTTTGTGCCGCGCATAAGAAGAAAAGTTTGACATGTCATATGTGATATGTGAAGTGTTCCACACTTTAGAAAAATATTAGTGACTGGTTTTATTACATAAGTTTAAAAACGACAAAACATTTTATTTGTTTATAAATTTTTTGTCCTTCCGTCAACAATCAACAACTTTACGTACACCTGCGCATCCACCATTACGAATCTTTCCGGAGCATCCACCATCAGGATCAGCGATCCTGACTCAACCTCCTAAAATTTGTCTTCAAAATTTTGAAAATATAGCCAGTTTTACCTTCACAAACTTTGCTTTTCAAAAATTTGTATTGTAGCTTACAAAGAACCCAAATCATCCCTTATTTTACCCCCTTCAGGGATGATATTGCAAAAAAAACGATGAAATACGTATTTTTTAAATTTTTTACCAAAAGCCTAAATATTAATTTTCATCGCCCTAACTTGAAAAATGATCGGTTCCTCATACATCCCCTATTTCATCCCTTTCAGGTTTTTTTTTAGAAAAAAGTATCTTAGGGTGCAATCAGAAGTCCTTTCTCAGGGTGCAATCGTTCAAATACCCAACTTTTGATAAAAAAAGGCCTCGAAAATTACACCGCTACGCAGCACAGTTTCATATCTTAGGATACCCGCTCAAAATGTGTTAAGTAGAAACCGATTACGGCAAGGTTTTTAGGTAATATCTTTATAAGCTACTTACTAATAAGACTTACTCTACTTACTCAACTCGAGGAAAATTTATAATTTCCTGAATTCAATAACAGAGAGTTACTCGACTTAAGAACATTTTTTTTTCTATTCCGTCGAATCGTCAATATTAGTTAATTGATATCAAAAAGACAAAAAAAAAATATGGAATATTTATTTACATATTTATAATTTGATAAGACCAACGTCATGCAGAATATCTTATCTCTTTTATGGATTTTATACCTATATAGGTAAGTCTTTTCCACAAAGGACAAATACTTATAACACGTTCGTCGCCCAGCCCGATTAGCTTTTCTTTCTCACGGGGACCAAATCTGACTGTTGGCGCGCCTTAACGTAAACTGGAGATAAGCAGGAATATAACATGTAAGATGAGTATTATGATTATATTATGATATTATTATCTTAGATTTATCGCAAAGAAGAAAGTGTAAAATTATCTTCGATTTATCGCTAAGTTTAAAGTATAAAATTATCTTCCATTTCTCGCAAAGAATTTTGTTTCGAAATGGGGAATGTGATAAGTTTTTCGGCTAGAGAACTAACTGCGATCTCACTGCAGTTATCCCAGATATTTTATTTAGTCGAGAAGTATACTTTTTTTAGATAGACTTACTTTTTTATCCTAAAAATGTTCATTAGACGGCGTAATATAATTGAAAGTGAGGAGAGTAGTGATGGCGAAGTAGTGAGTTTCAAAAGAAAAGTTGTAAATAGAATTTCATCGAGTTCTTGGGCTTCTGATGGATTTGCGGTCTGATATTTGCGCAATTGAAGTGCTTTCGCTATTATAAAATGAAAAAGTAATAAGCCTTTAAGTCATAAAGACTAATAGATATGCAGAGCAAAAATGCATCTACATGAAAGAACTGATAATGTTCGACAGAACAGATGGAAACCCACCACTTCTAAAGAAATTACAAGATTTATCGTTCTGATGATTTGGATGCGTTTGATACAGACACTTCTCATTAGATGTTGGTCAACGGACCTTATATACAATTTCCCTTTTCAGCGCATAAAGATGTTCAATAAACGTTTTGAATTACTGTTATCAAACTTTGCAACAACAACAGTTTGCAAATAACGAAACTGAAGATTTTTGCTCGTAGAAATTGTATATTTTGAGTGTTGTAAAGTTCATAGGCAGAGAAGTTTATATTGCAAAACAAATAGTTTTAAACATTGTACTGGTGTTCTTGGAAAAAAAGTGAATTTGTGACTTCTATTTTGAAAAGAATTTCTAAATTTGACGTTTAATTTATTTGACTTTTTATAAAAGAAACCTACTAGAAATTATGAATAAACAGAAAAAAAAATCTAAAACAGATTTGAACCTAGCAATATAATAATATGTACCCCTTGAACATTTGGTAAACAATGGCACGGAGCCTAGCACCTGGGAAGAGTGGAGTATACAGGACTCCTTAGCTGTAGTGAAAGCCTAGTGGTGACAACCCCAAATAATAAGCCTGCCAAGCTAAAAACTTGGGTAGTATCTTGGACAGTGGCTCGACACTGTCCCACGAAGAATATTCTTCAACTGAGCATAAAGGAAAATTTCGCTAAATGCACTACCCCAGGTGGTAACCAATCCACCGTCACCTATGGTGACATTAGCGGATCTTCGGATTCTGGGGAGTCCGCACCAACATGCTTTAAGGATGAGTCGCAGCATCCTGAAATCACGGGACGTAAACTTAGACCAAGACGGCCAAGCTTCTTGGCAACATTTAATGCCAACTCACTGCTAAAAGTGGGTAAACTGAAACCTTTGTCTGATTAACTAACACGACACAACATAATACTGACAGCAGTACAGGAAACAAGATTTACGGACGAACATGCCTTCGAGTCCCAAGGCTACAGAATCCTCAAAGGAAAAGTGGGTCGGCGGGTAATGAAGAACGTACTTAGGTACAGGATTTATAATCAGTCACAGTATACTGGATTCAGTCACCGACTTTACTTCCCGGAGCAATCTAGCAACGTGGCCATAGAAAGCTACCCTTCTTTTTCTTGCACAGTTAGAGAGCATCTCAATATGCTCGTAGAGCTCAGAGTTATGACACCTTCGGAATTCCCCATCTTCCTTTACCGGGCCTAGGATCTTCCTGAGGATTCTCCTCTCTCTGATTTCCAATTTCTCTACCAGACCTCTTCGGTCCAAGGAAAGACACTCCATGGCATACAGAGCATCTGGTCGTGAGACTGATGTGTAATGCTTAAGTTTCAGGTTGCGAGACAGGCATTTCTTGTTGTAAGTGTTCTTATTCAGTCGATAGGCTAGTTCTAACTTGTTTACTCTCTTGGGTAATGATGCTCTTTCTGATAAGTTGGGTTCAATCCATTTGCCGAGATACTTGAATTTCTCAGTCCTCTTGATGTTTCCCTGCTCTAGTAACATCTCTTTGTTTGCTTCTCTAATGTTGGTGAACAATTCTGTTTTCTCCAGCGACACTTGAAAACCCACTTTGGCAGCTTGTTTTCTAAAGCAATTTACCTGCATTGTTGCCATCTCAAGAGAATCAGCAAACAGTGCCACGTCATCTGCAAAGGCCAGGCAATCTATAACCAGTCCATCGTTCTTACGTCCCAAGTAAATACCACTCTGGGCACTCAAATTGATCAGTTCCTTGCGCCATTCTCTCATAACCTTTTCAAAGACACAGTGGAAGAGAAGTGGGGAAAGTCCATCTCCTTGTCTCACTCCAGTTTTTATTTCGAAGCCTTCTGAAATCTCGCCTCTAAATTTAACCTTGGAATGGGTTTTGGTCAAAGTTTCTAGGATGAGTCTGCGGGTTTTATTGTCTAGCCCTAGTTCCTGGAGTACTTTGTTAAGCGCTTCTCTATCAATGGAATCGTAGGCCTTCCTAAAATCAACAAAGGTGACGACCACCTTGCGGATTCTCATCTTGGAGTATGCAAGTACAGTTTTTAGATTGAGGATCTGTTGAATACAGGATCGGCTCTTCCGGAAGCCTCCCTGGTATTCTCCAAGTTGACTATCCAGCTAATTTTCTGCCCTTCTTTGTAACGCCTTCGAGAGAATCTTGTATGTTACCGGGACGAGCGAGTAAAATCTCCCTTTTTGTGAAGCGGATGGATCAGAGCAGATTTATAATCGGGTGGTACTGTCTATGTTTCCCAGATGTCCTGGATGATCTCGGTTAGCTTGCGCGCGGCATTGTTTCCAGCACCTTTCCACAATTCAGCAACTATAGAGTCCTCTTAGCTGCCTTATTATTCTCAAGAAATTGAATGATCTGGTCAACTTTTTCCAATGAAGGGGCAGCGAGTCCAGGTTTGGTGTGGTTTGTTTCTAGTCGAAGTCTTCGCTGGGTGGGTCACAGTTGAGTAGATTTTTAAAGTACTGAGCCAAAAGGTGGCAGTTGTCCTTGTCGTTATAAGCCAGTTTGTCTTGTGAGTCTCTGGATCGGAGGCTTGGCGGAGCGTATTTTCTGGGTGTCTGCTTGAAGGTTCCAAAGAAATCTCTGGAGTTATTCTTAGCAAAGCTCTCTTCGATTTGGGTTAGTTGGTTTTGTGTGAAGGTTCGTTTGGTTCCTCGAATTATCTTGGCTGTAACCTTCCTTTGTTCCAAAAATGTATGCCAATTTTCCTTGGTCTTTTAAGAATTCCACTTCACCCAGGCTGTCTGTCTTTGGGCTATTGCATTGTCACAGTCTTCAGTCCATCACAGATGCTTCCTTCTTCTAGCGAGAGGGGCGACTTCATTGGCCGCCTTGACAATAGTCTCCTTCAGTTGGTCCCAGCTGTTTAGATCTGTATTGTTCAGTCTCTGCCTTACTTCTTGACTGTTCTTGAGTCGCTCTACGTCAAATCTTACCATTTTGGAGGTTCTGTGTAATCTAGTGTTCTAGGCTGGAGTCTTATTTTGATCTTTGAGAGGTAGTAGTCTGAGTCTAAATTGATGCTTTTTAGTACCTTCACGTTTTGTATTTCCCTTTGAGATTTTCGTGAAATAGCCACATGATCTATTTGGAATTCGCCCAGGTTGGTATTAGGTGAAATCCAAGTCTTCTGCTTCCTTGGCTAGTGTTTTAAGGCTGTAGACTTCATGAGCAACCCAAAAGTCCTACACAGATCCACCAATCGTTCTCCATTGCGGTTAAGTTCGCTTATGCGCCGGATAATTACCCACTATGTTTCTGTGTTTTCTCTCTTCTCAATTGAGCATTGAAGTCACCAAGCAATATGACGGTGTGCCTCTCTGGAAGTTTAGAGATAATATCTTCTAATTCTTCACAGAATTTATCAGTTCTGTCTATATCAGTTCTGTCTGACTGATTATAAATCCTGTACCTAAGTGGGTACGTTCTTCATTACCCGCTGACCCACTTTCCTTTGAGGATTCTGTAGCCTTGGGACTCAAAGGCATATTCGTCCGTAAATCTGGTTTCCTGTACTGCTGTCAGTATTATGTTGTATAGTTTTAGTGAATCAGTCAAAAAAACCATGCGATATAAAATAATGTAATATATTATCCTATATAAATTAATAAAATGTATAATAGGTATAATGTGCATATTTTTATTTTGTACATCCTGTGTGTACATTTTAGTGCTTATTCCATTAAATTCCATTTAAAAATCCAACTAAAAGTCCTGTTAACTTCAACAAGAAAAGCGTCATCCAGAGTTGGCTGACGGGCCCCCACGAAAGCATACCCGTCACCTAGATAGGGGAGACGTGACGACGAACGTGTTAACTCGATTAATAATTGGTCGACAATTCAAAAAAATATTTATAGTTTAAATTTTATAAATACTGGCAATAGCCCTTCCGGACATAGATTTGAAGCCTTTATTCTAAAGATTTCTAGTTTTGACAATTATATTTAGTAGATCAACGTTATTTAGAAATGCTGAAACACATCGATTTTTAGATATTTCAATTTAAATTCACAACGAAAACCCTATTTTGCTGAGGTTTATATCTTACAAAATGAATGTGCTGTACTTATGAGATTATAAATAATAAATGATTAAACATTAAAATTAATAAAGCAACATATTAATGCAAGTCATTCTATTACAAATTATTTACAGTTCCAAATTACATGAATAATATTTGTGGACACTTGCAATAATTAATATAACTATGAAGTGGTTAAAGTTATACATTGCATGTTTATTGAGCATTAATTAATTTACCCTTTCAATTATCGTGTTATTACTAATAGATATTAATATATCTAATATATTCAATTATATTTTGTTCGTTAATCTCAATCTGATATATTTTCCTTTCAATTATAATAACAATTACTAAATTATAATAACAATTACTAAATTATAAATAAAATCAACTTGAATTATATTAACAAATTCATAACTAGAAAGTCAAATAATGAAAAATATATACATTATATCAGGCGAGAGTAGGTTGGTAAAGATACTGTTTTCTCAGCATAGTCAAATTTAAATAAATAATTCTTTTTATTGAGAAATATATGCAATCTATCTATTCCATAGATATGGATCTCAATTAAATTTTTAATTACAGTGGTATCTCGGTGAGTTTTTGAAGATACGAGTCGTTTGTAGGCTGTTTTTGCATCGAATTGGAAGCTAAAATTCGACTTATGAGCCAGTTAAGACTCGTCAACTGTTATTTGTTCTGGTCTTAAACCATTTATATGACCATTTGTGTTAATATATTTTTAACTGTATTTAGGTCTCAATATCTTAAAATAATAATATTATAATAAGACTTGTGGCATTTCAATTTATTTCAATGGAGAAAATTGATTCGATATACAAGTAATTCGAGCTACACGCTCCAACACGGAACCAATTAAACTTGTAAGTGGAGATGCCACTGTATACCACGCATGACGGAATTCTTTTTTAATCCCTACACAAGAGCAATTTTATGGAATTTAGATAGATTTTATCAATATTGGTAAAAATTCTTTAATGATAGTAGAAAACCGAAACAAAGTGTTGCCAAATGCATTTAGATGTTCGTAGCAATGACAAGAAAAATACTTTTATTTTCCAATGACAAAAGATAACCATTTTCAGAACTTGATTGCTTAGAAAAAATGATATCCTAGGCCAGTGATGGCGAACCTTTATGTACCAACGTGCCATTTTTTCAAAGAAATGTTTAATGAAGCCATTGACGTGCCGTCAAATAATTTTGACTTAGTGATTATTGGGAAAATAATAATACTAAATGCTATCAACTCAACTCTTAATTTACTACTAAAAAAAAAAATAGATTTTGCACAATGTATAAAAATAAATGTTTCAGTTAATAACTGATTTTTCAATCTAGGAATTTTCAGCGAGATTTTCTCAATTTAATTGAAGTAACATTGTACCTTCTGTTGAATATTAGATAACAAATTACTTCGAGTTGTAAGATATTATTTTTAGCAGACTGCATGCTGAACTGTAGTAATCTGTCAAACGGCTTCTAAGCGAGTCTTTAATGTTATTCATCTCTGAAAATAATGACTTGCAGGCACAGGTAGATGAAAATATGGTTAGATGTGTCTGGAGATAAATTCCATGTTTCCAAAATTTTACTACTCTCATTTGTACTTATATTGCTTGACAATTTTTCTGTCTCAATTAGTTCCAACTCTTTCTTTGTTTCAATACATTTTTGAATCCATATTGAACTAGACTGGATAATCAGCTGCATTTCAAATTCTTCAATTACCAAGCAGTCGAATTGGGACAAGTTCAGTATATCAAATAAACCAGGGGTACCAGGAATTGGAGTACTTAATAAACTTGTGTGTGTCCGATAATTCTTAGCATTGAGAAAATCTTGCTGAAAATTCCTTGATTTAAGAATCAATTACAGAAATAACTTCTTCTAAAACTTTTTCTTTGCCTGGTTTCTTATGTACATCCAAATCGTTCATATTTTTCTTCAGGTTTTGGGAAATACTTGTAGTTTTTTGTAAAAATATCGTTGCTGAAAACACGCAGTGTAGCAATTGTTTTATTTGTGCATTGAAGCTTTATATTCAATTCATTGAAATGTTGGCATATGTCTGTAAAATACATCAATTTTGAAAGCCACATAACATCCAATTGTGGGTATTGTTGATTTTTTCTCTCATTTGGCAGATCATTCCGTAGCGTAGGACCACTCGCGTTGCAAACTGTTTTGATCGGCGGCGTGCCCAAAATATTATATATATAATGGTATTTTCTACTGATTGGGTCGATACAGTCAATTTAAAACAATCTTGAGTTACTCTATAAGAAAAGAATTTATTTATGAATATTAAACAAATTTTAAAAACAATATTATAAATTCTAATAACAAAATCTTACCTATAAGAAAAGAAACGACAATTAATGACACTAAAACACTAAACTAGTTTTACAAAATTATAACATAAATAAAATAACAAATAGTATCCGTTGCCTAGGTTATCCATTGTCCGTTGTCTCGGACTACTATGATGCTGTTTTTAAGCGGAGTAATATTAAAGAAAATTATATTTTTCTTTACATCTCCCTCCCTCAGAGAAAAAATATCTATAATGTATCCTCTTCAGAGTTCATAAACGCATGAGCTGGGTTAATTTTGAAATATGGAAAAAGTTTGACTCTGCTTTTTGTCGGCCATCTTATAAATTGAGTTTGACATTTTTTCTGCAATTTTGTAGGGTCCGATTCTTACTTCATCGAGCTTCTTCCTATTTAGTTTGTTTCCATTGTCCACAAAACGGTATCACCAACTTTAAAGTCAAAGTGTTTTCGGTTTTTATCGTAAATTATCTTGTTGTAATTATGTGAACTTATTGTGTTTTTCAGAGCCTTATCCCTAATCAAATCATGTTTGGTCTTTTTGAGTTTTAGTTCTTTTGGTAAAATTGTAACATCTGTGCCATTTAGTAGATACTTTGGTGTGTATCCTATGACAGTGTGCTCCGTTTCATTATAGTTTTTTACACAATTATGTGCTATAGTTGTCCATGCTACTTTTTTGTCATTTTCATTTATTTTGCATCTGATTTTATTAACTAGTGTTTGGTTTAATCTCTCATTTAAGCCATTTGAGAAAGGTGAGTTCACTGCAGTAAAAATGATTGGAATATTTGTTTCATTTAAAAATGTTTTTAAATCTCTAGTCTCTCTCTAGAATTGAGACCCGGATATTGGTCCGAAAGAATCATGCCAATGTCGTCAGTTTCTGTAGAGTTCACTAGTTTCATGAAATCATTGGCATTTTGAGTTTTTGATGTCAAAATATATGCGTACCTTGAGAAATGATCCGATAGCAGGTGTAAGTATATTTTTGTTGACCGTGAACCCCCAAAACCTCCAATTGTATCAATAGAACATATTTCAAAAGGTTTTGTGGCAGGACCCAAATGAGACTCAAACCATATTTATTTTTTCCTCTTGATTTGTTCTTTATACATACAGCACAATTTTCGCAGGTTTTTATCATGTTTTTTGTCATGTTTTTTGCTGAATACCATGAGCATTTTGTGCATCTGTTTAATTCCAATATGACCTAGTTCTGTATGTACATTTTTAATAAATTCTATACTTTCTGAATAGAAAAATTTCTGATAGAATATGTTTTTCTTTTTTTCTTATTTTCTTATAATAAACATTGTTCTTATATTAGATTGTTTCTTCTGCATTGTATCTTCTCATTTTTTAATTGATCTTCTAAAATATCTTCTAATTTTATTAAGTTTACTACTTTTAGTTGTTCATCTAGGTTCTCATTTTGTTCTAGCACTGGATTTCTACTTAGGCAGTCTGCTTCGATGTTGTATCTTCCTGGAGAATATTTAAATTGGAAATCATATTGTGATAGGTAGTACGTGAGGTCTCCTAATTCTTCATCTGTTCTTGACTTTATGTTCATATTCTCCAATGGCTTGTGATCTGAAAAAACCGTAAATTTCCTACCTATCAACCAATGTTGCCAATACTTAATACATTCTTCGATTGCTAGGCATTCCAGATATATAGCCTTCTTCTTTTTTGAGCTTCGTTCAATTTTTTTGAGAAGTATGCTGCTGGCTTTTCCTCGTTGTTTTCTTGTGGCTGTTTGAGGACGGCTCCTACTCCTAGTATACTAGCATCTGTGTATATGTGTATAGGTAACTTTGGATCAAAAATGGTTAGAATTGGTTGAGAACATAAAATGTTTTTCATTTCATCAAATGACTCTTGGCACGCCTTTGTCCAATTAAAGACTTGTCCTTTTCTTAAAAGGTTATGCAATGGATCCAATTTCAATGCTATTTTTGGCACATACTTGTGATAAAAGTTTATCTTTCCCAAAAATTGTCTCATCATTTTTTTGCGATTTTGGAGTTGGAAAGTTTCTAATTGAAATCAAGTTATCTTTCAGTGGTCTAACTGAATTATTATTGATTATGTGACCCAAATATTTAACCGAGTTAGCTGCGAATGTGCATGTTGAAAATTTTAATCTTAAACCTTCATTTTTTATTGCCTGAAACAACTGTTTTAGATGTCTAACATGATCTGAGAAAGATTTAGAGAATATTAGGATGTCGTCAATGAAATTTACTGTGACTATTTGATTTGATTTCTGTTTACTATTTGACTTCTTTGTATAGGAACTTTCTGAACAATTTCTAGATTTTCGTTTTGAGTTAAGTAAAACTGCTTTATGCAATCAAGACCAATTAAAAAATCGTACTCGAAATTTTCCTTGTCTATTACAAAGACATCCATTTTTTTATTGACATTAAAAATGGTTACATCCAGAGTTATCTTGTCAATTGCCTTTTTAATGCGATTAATTGTTTTCAAATTAGTATTCTTTGAATGATTTGATTTCTCATTATTTATGTTCACTAACCTTGAATTTATCAATGACACATTAGAGCCTGAATTATAGATCCCAAATACTTTAACATTATTATTCAATACTAATTTTACTTTAATTAACGGCGGCACAATTAGTTTTTTTGGTCCTCACACTGTAGTTCATACTCCAATTCTGCATTGTTAATGAACTTTATTTGTTTCTTATCTTTTTCTCTTTCATTATTATTTCTTGTTCTGAACCAGCACATTTCTTCTGAGTGATAGCGCACACCTTTCTTTATTTTTTCACAAATGTTACATTTTTCTTTTATCGTGTTTGTCTCTTCTTTTTTTTTAATATATTTTTTTTGTAACTAAATGTTCTAATTTTCCAAGTTCATTAAATAAGTTTTTTGTTTCTATAATTCCTTCTTTGTTTATCCTATCTGTTATAAAATCTGGTAAACCGGCAGCAATTATATCGATTAAGGTCCCCTGATCAATTGTCTTTCTTACTTCAAGTAAGAGTTTTTCTTTTTTTATAGCATATTCTAACAAAGATCCTGATTGATACTTAAAAAATAAAGCATATTTGCTTACAGTCCAACCCTTATTGGCATGTTTTAAAAAATTTGATTTCCATTCTAACCATTCTTAATGTAAACCAAACTTGATCATCATGGATGAATACCAGTCTGTACCTGATTTTGCCAGAAATAATCTAAATATTTCAATTTTTTCTTCGTCTCTTACTATATCAAACCCATCGCATTCTTTTTCAAATAATTCCATCCAATAATATGCGCTTATATTTTTCCATCAAATTTTTCAAGTACAAACCTATCTGCTAACTTTTTTATACTTTGTTTTTCTTTTTTGTGCTGATTTTCAACTATTTTTTCTAAAATTTTCACTATTGGATCTTCTGAATTACCTTCATTGGCAATAGTCAGTTTTTCTTCTGTAATTTCCTCTAAAAATTGGTCTTAAAAAATTATGTTTCCATCCTTATCCACATATGTTTTTAGTATATGTTCTGTCATTTTTATCCATACACTTCTAGTTTGATGTCTTTTTTTCAATGTATTTTTTACTGTAGCATAAGCTTTAGTGGCGTAGATAAGTTTGTGAATTGATGCTGCTTGAAACTCCTCAGGAATCAGGAAAATTTTGTCATCTTGTGTGACAATTTAGGTTATAACTATATTGACTTTTCATCTGTTGCTGCCTTTACTTCGAACGTAAATTTCAACTTTTCCATTTTCTGACAAAAATTGTCGTTTTATAATGATATTTTCTACTGATTGGGTCGACACAGTCAATTTAAAACAATCTTGAGTTGCTCTATTAGAAAAGAATTTATTTATGAACAATATTAAAAAAAATTTAAAAACAATATTATAAATACTAATAACAAAATCTTACCTATAAGAAAAGAAACGACAATTAATGTTTTTAATTGTAATGTCGATTCCCAATTCACTAAACTAGTTTTACAAAATTATAACATAAATAAAATAACAAATAGTATCCGTTGCCTAGGTTATCCGTTGTCCGTTGTCTCGGACTACTATGATGCTGTTTTTAAGCGGAGTAATATTAAAAAAAAATATATTTTTCTTTACCATTATTTACCATCTTTACCATTATAAAATATATACATAATACTCTGGCCTAGGCATATGAGTAAAGTCTTTCATGATAGTGAACAATAAACTTGCTTTGTACACTAATTGCCAACTAATTGCAAATATGGATAATTAAAAAACGTTAAAAAATCGTTTTAAGTACACTGGGGAACACGATTATCGTCCAAAGTAGTAAGATTACTTATTCCCGTATATTTTTTCAAATTGAAATCAATTAGGCTGTTTACTGAATTTCTGTATTAGGCTTAGTTTTTGTTTTACAGTATAATCAGGTTTTGTCAAAAAAGTATGTGGCAGATAGATTGAATTTGGCAGAGCTATAGCTAATCGACCTAGTTATAAGCGTAGTAAGTTTATAATTTTAACATTGCATCTTTAATGGAATATTGTAATTAGATTAATTTGTTCTATTGTAATTAGATTACACAATATTGATAAATAATACATACTTTTTCAAAATTTAATAGCTTTGTATCTTCTAAACACTGTGGTTTGAAATTGAATTTTGAATTGAATTCAAGTTTAAAATTGAATTTCTAAAAAAATTTAACAGACTCGACATCAGCGAAGAAAGTTCTCTTTAGCTAAGTGAGCTAAACACCAGCTAAGTTTAGCTGGTGAGTCAAAAATAATTTTTATGCATGATTATATTTTTTTAAATTTTATTTTATTTAAACAATTTTAAACATACCTATTAGTGTTACGTCAGAGGTAACTTAATGATTTAAGGAAGATCACAAAGTTATTGTAAGGTAAAATATATTAATATAAAAATATCTCTACTTACACTTGACTCTAACAAAAATTATCACTTTAAAGCTTAATATTTCACAAACGGATCGAAATATTATTTGCACAAACCCGTAATATTTTTGTAAGACCTACTCCCTACACCATGGGGTAGACGAGAAAAAGAAAACGTAACCACTTCTTTAGGCCAGAGGAGGTACCTTAAAAAAACAAAAGATTCAAGATTTCATTTTACCACTTTGTCGGCATTACTAATCTGTATATCCATGCCAATTTACAGTTTTATATTTCTAATAGTCTTTGAGCTAAACTGCGGACGAACAGACGGACGGACGGACGGACATATCGAAACTATAAGGGTTCGTTGTTGAAAACAACGGAACCCTAATAAAACAAGGTAATAAATAAAAAAATAAGTCAAGAAGAAAATACACATTTTATAATATGAATAAAACATTTGTGTGTAGATATCGATATTTCATTTTCATATTTCCCCCATTTATTACTTTTATTTCATGCTATTTGCAAACTACGTGACATCTTTGAAAATTCAGAATAGTTTCGAAACAAAATTAAACCTGATTTTATCTACACATTTAAAGCAACAGGTTACAAGTAAACTGAGCAATTAAGATATAAGTCCAACTAGGGACGTAACTAGGAATTTTAGCCTATTAAGCCAAATATCTAAAATGGCCATTAATAAAGCAATCTTTGGTAATGGTTAAATAAAACATGGAAATCAATGATGCTGTTATGATACTTTTATCTCTGGTTTCTTTAGACTGCACATGTGGAGGATATACGAATGAATGAATTATAACTTTGTAAAGGAGTGTTCTAAAGTTTTGTTAAAATTTCTACCGTATATTAGTGGTCTTAAACAATTTTCTGGTCATAAACAATCAGACGACAAACATTTTTTTTTATTCTATATCGTATTGAACATATCATGAATATTTACTGTAAAAATTCCTAAGTGCAAGTGTCCCAACGTTTAGAAAACATATACGACAAACTATCTAACTATTTAACAATCTAAGTAAAGGTGGAGTCATATTATGGAAGTAAATGTGCTTTCAGAAAGTATTTCCTAGCAACAGAGTGTTTATCAAGTGCTTTCACGAGCAGTCAGACTATGTAAGTTTTACTTTCACAATGTAAACGCTTTTCGAAAGCGCCTTTTGAAAGCGCTATTTTAATATGTTAAGCTTAAAATTTCTAAAATCGCATCCAATAAGGATAGAGGAGGTTGAAAATGTTTCAACAGTGCGGAAAATTTAAAAAAGGCAATATAGTGTGTCAGCAAAACAAGACATGATAAACCAAAGCTATCGGCTATCTTGGTTTCTATATTTATTTAATTATCTACATTCCAGGGGAAGCTAATCGTTCCAATAAAAAGTATAAAGAATAGATTATGAAATGCATTGTAAAAAACACAAATACTTAGTACAGATTATTTATATATATATATATATATATATATATATATATATATATATATATATATGTATATTTATATATATATATATATATATATATATATATATATATATATATGTATATATATATATATATATATATATATATATATATATATATATATATATTGTATTTGAGGTTTTCGCGGATAGATACCTGTGTTGTATTGTTTTCTCGGTGATTCCGCGTTGATGCTGAGGGTTGGCTCTGAAAATAACCGGATTCTCGACGTTTCGGCGAACTAACATTCGCCATTCTCAAGAGATATATGCGTCCGTGCGGGTCAACCGTTCAACGCGGGTCAGTATGCGTCTAACGGTTGACCCGCACGGACGCATATATCTCTTGAGAATGGCGAATGTTAGTTCGCCGAAACGTCGAGAATCCGGTTCTTTTCAGAGCCAACCCTCAGCATCAACGCGGAATCCCCGAGAAAACAATACAACATATATATATATATATATATATATATATATATATATATATAAAATAAATATATCCTCGGATTGCACCCAAAGTGGATGGCGCTAAGATGCGCTAAGAGGCGCTTTCATGGTTTTCCGGTCCAGGAGGTTCCAGTCTTTTTCTTGGTCTCCACTTCCCACTGGTGTATTTGATGTCTGAGAGTCGTTCTGTCTTGATTATCTGTGATGTTTGCTGCTTCTAGGTATTGTGTTACTTGTTGGTTACCACCTGGGGTATAGTAAAGTTTTGGTTGAACTGCCATGGTTGCTTGTTTGAGTTTGCCTGGTTGGGTACAGGGCTTGTAGTACTTGTGGCTAATACTAGTGGCTTGTAGTATTGAGGCCTTTGTAGACATGTATTTGCAGCCGCACCTCTGGTGAACAGACGCTGACCAGGTTGCCAGTGGATGCCACTGCAGACGCGACCTGGGTTTCGGTGTTCGTCCCTCTTGTTTTTATTTATCGTTTGACTTGGATTTATCGTTTGACAAATATCAAATAAATTTGTCAAAAATTTATCCCAAAATTAATCTAAATGTTCTCGCTAAATACGTTTTCCCCATGTAAATTTCTGTAACCTCTCTGTCCTAGTGTTCCTTATTGCTTTCCTCACTGTTTTTAAATTTTTAAATTCATAATTTCTGATACTATTAGTTATTTTTATGGAGCACTATTTCAAACAGACTTGTTACCGTAACTAAGGTAAATGAAACTAAATGGAACTAAAATAAATAAATATATATATATATATATATATATATATATATATATATATATATATATATATTTATATATATATATATATATATATATAATATATAACCCGAATATTTTTAGAAATTCATATGTTTAGATAGCATGTTACATATAAATTAACTACCATAACTCGTTTCCTTAACTCGAATTTTTTCATAACTCGTAGTAAAAATTTGCAAACAAAATAATTAACCCCAATTTTTTAACCGACGCGTATTTTCCAAAATTTATGATGCCGTATATTGCCTACCATATACCGTCGATAGAGTCGGTAGTGTAATCCTCGGGCAGATTACCAAACATTATATTTTTCATATTTTATGGTCACCAAAAACTCGAATAAAGCAAAACCAAGAATTTACCAGCCGGTGTGCTGTAGGAAGATTACGACAGGATATTATTCTCCCGAGAGTCAGTAATCCAAAACGAGACGATATAACCGATGATCACCCACAAGGTACTATATATTAAGGAAATTTTAAAGTTTAAATTCATTGTTGCTTCTTACCTCTGCCGTTACAATTGCAAGTATGAGTGACCACAAAAGAAAACTGAAATTCGATGTCGTTATCTGACAAAGTGAGATCTTGCTGTCAAGTGAAGTTGACAAACGTATTAAATAGAAAAAAGTGATTGCTGAAGAATTTAAGATTCCTCCAAGTACACTTTCTTCAATTATAAGAAACCCTGAAGACATCCTGAACAAAGCCGAAAATGGTGCAACTAGTGATCGCATCCGTTTGAAAAAGTACCTACGAAAACATTGAAAAAGCTGCTTTGGAATGGTTTAAAATTGCGCGGGATAAATATGTGCCAATATCTGGAACACTTATTAGAGAAAAAGCTCTTTATTTTTCTGAGAGTTGGGGACACATTGATTTTATCGCTAGTGTAGGTTGGCTAGATAAGTTTAAGAAATGGCATAATATTATACAAAAGGTTATAAGTAAATACATATGTACGTATGTATATATTTATAAACAAAAAAGAAATATGTAAGTATACATAATTAATATTATGTTATTTTTTTATAATTAATTAAAAATAATTTTAATTAACATATTATTTTTGAAAACGTCGGTGAGTTTTAATTGATTTCCATTAAACAATTATCTATCTCCAAAATTCTCCAAATTAGATAATGCGCGGTACACTTCGTTTGGAAGATTGTCTTTAGAACACAGATATTCGCTACACTTATTTAAATAATTACGCATTTCTTTGTTCGTGGGTCGAATTGGCACTGTTCCATTGCTAGATAAGATATTTTAATCTTTATTCATCATTCATCCATCTTCATCTTCGCGTTTTCTAATCTTGTTAAAAATATCGGCATCTGTTGGATAGTCCGCTTTAACCACATTTTCATCCACAGATAAATAATCATTAAGAGGTACTGTATTAGCTAGCCTTTCTGAAACATTGTTTAATGGTAGCTTGCTGAACATCGATGCCCCACGCTTTTGTCAAGTTTGTAACGACATTCCATAAAATAATATGTTCGGGTTGATTGTCTTCCAGGGCAACTATAATTTTTCTCAGAATTCTTCTTCTGTAGTGCAAATTTTATATTGTTAATAATTCCTTGGTCCACAGGTTGTAACTTTGACGTCATATTTGGATAGAGAAAAACAACACGAATCGAATTTAGCTGCTTGGTAATTTTTGGGAGTGAAGGACAGTTATCCACAAACAGCAAGATATTACGTTTTTCGGCATCGAATTTCTTGTCTAAACTAGAAAACCATTCTTCATAAATTGCGCTTGCAATATATAATAAACAGTGTTATAATAAACATTGTTTTTTAAGATCATGTCTTTCCGATACCTTGAGTGGATAGCCATCTGTGGACGCGTTTCGAGATTTATCTCTCATCAGCACAGCTTTGCTCCCATGAACAATAATTTGTAAACCACTCACTTCAAAACCCATGTGGTGATTTGGGTTACAATTTTTTTTTACCAATTCAAAATTTATCATATATAGCAATGCCCTGCGAAGTTCATGTCTCTCTTACAAAATGTCAAAATTAAAAACATCTAACCCTAATCACCACATGGGTTTTCAAGTGAGTGGTTTACAAATTATTGTTCATGGATGCAAAGCTTTGCTGATGAGAGATAAATCTCGAAACGCGTCCACAGATGGCTATCCACTCAAGGTATCGGAAAGACATGATCCTCAAAAACAATGTTATTCTTAAGGTTTTTGTTGAGTGCCACGAAGGTGGACTAAAAGCTATAGAATAACTGGCAAATTTCATCCGAGATTTGTTTTTGGTAGTCCTAAAAAGACTCATTAGTATTATAGAGCTCCGGATGTTGAGTATATTTATATATTCAAGCTTTTTTCCGTCTTTATTAAGTAAAATAAATTATTATTTCTTGTAGTTCTTCTTGAGATTAAAAAAAATCCAGCTTTGCAGTAAATAATTCAGTATGAGATGTTAACTACTACGGTAGCGTGTGCTACTACGCGGGAAAAATCAATCATTCCGCAGAAACTAAACCAAAAAGAGCGGACTTTATCGATAAGCAGTAATAGTGGTTCAAGCGAACGGCCTGATAAGGCCGAAACATATCCCGTCAAGGATGGGTGCAGTACCGAAAAAAAAACAATGACACAAAAACTGGAACGATTAAGAAAAGAAGTGAGACAAATCTACATATAAATGAAAACAAAATAGGTAATGATAAATGGGAGACACAACATTATAGGATCATTCAAGGTACAAATGATGAAACTACTCAGATAAAAGCAGCTACCAGATATTGCCACCTGCATGTCTACCGGCATGATCCAACCTTATCTGTAAGTGATAGAACACAATATCTCAATAATTAAAAAATTTATAAAGTAATGTGTAAGAAGCTTAATTCAAAATACCCAGACTATTACTCATCATTGAAGGTTTCGGTACCAATAGAAGACCTGTATAATATAATGAAACTTGAGACATGGACAAGAAATACATGTGTAATCGTTTTTACTACGGCTAGAGAAGACTACAGAGAAACTATAAATGATCAATTTCAGAAGAAAAGTATCAAATTGCTTAATATTGCATATGTTAATGTTCAATCTATATACAAAAATTCTATGGATCTATACATTCTAAGTGAAAATAAAAATGTGTTATGTATATCCGAGCACTGGTGTTTACAAATTGAAATAGGTTCAATCGTGCTTAGCAACTTCGTTCTTGTTTCTAGCTTCTGCAGAAGCTTGCATAAACATGGAGGGGTTGCGATTTATGTATGTCAAAATTTATAGGCACCTGATCTTAATTTTGAAAAGTTTTCTACTGAAGTAGATTTCGAAACTTGTGGTATAAATCTAATGTTAAAAAATACACGTATTTTGTTAGTGACTCGTTATAGATCAACTAAAGGTAAATTAAAGATTCTTCTTCATCAACTCAAAAACACTTTAAGCCAAGTGCAAAAACTTAATAATTATGTTATTCTCTGTGGTGATGTTAACATTGACCACATGAAAGATACTATAGATAGTCGAACTCTACTGGATCTTCTAAGGTATTTTAATATAACGGTGATTAATATGGGGCCTACAATAATATGCGGTAGAGCAGATGGCTCATGTACACGTACTACAATGGACTACATAGCCACTAAGCTAGACAGAACTTTCATGAACAGCTCAGTTGAACCTGTTCTTGCTGATCATCTAAGTCAAATTCTACATCTGAAGTTGAAAACTTTTGAATTAAAGAATAGAGATACGTATGTTTATAAACTTTTTAGGATCTATTCTGAAGAAAATTTCAATACATTCTGACACTGGCTCTACAAGTTGGATTTTAAATTTGTGTGCGTCAAAAAAATGTTGATGAAAGGTTAAGGAATTCTTAAATATAATCTCATTTGGACTTAACCATATTATGCCAGAGGAACTAAAACGAATTGTTATTAAACCTGGCAACAAATGGATAACAACAGCAATCATAGAGGAGGGTAAGAAGTTGCAAGATCTGTATTGGGCATGTAGCAGAGTGGGAGATCAGCATCCTCTTAATGCATATAAAATTAAAAAAAAAGTCAATCAAGCAAAGAAGACTGCTGAAAACGCCAAAACACGCAATAAATGTTAATATTACTAAAAAGTCCCTATTCCTCAATACAATAAATTCTGCAAATAATAAAATGAAAGAGGCAACCAAAACAAATTTCTCTAATAATAAATAAAAAGAAAATAGTGAAACAAAATGAAGTCGAAGGAGAATTTGCTAACTACTTCTCCGAAATTTCTCGTCAATGTATTAAAAGAGTTTATCCTTCACTATCCTGGCAATGCACTAAAGCAAATACTGCAATATCAACATCCTTTTTTATGCCGCCTATAGACGTAGCTAATATACATAATATTATTTACAAAATGTCTTCAAAGAACTCAGCAGGCATTGACGGATTTTCAGTTAATATGGTTTTCGCCATAATACGTATTTTCAAACTATCGAACAACCGCTAGTGAATCTTTACAATAAATCCATAGACGAAGGAGTCTATCCATCAGTCAGTTTTAAAAGTCTCATTGGTAGTGCCACTATATAAAAAAGCAAACCCTTGGAATGTAAACAATTATAGACCATTCTCGTTAACATCTTCATTCTCAAATTTTTTTGAGCGCCTCATATTTGATCGCATGATGATATTTTTAAATAAATATGAACTGTTATCAGAATGTTATCATGGATTTCGACCAAATAAATCGGTAGAAACTGCTGCCAGCAGTTTCGTTAAGTTTGTCATACAAAACCTAGATGAAGGAAATCATGTTGTTGGACTATTCTTTGATCTAGCCAATGCATTTGATACTATCAATATTGATTTTATAGCTGACAAGATGAAATCCTACGGCTTTCGAGGCACCAAGGCAAACCTTTTACGATCATGTTTGCAGAACGAATATTAATTGTGAGAATAAACAACTACAACTCTATCGAAGGATATCAGAATCAGTGTGCTACAGGGATCGGTCTTGGGACCACTTTTATTTTTACTATTTATTAATGATCTATCCAGTTACATAGACGCCAAGACCATCATGTTTGCTGATGATATATCAATTGCTGTTTTTTTTTCTTCCTCTAACCAATGTGGCTCCAGGGGGGTTAGCCCTTAAAACACTGCGGCCCATTGGCCTATTATATTTCCCCACATTGTTTCGTTCATGCAAATTGATCCAGTCCCTCTATCAGGTCCAGGATTCTATGTGCCATGTTTTTCACGGGACTCTCTCAGCTGTAATATCAAGCTTGTGTCTCCTACGTGCAATTGCTTCACAGTGGAAGATTATATGGGCGGCGGTTTCGTCCTCCTCATAGCATAACCTGCATAAAGGTTCATCCTTCCAGATACCCATTTTATGCAGGTGTTCTCGTAGAGGGCAGTGTACTGTAAGTAGGCCTACCACAACTGCGATCTGCTTCCTTGGCAGTTGCAGGATTTCAGCAGTTAGAGTTTCCGATAGGTTTACCAACATTCGTTTGCTGTGTGTCAGACCATTCAAATTGACCCACTGTAGACGGTGCTTAATTGCTACCCATTTACAGATTTTATTTCGGGTCGTGGTCTTGGTAATGTAGGGTCCGCTTTCAGCAATGATGTTTGCCTTGCAGGCTCCATCTTTTGCTAGCTTATCAGCTATTTCGTTACCCACCAGTCCCGTGTGGCTAGGCACCCAAGCGAGTGTGACCTTGTTATGCTTTTCCAGGGTTTTTAGGTCCTGAAGACAGTCCCAAACTGTCTTGGATTTGATTTTGTGACACGCTAGAGCATTGATCGCAGCCTGACTGTCCGTGAAACTGCGGATGTTTCTACTTTTGTAGTCCATTCTCAAGTTATCACGGGCACAGACCATGCTAGCGTGTATTTCTGCTTGGAATGCTGTGGCATGTGTCCCCAGGGATACAGATAGGCTGCATCCCAGAGACAGTCGATAGATTCCTGCGCCAGTACCACTGTCCTTCTTGGAGCCGTCTGTATACCAATCCAGTCCTCCTTGGCAAGTGGTTATTTGATTGCCTTCTGTTCATCGTAGATGTGTTTTGAAGGGTAGATCGAATGACAGTCTTTTGGGCATCGAATCCCCCTCTATATTGAGGTACGATTCTGATATGACATTCGTTATCATGGTGTGTCCTGACCTCGCCAGAGATTCCCATGTGCCATTGCATATGCATCTGAAAGCTCCCATCCTTGCCTCGCCCATAATAAAGATATCCAGGGGAGGACGGCCTAGGATCACCTCCAGAGCTGCAGTTGTGGCGGTTTTCATCGCTTCCGTAATTGCTAAACAGGCCAGTCTTTGAACATAGGAGAGTTCTCTGATGGCCTGTTTTTGCTTCACTTTGGTCCACCATACTGTGGAGCCATATGTCAGAATGGGTCTAACTACCATAGTGTGTGGCCAGTATACCATGCTTGGTTTCAGTCCCCATGATTTTTCAAGTGTTCTTTTGGTCATCACCAGTGCCATTTTACACTTGTTGGTAGCTTTCTTTAGGTGTTGATTACAAGTCAGTTTGGCATCCAGGATTACACCTAGATACTTGACTTCATCATTCACCTTTAGATGTTCGTTATAGAAAATTGAGGGCTTTAGCCCATCCGTTTTTCTCATTCTAGTAAATGGTACTAGAGTGGATTTTTGGGGATTGATCCGAAGGTCGACCCCCCTGCGCCAACTCTCCACCTCGTTCAGTGCTTCTTGCATAAGCGCTGCTATTATAGACAGAAATTTACCCCTGATGAGTATGACTATGTCATCCGCATAGCCATGGGTGTAAAATCCTTTATTATTTAGTGACACAAGCAGGCTATCAACAACCATGTCCCAAAGGAGTGATGATAGAACCCCACCCTGAGGACACCCCTTGATGACTGCTACCCGCATTGTGTCACCCGCTACTGTAGCCTCAACATTTCTACCCTGTAGCATGGACTTAATCCATCTGATTGATGTTTTATTTGCACCATGACTGCGGGCTGCATTGGATATACTGTCGAAGGAGGTGTTGTCAAACGCACATTCGATATCAAGGAAGGCACCAAGCGCCAATTCCGTGTTTTGTAGTGTGTTATCTATTCTAACCACTAATTGCTGTAGAGCAGATTTACATGATTTTCCTGTGCTGTTACTGTTCAATTGCTGTTACTGCAATCAGCATTTATGTATTGAAAATACAGGTGGATCATTACCAATCAATTCAATAAATGGTGCGGAAAAAACCGGCTAATTGTGAATCATGACTCATAACAAAGCTGTCTGCTTATATTTTAGCAAAAGAAAAACCATGGAGAGGAACATTGAAATAATCAGCGCTACAAACTGTCAACCAATACCAAATTTCTTAGAGTACAAATTGATAGAAAATGTATGTGGTCTTATCACATTGATATGGTTTGCAAGAAACTATCAAGAGCTTATTTTATAATCTCTCAAATGAAAAAGTCGATGGATACCAATACCCTTTTAAAATCTTCACCGTGATATTGTCTATTCACATCTTGAATTTAATGTTTTGCTTTGAGGAATCTCAAGTAGTGCTAAAATATGTTTCACTTTACAAAAAAGAATAATTGGCTAATTGTTTATTTAAAGTCTAGGCAGAGCTGCAGAAGTTCATTCAAAGCCAATAATTTATTAACTCTACCATCGTTATTTATTTACAAATGCCTGTGCTACATTAAGAACAAAATACATAACTATACCACTGCATCTAGTTCGCACACGAATCAAACAAGACTTGGAACGTAATTAAGAGCTCTACAGCATAAGTCAGCATTATTCGAAAAATATTTGTTTTGTATTGACACTAAATTATTTAACCATCTAAGTGACGACATTAACTGTAAGCCACAAAAGCAATTTAAAAGTAAAATCAAAATTTAAATGTGAATTAATTATTATGTACAAAAAATGTGAATAAATTATTATTATTATTAAGATTGTTGAGAAATTTGTGAAGAAAAATCATACATGCATTTGTTTTTCTGTATTCGAGAGTTAACTACCTGATATTGCGTAAAATATCTGCATAGCTCGTGTATGGTATATTCAATTTAAAGCAGTTTATAGTAACAACTTAATTCCTGAATGATGATTGATTATTCTGAAAATATATGTTGGGCTGTATTGCGCATCAACCTAATAATACAACGAAAATTGATGAATATATTTATTATACTGAATGCCGTATTAGAATTTTTTAAGAACATACAGAATTAAAGTTGATATACTAATTTTCAATGTAACACGCGAATCGTCGAAATTAAATCATAATGTATTTTTTAAAAGCTTAGTTAACGAGAAGAAAACTTTGTCGGAAAGTTGAACTCACAGCGTAAACTCGCCGTTGTAAATTTAGTCATTTCACCACCAACACAAATTAAATTCAGCTATGCAAGCGAAATGTTTACGAACTAGTCTCATCTGCCATATCTGAAATATTTTATTCTCTTTATATTTTAATTCTCCAAGGCTTCCCTGCCTATTCTTGACTATCAACACTAGCCGCCAGTAGTAATTATCTAGTTGGTTCACTCTTCTCTGTTTGATTTTGCCCGTCTAGACTTGTCTATCTACAGTTTTATTATGTATCTAGGTTTCTCCCTCAATTGCGGACTGTATATTCTTGCTTATCAATGTGGTATGGACAGCCTATTCTTGTACGACTGGTCCTCTAGTATTGTTTGTCTTTCCGTTTCTACGCATTTGTTCAGTCTTGTCTGAGCCTTTCTTGGCTTGTCTTGTCTGAGTCATATGCATTTAGAATTTTATATCCAGTCTACTCAAAGTCTATATGTCGTCAACATTTTGCGCAGAGATTTGTTTATCTATTTTTAGACATTTTCATTTGTCTAGTTTTGTCTGTTTAGTCCTGCGTGTTAAGTTGTGTGTGTTTAATTTCGACAATTATATTCTATATAATTGCCAATTATATAGCTAATTATAATAATAGACAATTATATTATAAACTTATTTTAAAATAAGACATGTTTTTGCTTAGTGCATATATACTTTGGATTAATAAAACTAAAAGGTCAATTTGCATCTGTTGGTTTCGAACGGATCGAATTCCGCCTTTATAGCATTTTACTGTTTGACTACCAAATAAAAATTGAAAACAAACATCGGAGTCAGATAAAATATCCTTTAGAGTAATTGAAGCTTCTCTTTTGGCTTTACGAAATACGTTTCAAGTATGTACTATGGCTTTACGATATAAATATGTCCAAATGAAAGGAAAAGATTATCTTGGAGGCAATACGTAACTTAAGTAGATTTGTAATATAAAATATGTTGATTAAAAAAGACGAAACGAATTTATGGAGATAAATTTTTCATTAGTTTTATTAACACCTAACCACCTGACATACGTCTCTCAGACCCAAAGTAGCAGTAATTTTCTCACCTGAGACGCATTGCAGGTGGTTAAGGGTTAATCTTAAATCAATTTAGAATTTAATAGCTTTGTATTAAATCGAGAATATCAGATTTTAAATGTTTCCAATACATTCTAATAAAATGCCAATTAAAATTGGTAAATTGATAAACCTGTAAATGGCGTATTACATGCATATACGTAACAACAAAGAACTTCGCTGATGGACTAAAGCAAACAAGTTAAAAAAATGAGTGGAAGTTAAACGATACTGTGTTGAAATATAAAAGTGGAATCTTAACGACAAATAAATTTACTTTATTTTGATACCGTATCTCATGTTGATATAAATTTATTCTACTTTTCATTTATCAACTTTCGTATATTTTCTCTATCTATATATTCCTACCATTTTTACATAAATATTAAAGATTTTGTCAGAAAAACAGTTTTTGTAGTAATCTTAATGTAACAAGCATTCAATGATTTAAATTGAATGTTTTAAACTACTACTTTTATTTACAATAGAAACGAAGTTAAACCCATTTCAAAAAATTAACAATTATATAATTCGCAGTAGTAATAAATGTCGTGGGAATGGAAATAAGTCAACTACAATTAGTGAAACATTTAATTAGAACGATTAAATTCTTGTCTTGTGAATTGCAATTTCTGGATGGAAATATCTCAATTATATATATTAATTTCTTAATATCTGTATTTGTCTTAAAATTAAAAAACTAAAAATACAATAAGGTGGACTGGATTAAAAGACAAAACTTGACAGAGAAGACAGACAAGAATAGACAGAAAAGACAAGATAGACAAGAGTAGATAGACAAGAGTAGACAGACAAGGGCGGCATAGACAAGATTAGACAAGCAAGACTAGAAGACAAGACTCGACAGATACGATTAGACTGACAAGCTTAGACTCGACAAACAAGTTTAAACTGACTTTAGACTGAAGACCAGACTGACTAGACAGACAAGACTTGACAGAGAAGAATATACAGAAAAGACTACACAGACAGGACACCCATGCACATATAACAATACGCATGCGCGTAGATGACTATAACATCGGGTGGGAGTTTTAGCAGGAATCTCTCCGATAGATGGTGGCTATTTGATATTTGATAATTGATATTTCACGTCTTGCTTTAATTTGGGGATAGCACCAAATTAAAGAAAAGCGTGAAATATCAACGGGAAAGAAAAGCTAATAACAACCAGAGATAATTTAATGAAAAGATGGCAACAAAAATGAAATAACGCAAAATATGAAGGCCAATTCCAGCCTTACTAATTCCAGATATAGCAAATCAAACAAAAATAGACTATGGTGAAATATACTATTTTTTAACTCAAGCTCTAACAGGCTATGGTTGTCTCAGGAAATACCTGCATCATCGCAGGAGAGCTGACACGAACCTGTGTAATTATTTTGGGAAGTAGACGATATAAATAGTACGCTTTTTGCATGCCAAATTGGGTCAAAGAAAGAACGACCTGCGATCATACCGCTGGCAGGGCGTAAAATGCATGCAACATGATGCAACATGTTTCGGAAGATTATAGAAACAAAGGAGAATGCGACTAGGAAATAGAATGGACACCTTTTTCAGTGACGAAATCAGAGAACGGTTACCAGTGTAATGTGCGAGACAGAAGCGTGGAGGAGTTTAAGTTGTTAATACTCTATCCACAAAATGGATGTCTTATGATTTTTTTGTGTGTGGGGGTCGTTTGGCTGCAAAGCCTTTCTACACTGCGACCAACTTGATCTATTGTGCTTGACCCTACTACAATTACTCTCCCAGGAATTCAACTTCGTGAACGAAGTCTAAGATATTCCTGAGAGGCTTGCTACTCAGCTCCAAGGTGGTCAATCTTGCGACCCCGAAGTGGGCAAGCCTTATGTGTGCTAGCGCTACCAAGTGCACATTATGTATTCAGCGGTTTCTTCATCTGATTCACATAATCTACAGGCAGTCTGCCTTTCCCATTTTGTCTAGGTGATATCTCACCGGACAATGTCCTGTGAGTATGCCTACCAAAGTTCTGATTTCTCTTCTAGAGAAGGTTAGCATCTGCTGCGTTATTGCAGCAGAATAGTTTATGAGCATTTTAGCTTGCCGCTGTCCTGGCGTGTTCTTCCAGTGGGTTTGCTTTTGCTCTTCTTCCCATTTCTTAACCCCCTGCCTTAAGTGGGCCTTTGTAGGCCCACAAGTTGGCTCCGGGCCCAAGAAGGGAGCCTCGGCCCCGCTTTAGGCGAGTGCGTCGGCCATTTCATTCCCATATATGCCCTGGTGACCCGGCAACCACATTAGCGTGAGTCTGTTACCTTTCACCAGTTGCTTTAGGGTTTGTTATGATTTTCTTTACTTCTTTAATAAAGAAAAGACAGACAAGACTAAACAGACGAGACAAGACAGTTACAACTAGAGAGACAAGACTAGACAGAAGAGACTAGACAGACAAGACTAGACAGATAAGCCTAGACATGGCAGACTAGACACACAAAGCTATTTAGTTATTAAGTAGGCAGACAAGATAAAAATAGTTAAAGAAAATGATTATTATTGTGCGTGTATATGATGTTAGAAATTTGTCTGTAACGATTTAAGTTTAGCTCCCTTGAGCACAATTACTGTTATTAAATGACTTGGCATGCAACAAGTAAAATTAATGTAATTTACTTTTTGGATGATTAATATAAATGAGCAGTCCAGAGAAAAATACGAGTACTAATTATAATGCTTATATTGTTATCGACTCCAGAATATACTAAAAATTTACAGAATTTATCCAGATCCACAGGTAGTATGATATTTCTTAACTCCATTAACTTATAAATAAATGAACGTTTCAAACTATATTTTTTCATAAATTATGAAATCTTATGAAATTTGATTTAATCATGAACAATAGTTCCCCAGACACGTGCTTTTGAAATAAATCGAAAAAATAGTTTTTCCAAGAGTTCAAGTTCACGTCAATTCATCCTTTAATGGAATTTGATTATCATCCTATCGCCTGTTTATTGTGATAAATTATCTCCATCAATAGGAATCCTTTGTCGAGTAACGATTATTGATATTTTCGCCAATATTTCTTGCGGGGTTTGTTCAACCTTGAACATGACAAGTTCAAAGAACCGACAATATTTTAAAATTAATTCCTAATATTTTAAACCTTTAAATAGAGAGGGCGAAAGTTTTCTAGAAAAAAACTAATGCATTTTTACTATTTAAATGATTTGATAACTGTATAGAATAGCTGTTAGGATATTTGTTCGTTGTTTTAAGGTACAATACAATTAACGAATATTGTTGAATTAACTTGAAACTAAGATACAATATAATTGACGTAGGTTGTTTGTGAAATCTTTATGTAGACACACGCATTACTATGGATAAAGTCAAGCTTGTTTACCTAATCCTATTTCAGGTTTGAGGAGTTTTAATCGCTTCTATAAAGCTGCACTCCGTAAGAGTTTTAAATATATAAGAGACAGATCTATTATATATCGATGGTTTGCATGCAAAATGGTTTACATCTAAAATGGTTTACATGTAAAATTAGTATCACAAACTTACATATCTGTTATACTAATTTTACAGTAGAGCAAAAAAAATTGTTGCCTTTCTCAATTGGTTGGGCTATAGCATGTATTAAATCTTTTTTTTATAAATCTATGTCTTTTTTCGTTGTAAATAGGTGTAAATAGGAGTTCAATCTACCGAATCCATCTATGCCAGAAACAAAATTTGGGATTTACGAGGTTTTATATGTAAGCCAGCGATATTTAAAAGAAATAATGTTCATAATTTGGAATTATTATATTTAAATATATTTCTTAACAAGGTGGAACTTAATTTGTTATTTAGGAGATGAATAAATAGCTTAGAGAAATACAGCTTTCGGATTTCTCACAAATTATATCTACCATATATATCATAATCACATATGGTAGGAAAATTCCTCTATGTTCTTTATTTTCTAAATTTGTTTATTTCTCTTTTTAGAGTTTATTTTTCTTTCTCTATCTTCTTTATATCTAAATTTGTTGTTCCGATATAATATATTCTCTATTCTCTAACTTTTGAACGGTTTATCCCAGACTTTTCAGGTTCCCAGTTTCCTCAATTTCACGTTTCGAAAATCATCTCGGTTTAATTAATAAGGTTGTGAAATTCCAGGTTTTTCATCATTTCTTTTGCGAAACTTGCGATATGTTAAGTTAATAATTTCTATTGCTTTAATTGGATTTTGGGTTTCCATCGGGTAATAAAATCTCAAAAAAAATTCATCACGATAGACAGTTATCGTTTTTTTACAATTTCCTCCTATAAATACAAGCATAATATTTTCTATAATAACTCCATTAAGTACTCAAGAAGGTGAATCCATTGATGTATAAATTGTTTCGGAAATCTTGTCATTGGGTAATTTTAAATTTTTCAAACGGAGCGGATAATTAAAAGCAGATGCATCGTTTTCTCTCGGAGGTCGTTTTCTGCTTCATTCTCTACTCCAGCGTCAGCTTTATTTGAAAATTTCCTCTCGCTATATCTCGTGAACGGAAACATGTAACAAAATGCTATTTACATATTTGTAATCAACAGCATCATCTACGTTTTGCAAGAACTCAATAAATAATGATTTTAGCTATATTATCTTTCTCGCAGTTTTCTCTTATTTCGCATTCAGATATTTGGAAATCGAATTGCAGCTTTGTTTTCTTCTAAATATTACATAGATCCTACATGAACAGTTTATAAGCATGAAAGCTGTTGAGATCTACAGCGCCAAAATATTTTTGCTCGATTTTATCAAATATGAGTATCTAAAAAGATATTCATTTAGAGGTACTTTTTTGTCTATGGATTTTTTGACGGATGAAGCATTAGTACTCTCACTCATAGAATCATAGAATTTCATCATAGAAAGATTTAGCCCGGCACAGAGTCTACAAATTATTTAGCTGCATTACAAAAATCAACGTTCTATGAGGAATGTTCTCATGCACCTCAGCAAAGTATGTTCCACATAATCGGCCTACCGAACGCCCGATTCGCTAAACCATCGAAAAGTTTGAAAGTCATTTTACATTATTAGATAATATGCGACCAAATGATCCACATCCAGCACGTAGGTAGTGAAGAAAATATTGCTGCGATAGCTGAGAAAGCGAAGTTCGCATCAGAATGGCTTGTCGTATGCAACAATTTGGCGTATTTTAGGTAATGATCTTTGTTTAAAAGCATACAAAATTAAATTGGTGCAGAAATTGAAGCGGACTAAAAAGCAACCTGAACAGATCAAGAGCTGCCATTACATCCAGACAGAAAAACGTTTTGGTGTGATTTAAAACAGGCGGTGGAATCATCGGTCCATATTTCTTAAAAAATGAGACCGGTCAGAACCTGTCAATGGCGATCGTTATGTTGCCATAATAATGGACTATTTGTTTCCTGAAATTGAAGCCTGTGATCTACAGGACATTTGGTACCAACTTGCCACACAGCACGTGAAACCATGGCTTTATTGCGAAAACAACTTGGTGAACAGTTAATTTCTCGCTTGCGATTGTTAACGTCACCGATGTGTACAGACGTCCCTGTCCTCAACCGATTTCATACCGGGAGTGACAACTGGGATATTTCATACCGGGAGAAATGGCCCAAGAAGATCGTCCAGTGGAGGCCTAGAATAACTAAACGAGGTGCGCGAACGCAGCAACTAAGGTGAATGAATGATATCCGGAAGATTGCGGGTAAAAACTCGCTGAAAGCAGCACAAAATCGAAATGATTGTGTTTGGAAAAGTAGGGAAGAGGCCTACACCCAGGAGTGGAAAACGACTGGCTGAGGAAATAACTGATAAAATGTAAATTGTATGCAATTACCTACCTAACAATAATTTCAGGAATATTTCCTTGCTTTCACTCTTTTTGTTTATTCTCGCACAGGTATTTTCTTGCTGCTTTCTGTTGTCTATTTTTATTCTTGTCAACACTAAATAATGTTCCAAATATATTTCAGGTCCTCGTCTTACTCTTGTGTCCTTTACTACTTTTCTAAATTCTCTGTTAACAATAATCGATTATTGATCTTTCTCCGCTACTTATACTCTCTCTCGATGATTTATGTGAATCTTTATGTTCGAAGAAAGTATTTGTTACTATAAGATTATTTAGCATACAAAACTTGATTATTTAAATATTCAACAAAAACTTTATAAACAAAGATTTTGGGAAAAATAGATTTCTAGTACTATTTAACAATTGACTGATATTTTATCGTTTTTTGCGGAGTCACTTGATTTTTGTCACCAGATTCAGAACGTTTAAATTGAATAAATATTTTTTTCTACTGATATATGTGAAAATGGCATTTTTTCCACGGCTTACTCTACATGAAAGTGACATTTTTTCATTGTAAAGATAAATATATTTTCACATCTAGAGACGAAAACGAGCATTTTAAATTTATGGTTTTCTCGATTAAAACACTAAACTAACCAAATTTGCATGGACTTTCTTATTAATTACATCAATTTCAATGAAGGACAAAATTAGGGAAAAATGGAAAAGGAAAAGGAAAAAATTAGGACATTTAACTACAAAAGTATTACCTTCTATGAGAATGCAATATGTTACCATGGAAACGACCAAAGCAACAATTAAATTTGTATTGATAGTTCTGACAGTTCGCTTCAAATTGGATTTATTAAATTCGAATTATGGATTCTACAACAGAAATCAGTAGAAACAATTGCATTTACTACTCGAGATGAAAATGTTTTTTTTTGGTTCGGTGTTTAAACTCCCATTATCTTATTTCTCATCTTTTTTCATTCTCATATTTTCATCTCGCTGTTAAATATACTATTCTGAGACTCATAAGTAGAACGAAAAATATCTGAATTTGTCTTCAGGCAAAATTCAGAACGATGTAGCTTTCTATGTTTTAATGAACAGGGTGGTTGCGACCGTTACTTGAAAATGATCTTTAACAGTAGAAACTCGAGTGTCCAATTTTATATAATTGTGAATAACAAGTTATATATATTTTTTACATATTATATGTGTGGTTAAAAGATAATGATTTTATCAATTCATTGTTTCTACGTTTTTATAATTATCCAGTTTGATTTGAAGTTTCTTAAATCAAAACAGACAACACTGTAGTCAGTTTGAATGTATGAAAATTATTTATAATTAAAGTGTATTATTTCAATATTAAAGGCAAATTTTCGATGAAGTAATTTTAGATACTTCTTTCTAAAACTGCATTCAACATGTCAAATTTAGTCGGAAAAAAATCTCGAATTTCATCTTTTTAGTAAGTTCTTTCGAGGGAATTTTTCTAAAACTCTAAATAATTCTGTACGATAAAGTTAGTGAAAAGGTTTTTTTTTTCAATTTTCTTTCAACTTATTAAAGCGGAACACAGCTTGAATATATAAATATATTCAACCTTTCTGAATCTCTATAATAATTATTAAGTTTTTTTAAGACTACAAATCAAATCTTGTGTTGGAACACAACAGATATTTGCATTATTCCTATGGCTTCACAAGAGACGAGATAGGGCGTCTCAAAAATTTCGTTTTGCTTTCGTTAGTTGTGAAAAAATTACTCTTTTCTCAGTCTCGCTCTCGCTCTAGGAACCGCTAGTCTCGTCTCGCTCTCGCTGTCGTAACCGTTTGTCTCGTCTCGTCTCGTCCCGTCTAATCTTGTCAAATATCGTTCTTGCTAGAATTTATTGTTAAGATAGTCCAAAGCGAGGTAATCATTAATTGTATTGTAACTAATATATGCGTGATTAATTGTTATATAGATAATTGTTATATAGGTAATTGTTATATAATAAAATACAATTTTACAATACTTTATTCATTCATACAGGTTAAAATATTTGAAGTTACGAAATAATGAACTTAACTACTAATGAATAATAATTTCACTATCTGAAATTTTACACTTTAAGATGACCAAGAATTCAAACATAATAATGCTTGCATCACATCATCCTTTAATGATGCGCGCGTTGTGATCAATATCTTTCAACAGGTACTGATGTTACCATTACCCGACTAGGAATTTCAGTTCGTTTTTTATTAGGAACGAATGAGGCATGCCGAAGTCAGTGTTCGTTCCGCATGAGGCAACCGCATTAGGCCGTCATGACATATGTAACGCACGTCCGCCTTCGTTTCTAATTCGAAAGCCTCATTCGGAACACATGCGGAAGCCACACTTGCACCCAACTAGGAAATTCAGTTCGTTTTTTATTAGGAACGAATGAGGCATGCCGAACTCCGTGTTCGTTCCAAATGAGGCAACCGCATTAGGCCGTCATGACATATGTTACGCACGTCCGTCCGCTTTCGTTCCTAATTAGGAAACCTCATTTTCACTTTAGGCAGCGGTTTGGAATCCAAACTCGGATGTGACGATCCCAATCTAGTCTAGCCCAAAATCGGATTCCTCATTAGGTGGCGGTTTGGAAACCGCCACACTTCGGATTTCGGATTTGACTTCATTTTGAGACAGCAGTTTAGAAACTACACTTGCATGCGTCAACTGTAACTTAATGCGGTTTAAATTTGTTTGAATTCCAAAATATACAAATTCGGCGTTATCATCAAAATTTTCTATATTATACTTGATTGAAGTTGTGCCTAAAAAAGTAGTAGCAGTTTTTGGTAAGTCCGGATAAAATCGATTTCTTAAAATATCTAAAAGTTGTTCTAATCGAGCGTGGGGAATCGAAGGATATATCAATGCCCATTGCCGAATTTCTTCAATTGCATCTAAATTGTCAATAACATGATTTAATTCGCTCCCGGTCTCCGAGTCTGAGCTATTTGTTAAATTTCGAGATTGGTTGTCATCATGAGTTCCGATACTGCTACTTCTGCTACTCATCACGTTGTACTTCATTTTCTTGGCCACGAACTAAATTTCAACCAGTAGCACGTTCAATATTATTTGTAGGTAATATATCATTACAACATATCCCGCCGTCATTAACACAAGACATTACAGGTTCAACATTACGTTCACGTTCTTGTACACAAGATAATACACCTCGCGCGTTATTTCGGAATCTTTGGACTCTTAAACGAGCAAGTTCACGCCTCCGATAACTTTTATTGTTAATAAGAAACATGTTTAGATAAAAACACAGCTTAAAAGTACCCGAATCTTAAAAAATACTAAATGTTTGATGCACTATAAAGTATTTGTAAGAATAGTTAATAACTGCAGCTATATCTTAGTAAAGTATGGAAATAGGCTTTTGGAAGGAGTAAGTGTGTGGACGCATGCGCTTAATGAAACTCAAAGTTTCTGGAATTCCAAAGATATATGTAAGTTAGGCTATGCCACAGACTTTCCTAATAACAAACGAATATCGCTTGCCTAGCTTCGATAAAACTTTGGTAATCCATATAAGGTTCGAATGAGGCTTGCCACAGTTCGGTAACAGTTCGGAGGGCCTCATTAGGTGGGAGTGAGGACTTCCAAAGATTTGCCTAAGTTAGGCTTTCCTAATTAGGACGGCACAAGATTCGAGTGAGGCTTGCCACAGTTCAGCAACAGTTCGGAAGGCCTCATTAGGCCCGAATAGATCTTTTGGCCTCACTATTTTCCTAGTCGGGTATGCCCAATAAATCCTGGCAATTTTGGATAGAGTGGGGAAAATCGTTTCTAGAGACTTACATCACTCTAAAATATTTTGCTTAAATCTTCTCTTTTCAGTAGTAAATATTCATCAAAATCAACTTTCAATATTTTGAAGTTTTTGCTGAAGTGTTGTATAGATCAATAACAATACATATTTTTTTGAATAATTTACTTCCGCTCGGACGACTCGAACTTTTCGGATTTCTTTCAAAATTGATATTAATTACATACTGTTTATAAACTTTATCGAAACATTAGACTGCCTCATTTTTCATTTCCTTGCCCCATTCCGTCTTGCCAAATGCCTCGAACTTGTCAAATGTCAATGCCGAGAGTATAAAATTAAACAATAAACCCAAATTGATTTTCGATAATGTTTTATCATCATATCTCTTGATGTTTGAAGACAATCAAAAGAGTTTCATCTAGGGATCAAAAACCATAAATGTCTATTTACATAAATTTTCTATTTGGTTACTATATGTTCGAATTTCGCTTTGTTACTTCCACGAAAATGTAGCGATAACAAACCATAAACGTCTGTTTACATACAATTTCTATTTGTATACTATATTTGAAATTCGCCTTGTTCCATCCATATGAAAATGTAGCGATAACAAATCATAAATGTCTGTTTATATAAACCTTCTATTTTGTTAACTATTTAAAATTCAAAATAAAAACAAAATTTGAAATTGTCTAGGACATATATTTCATATTACGAAATATAGTCTTTTAATTGTTATATAATGAAATGTAAATTGCCCGAGCCCGAAGTTAACATTTATGCAAGAAAATATTGCGGCTGTCCGTATTAGAGTCAAAGATTGGGAAGAAGTATGACCGATATCAGAAACGGGACTATTGTGTCTCGCGAGAGCGAGACCACATACGTTCTCGCTCTCGCGAGAGTGAGACCACACGCGGTCCCGTCTCGATCTCGTCTCGCTTTTACGTAGAACGAGACGAGACGAGAAAAATTCCGTTCTTGTGTGAAGCCGTAATTATTCCTTACGACTCTGTTCACTTTTAAGTGAACGGAAAGGGAAGGGAAGGACTCCTAGGGAAGGAGTCCTAGGGAAGGAGTCCTAGGGAATAACGCAAATATCTGCTGTGTTCCAACACGAGACTTATTTTGTAGTCTCTAAAAGACTTAATAATTATTATAGAGCTTCGGAAAAGTTGAATATATTCATATATTCAAGCTGTTTTCCGCTTTAATAAGTTGGTATGATTATATCTATAATTAGTTTAGTTTCAACCCTATATTCAATTTTCTTTTGTACTACGAATCACAACAAACTAACATTTGGCATACTAAAACTTTCTAGTAAGACTAACAAATTGATATATAAATTATTGGAGAAAATGATATGATTTTAAAAACCAATATTTTGAAAATGGTTGCGGATAAAAGTGGATTGCGGCATTATTGGCCGCTTATCACCACCTGCTCATAATTCGAGTTTATTTGCTACATCATTTCATTATACAATTGTCAATCTTTTTAACAATCTTCAAGTCTTCTGCAACGACTTTGATTCGAAATCTAAGTTTAAAAAATATATTTTCACAGTTTTATATAATAAACAATGTTCCCCATTACCTGTATCTCCGTGAGATGTTAACTGCTATACAAAATCGTCCTGCCTTCATGTACTTATGTTACTCCAACTGTACTTTTACTATTTTATTTTATTTAGCTATGTCGATAATTGATATTATATTTGTTTAATTATATTTATGTATCTTTATTAATTATATTATATATCTTTCTTAATTTGACGTACCGAGGTATAATGGAAGAACAGGGTGTGCCTTGGCACACATCTGAATTACATCTCATTTTTTCCTCTGTATCAGAATGTATTTTTCTCTTTCTGTTATATATTTTTTGTTACTTTACTTTATACTGATCGTTCTGTCTAAGAGGCAAAAATAAATAAATTATTATATATATATATATATATATATATATATATATATATATATACATATATATATATATATATATATATATATATATATATATATATATATATATATATGTATATATATATATATATATATATATATATATATATATATATATATATATATATATATATATATAAATATATACTGCTCAAAACAATTAGCGAGTTACTAATTCAGTCATGTGACTCCACAAATTCAAACGGGAATTTACAAACAAATAAAATTAGAACATCTGAAAGACGCTCTATTTAATTGTTTTAATTGGCACATAGGGAATTATCTGCATCGCATACTTCCGGAGTATCCGTAATAATTAACAAGAGCTACCAAAATTAAAGTGAAATAAAGTATCCCAAATTTGATTCAAAGAGCTAGGAAGACCTTGTTAAGATCAATATACAGACGAAAATGTTTGCAACTGACAGTTTGACTTAATTTATGAGGCATCTCAGCGCAGTGGAAGTTGTGCTATAACATTAATTGAAAATAACGAAAGCCTTCGGCAAGTTTCAAGAAACTTCAACCTAAGCCTGTCTGTTTTTCAGCGACAGTGGAACAAGTACTTGCATACAGGGCGCGGTGGGCAAGGTCGCAAAACAAAAACAACAATAAATCAAGACCGATTTTTAATGATTTGGAGTCTTCGCAATACAGTTTTTACGGCGAAAGACCTCTTAATTTCCCTCAGGACGACACATGGGGTCATTGTCTCAAACCAGACAATTAGTAATAGGTTGAGGCAATCAAATTTGAGGGCAAGACGATCCGTCCGAGAACAATGGTATGTGTTCTTCTCGGATGAATCATGGTTCCGTATTACTCATTGCGATGGCCCAATACGTGTTTACAGACGCCCACGAGGTCGCTACGCAGCTGCTACTGTGGAGGTATTCAAAAGATTTGGAGGTGGTTCAGTTGTGGTGTGGGATGGGGTTAGTATCGACAGTAGAACCGACCTTGTGATTCTAGGAAATCTTAACGCTAATCTCTATGTTGAAATTTTGTTAGGAGAACATGTTGTCCCTGTGGCATATGGAATAGGTCATTTTTTTTTACTGCGCGAGTCACTTTAGACTTCCTACAAGAACTGGAAATTCAAACAATGGTATCGCCGACATGTTCTTGGTCACCCGCATCCTCCTCAGACTATCCAGCAGTTAACGGCGGCTCTTATTGAAGAATGGTACGCTATTCCACAAAAAGACCTTCGAAGATTTTTCGAAGCATGCCAAGACGGTGTAATATCGTTATTTGTGCTATGCGAGCACATACTTGTTATTAAATTACCACTTTATGATCAAAAGTTTACATTAACAATTAATTTAAATTCGTTTTGTACTTTGGTTTTTGTAACTTGGTAGTTAGTTATTGCGGCTACTTTAAAAGTACGTGATGCTGACACTATATGTGTCGATTAAAACAATTAAATAGAGCGTCTGTCAATTTTGTCTGCATCTAATTTCCCGTTTGACTTTTATGGAGGCATAAATTAGTGACCCGCTTACTTTTTTGAGCAGTATATATATATATATATATATATATATATATATATATATATATATATATATATATATATATATATATATATATATATGTTATATTTTTTGCAGGAGAATCTTCTCTCCACTTTTCTATTTCAGCTTGTAGCAGCAGACTGTAAATCAAGCATTTGAATGTTTGCTAAAGATACAAGATCCTTGATTCATTCGTTAGCGAAATGAATAAACCTCTAACATGACTGAAAAATATTATTTTAATGCAAATAAAAACTTGACGTGTTGGAGATGTGTTTATCTATCTACCTATCTATCGCTTAAGCAAATACTGTTATTGCGCAATAATTGAAAATATTTCATAATATTGTTGCCATTCAACATTTTTTCATAAAAGGAAAAACATTATCATTACAATACTATTTTGTTTATGTAACATACGAAATAAAGTCACATATATTATTTTGATTATTTAAAATAATAAAATAAAATAATATAATCAGTGAGATCGTTGTTGATCTTCTATATCTGTAAGTTTTTTAATTCAATTCGCTGCCAGTAAATATTTATCCCGAACTTTTGGTGGTGCGCGGACCATTGGCTGAGAAGCAGTGAACTAGTATGTATCCAATATTTGTCTTATTATACTATATTTGTACATGTTGTGACACTTCATTTTTAGTCAATAATAAACATATTGGGAGATATTTGTAAGGCAATTTTAAAAATAAATTAATGGAGTTATATACAGGATTACTAATTATGTCTTTAGTTCAACGACATTAGCTTTTCATAATTATTCCTAGAAAAGTTTGCGAGCTACCCGCTAGAACTGAACGTTACTTACCCGGAGTATACGGAAAGGGCTCTCCGTCATGAGACAAACGCCGCCTCCATCAGGCTTCTGCCCCCCAGGCGGCTTCTGCACCGATATACTAGAGGGCAGCATGCTTTGCAATTCCACAGTATCTCCTGGAGCACTCTTCAACTCTCCAGATCTCCATAGCCGACAATTTCTAAGTGACGTCCACATCCACCCCTAAAAAATATTACTTATGAGTGGGATTTAAATATTAAATTTACTATTATAAAAATGTTACTTCTACCATTGTCAAGATATGTCTTGTATAATATACAATATATTAATAGTATATATTATCTGCTATTAATTAATTAGATTAATGTAACTAAAAGGCATTTATACAAATAATTAAACAATGATTCTTTACAAATATTAAAACAAGAAATGTACGCTTTACAAATAGTTAAATAATAAAGAAGTATACAAATAAGAAAAAAAAAAGTTTTAAACTTTTGACGCTTGGTGTTATATTAAGAAACTTTTATTTGTTACTTGAATTATTTTTGATAAAAGTGTTATTTGATAATAAAAAAGTAACATAAGTAGTTACAGAAGACTCCAGAATTAGAGATTATGTTCCTTAAGTTCCTGAACCAAGATAAAAATGCAGCATCCTGTATTGTTTAATTTAACTAGTTATTCAATATCACACTATGAATATGTTCAATATGATCAACAAATTCCTTGGCTTAAATTACTAAACTTACAAATATTAGAGATTCGTTTAACATGCCTGATCAAGAAGACAAGATAAAACTATTTAACATAAAAGAAGTAAGACGAGACTGGGACTGGGATAGTCAAGATTACATGTATTAGACCTGGGGTGGGGAACCTATTTTATGCCAAGGGCCATTTGGAAATTTATAACATCATTCGCGGGCCAGACAAATAATAATAATAGTTATTCTAGTTGTTAATGTTCAACAAAAAAAATATATACCTATTATAAATAAACAAATAAAAAATTAACAAACATGAAATATATCTATTTTTAAACATAATTAACTCATCCTAATTCTAATGTAATGGCTGGAACTGCCTATCTTTGCTGAGTCGTGTCATATTAGCCGATATTGATGATGTGGCTACTCGCAACTGATTTTCTAGGTTTACGTCGGTCAATCTGGAATGCAGTCGATTCTTTGCGATCGTAAGTTTAGAAAAGAACTGCTCGCAACAGTAAGATGTTCCAAATACATATGCATATTTCAATGCATGTCTCCTCAAAATGGGAAATGCATCATTGCGTATGTAATGTCTATAGAACTCAAGCAGTGGGAGATTGTTGTATCTAACTTTCAGCTCAACAGCAGCTGGTTCCACATTGAACGGTGCGGCAAAGATGTTCAATTCAATTTGCTTATTTCTCACGTCCTTGAATCGTACACAGCATACTCAAGTGTCCTAGAAGGCTTTTGTCCTTTCAGCGTAGGTTTGTGCAACGTGTTATTCCTTTTGAGTTGCACTTTCCACAGCTTAAATTTAGCTTCTAAAGATTTTACGTTTGAAAGGAGGGGACCCTGCAGCTTGACGTTTAGCTCTGACAGGTACTTAGTAATGTCCACCATAAACGCTAGATCACACAGCCATTTGCTATTACTGAGTTCCCTGCCAGGCTTTCCCTTCATCTCCATGAACTGCTTGACTTCATCACGCAGTTCGTAAAACTCCATGAGCATGTTCCCGCGACTCAACCACCGTACTTCACACTGATAAACAAGATCACCGTACTCAGTGTCAAAGTCATTCAGAAATTCCTTAAATTGGCGGTTATTAAGCCCTCTGCTTTTGATAAAATTAATACATGACACAACTGTTGACATCACATTGTCGAGCCGCAACGTCTGTGCACAGAGACATTCTTGATGTATTATATAGTGGCACATAATTAAATCATTTGGGTCAAGACTGAGACGATTAATTTCTTCCTTTACAAATGCAATTAACCCTTTCTTAATGCCACTTAACTTTTCAAAGCTCAAGTTTCTTCATTGATAGAACAAGTCTCTCATACAAGTCCTCACCTGTTGTAGTGCCATGCATGGCTTTCAGTGATAGTAGTTCTTCTCGCCTGTCAAGCTCTGCATTTATTCCACAAACGAAAACGACCAGTTGAGCAGTATTTGTTATGTCCGTTGTCTCGTCACAAGCCAGAGAGAAAAAATTGGAAATCTTCTGCAGCTCCCTTCAGTGTGTTTTTAATATTTTGTGCTAAGTCAGTAATCCGATTTACTGAGATGGTTCTCCGAGACAAACTAACACTCTGAAACAACCACCAACTCCGCAACAGCCACCATGCACTCTTTCACAAACTCTCCCTCTACATGAGGCCTCAGTTTCTTTGCGATTAGCTCGCTCACTACATAAATTGTCTGAATAACGTTGTCATTGTCACCACGAAACTTAGTGAAAACGGCTTATTGTGATTTCAAACTCTTCCTAAGAACTTTGATTTTATCCAGGCGCAGTTGGCCTCCCAATTCATGTAATTTTGAATGTTTTGTGCTACAATGACGCTCCAAATTAGCATTTTTCACAACTGTTAACGCGTCCCCACAAACTAGGCACACAGGCTTGCCTTTCACCTAAAAAAAAATCAATGATGATTTTCACCTCATTGCATAGACCAAAATTCTGCATCCAGTTTTCTTTTCTTTATGCTCGCCATTTGTAGGATGTCACACCATATAAGTTTTAATTTCTAAATCACTCATGCTTGCGCGCGAAGAACCAAAAAGAATGACCAACAGTCATGCATGTGCAACAAGGAAAAATTCACAATCCCCTCACGAATTGAAAAATACGTCTGAAATATCTCAACAAGATGTCTGTCAGTAGTCGGTAAATATTTCAATTCAGAGTAAGTATGGATTACCACCTAGTAACAGTAGTCATTTTATTTGCTATTTTAAGAATTATATCTTGTGTTGCCCTTGCCAGTTCTAGAAGCTTTGTTATTAACTACAGCTCCTAAATTTCTCAAATTTTATTCTTTAATTATTGAAAATTAATAACTTTTGAAATGGTCTATCCTCAAACAGTTCCTCTTGTCTTACCAAATTGAAGAGAAAATGTTTTCCGCGAAGGAATTACCAGCAGGAAAACTGAATATGAATTCCATTGATTTCTCATTTCATGATATTCTCCTTTTTTAGAATTTGCGCCCACAGTTGCCCATTACTTCTTTTAATTTTTTCTTTTTCAGTGAAATACTTCTAATGTAATGAAATTATCGTAACTCGTGAAATATATTATAACTTTATGATTACATGTCTAGGTTTAGATAAAAACTATTTGCAATACAGTCAATATAATATTTGGAAAATAATGTTTTGTATTAATTTTTTACGTTGTCCACTTCATTTTTAAATCATATTTTATCGATATAAGGCGGATTCGGTAATGATTGATTTACTATAAAACCATAAAGGTTTTTTTATTATATATTTCTATAAATTGTCTATAACTTTATATATCTATAATTTATTTATTTGCCGCGAAACCGAAGTGGTATTCAATTCAGAGATAACCGGAAAATTTTTAGGTTTCATCCGGATACCAAGTCATACAACGTTAAACCCGGACGAGTAGTAATACTTGATGATGATGCTGCTTCTTGGATATCTAGTTTCGTTCTATTAATATTATCTGTCTAATTTATCAAATCGTGACTGACCTGGGCAAAATATGATAATCAAAATGAGGTTTTACAAAAATTGTAAGAACTTTTTATTTTACAATACTGGTAAACACTTCACAAAAAAAGTAATTGAGACTGACTCTCTTGTGTGTCGAATTGAATGTATAGTAACTCTAATTTGTGTCTATCTACTATTGTCACTATAGTCTTATCCGCCCTGTATTATTTGAATTTGCCTTACTTGTAGCTTATTTATGTAGCAATGATTGCCTCTCTAGCTACTTTGTTATTGTCGTCTAATTATCTTGTCTTGTCGTCATGTCTCTTTTTTTTAACTTACCAACATAGATGTGGTATTATTATAATTTAGTCCTCTTTGCAACATGTACCTGATTTATGCAAACATAGAAAGAACGTAGGTATTAAAATCTTAATTTACTTTTAATTATTTGAACATTTTATTTTGCGGGAGCACAGAAATGAATCTTAATCAGCACTGAGACTGTAATTTAAATATAAAGTTTGCATGTTATAACTCAAGGTGTTTTTTTTTTGTTGCTTTTTTCGTATCGCAATCGATACTTAGAAGTGTTTATGTTTTTTATAGCTGGCTATAAAAAAGCATAAACATGGAGAAAGAATTATCACTTGATTCTGTAACGAAAAATTTTATGAATTCAAATGAAGCTCTGATATGGGACAACAAAAATTCACGAAGCAAATTATTAGGAAGATATTTTCCGTGCAATAGTTTTTTTTTTACATATTGTAGGTTTTCAATTTATCCAATTTTGATTTAAAATTCTTGGAAAGTCCGGAAAGCAATTTCGTTTTTATTTAAGAAAATTAAAATAGTCTAGATCAGTGGCGCAAACCATTTTCATTTACGACCCAACATTTTCTCAAATATTTTATCGCGACCCTTGGAAAGAAAGTAGACGTTTTTTGAAATTGGTTATATTGACATTTTAGTGCTACAGAATTTTTGTATCTCGTAAACGGTTGCAGGTAATTATAAACCGATTGCGCCATCGTTTTCAGTAGGTCATTTGCCTACAGAAGCACTTAGATTTTAAAAATTAAAATTAGTATCCCATTTATTTTCCATTGGCATAAATGTTTGGAACAAAGAAAGGGTACAGCCAAGATAAATCGAGGAACCAAACAAACCTTCACACAAAACCAACTAATGTAAATCGAAGATAGCTTTGCTAAAAATAACTCCAGAGATTTCTTTGGAACCTTTAAGCAGACACTCAAGAACCTTCAAGCAGAAAATACGCCCCGCCAAGCCTCCACTTAAGAGACTCACAAGGCAAACTGGATTATAACGACAAGGACAACTGCCACCTTTTAGTTCAGTACTTATCTATACTTATCAGTACTAATCTACTCAACTGTGACGCACTCAGCGAAGACTTCGACTATAAACACACCATACCAAACCCGGACTCACTGCCCCTTCATTGGAAGAAGTTGGCCAGATCATTCAACTTCTTAAGAATCATAAGGCAGCTGAAGAGGACTCTATCGTTGCTGATCTGTGGAAAGGTGCTGGAAACAATGCCGTGCACAAGCTAAACGAGATCGTCCAGGACATCTGAGAAACTACCAAGAAATTACCACCCGATTGAAAATCTGCTCTGATTCATCCGCTTCACAAAAAGGGAGATTTTACTAATCTAAACAACTACCGTGGAATTTCTCTCGTCCCGGTAACTCACAAGATTCTCTCGACGGCGTTACAAACAATGAAAGAAAATCAGCTGTGTAGTCAACTGGGAGAATACCAGGGGGCTTTAGGAAGACCCGATCCTGTGTTGAACAGATCCTCAATCTTAAAACTGTACTTGCATACTCCAAGATGAGAAACCGGAAGGTGGTCGTCTCCTTTGATGATTTTAGGAAGGCCTACGATTCCATTGATTGAGTAGACTTAACAAAGTATTCTAGGAACTAGGGCTAGACAACAAAACCCGCAGGCTCCTCCTAAAAAATTTGACCAACACCCATTCCAAGGTTAAATTTAGAGGCGAGATTTCAGAAAGCTTCGAAATAAAAACTTGAGTCGGACAAGGAGATGGAATTTCTCCACTTCTCTTCAACGGTGTCCTTGAAAAGGTTATGAGAGAATGGCGCAAGGAACTGATCAACTTGGGTGCTCAGAGTGGTATCTACCTGGGACGTAAGAACGATGGATTGGTTGTAGATTGCCTGGCCTATGCAGATGACATGGCATTGTTTGCTGATTCTCTTGGGATGGCAACAATGCAAGTAAATTGCCTCAGAAAGCAGGCTGCCAAAGTGGGTCTTCAAGTGACGCTGGAGAAACAGAATTCTTCACCAATATCAGAGAGGCAAACAGAGAGATGTTACTGTACCAGGGAAACATCAAGAGGACTGAGAATCTTAAGTATCTCGGCGAATGGATTGAACCCAACTTATCAGAAAGAGCATCATAATCCAAGAGAGTCAACAAGTTAAAACTAGTCTATCGACTGACTAAGAACACTTACAACAAGAAATGCCTGTCACGCAATCTGAAACTTAAGCACTACACATCAGTCTTACGACCAGAAGCCCTGTATGCCATGGAGTGTCTTTCCTTGAACCGTGGAGGTCTGGTAGAGAAATTGGAAATCAGAGAGAGGAGAATCCTCAGGAAGATCCTAGGCCCGGTAAAGGAAGATGGGGAATTCCGAAGGCGTCCTAACTCTGAGCTCTACGAACATATTGAGATGCTCTCTAACTGTGCAAGGAAAAGAAGGGTAGCTTTCTATGGCCACGTTGCAAGATTACCTCCAAACCGACTAATCAACCGTCTGTTAACCTTCTAGCAAAACAAGAAGGTTCGTACCACTTGGTTGACAGAAACCGAGAAGAATATTAAAGAACTGGGAACAACAGATCTCCAAAACAGATAGTCTGTGAGACGTACCCTGAAGTAAGTCCGTGGATTTCAGGAAAAAACCCGAAGGAAAGGTACCCCCTGGACACAGGAGAGAAAGTAGTTACACCGGTAGAAGATGCGACAATACTGGGCAAAGATCAAATCCCTACAGTTGAACAAGCCTGGTCCAAAGTAGGGCTATTCGAAACAAGAAGAAGGAGAATTAGTTTCCCAGTTCTCTGCTCGGGCAACCAAATTTCGCGAAATTTCACTCGATTTTGCCAAATTTATCAAGTCATATCTCACGAATGGAAGCAAATTAAATGGAAGCCTTACAAAAATGTAATTTGTGTTATTTCAATAAACAGGGAAAATACTTTCAGCCATACTTTGAAATTTTCAATTAACTTGATAAATATTGATTTGAAGGAAATACATTTTCTCGCATTTTCCCCAGATATTACGATGTCATAACTTTTGAACAGCTTATCACAGAGACTAGTCTAGTTTTTGCCAATCGATTCATCATCCCAAAATTACTAGGTAAACATACATCATTGTCCTAGCTGTTAATTAAAAAATACAATCGAATCAGCCACCGATCAGGACTGATTAGTATTTTAAGATTTCTTGACTTATTGTAAACTAAATTGCATAATGATTTATATGATCGTAATCTGTGTAAAAATTATGTCTTTTGATATACAATATGTAAAAATCGGAGAGGTGTAGAAAATCGCGTTTTTTTAAATCGCGAGTTTTCATATCGTTATCGATATTGACATATAATACACCAAATTATACGAAACGAAACGTAGGCATGAAATTGGTGATTAAAAAAGCGCGCAAAATAGAGTACTTTCAGATTTTTCCAAGAAACTTTCCAAAATGATCTAAATTGACTAAATCTTTTTCTAAATTATTCTAAATTGAATGCAGATTAGAACTATGTATGATGTTTTTCCGTTGCAAGGAGAATAAACCTCTTAAATTTTCTATAAAACGATTCGTTCACTTTTTGAGAGACTCGTAACCTTCCTTTCGATTTCTCGGGCTCGTGGACCAGATCCACCCATCAGCTTGATTTTATCCGACCCTCGTAACAATTTTTAAATCTTATTAAACCTGGCCGAGTGTGTATCAACAATTATGTCATGTACTTCCTTATCTAGATTTTGACTTCGACACATATCGTAAGATAGCATCAGGAACAGGCACGAGCCATCGACTACAATAGTATGATTATATATGGAGTCATCAAATCATTTCCATTACTACTTTCAATTTGCAATTAAAATTGCAACTATAAACTATTATTCAAAAGTCTGCAACTCTCAGATCTGTAAATGAGCATTATTTTTTAAATAATTATTTTTTACTTTTAACTGAAGTTTTCGAAAACACGCATTTAGTAATTTTTTAAGAAGAATTTAAATACCAATTTTCACATCTCTAACATCTGTAGTTTTTTTAGATTTTTTTTAGATTAGCATTTGCAGTTCACTTAGATAGATTTTCCAAAAATGGTAAACCCCGTTTTCTCTATTTTGTAAACTATTACTGTTGTGGCATATTCGAATTCAGAGATATAGGGTACAAAAATATTCAAACCCCAATTTGAATAAAGTGTGCTTGCGGTTTTTTACAAAGCTCTCTGACACTATAAATCCCAGCCAAACCATTTTCGGCACATTGAAACTAGACGACAAGACGAGAAAACAGAAGTGTAAATTGTTTGGAACAATTCAATTTTTTATGCAAAATTCTGAATTCAAATTTTCCAGAATTTCGACTCTAATAGTATATCTTGAGAACGGTTTTTAAAAAAGGATTAGGGCATCGATTTCAGGTGGTCATTTCTCTACGGATTCAATTAGATTTCCGTAAAAATATTATTTAGTTTCACAGTTCTCTGCTGGGGGCACGAAATTTCGCGTCAGTTCGGTTTTGTTTCGCAAAATGCAGTTTGTATATTTACAATCAGTAGGGAAAACACTTTTAGACCCACTTTTAGATTTCCCATTCACTTGAAAATGATGATTTTAAGGAAATACTTTTCACAATTCATCTCGCATTTCCCGCAGATTTCATGTCATGATGTTTGACGTTTTTTAACTTTGTTTATACTTAACATTTCATTACTTCACTGCTAGTTGATACACACGAAAAGCCTTAAATTTTTTATGAATTCGATTACCCAAAATAATCTCTATCAATCCTTCGGGGGGTCGCGGCCCACGGTTTCCGAACCACTGCTCTAGAGCAGCGTTTCCCAAACTTTTAAACAAGTGACCCAAAAAAAATCTAGAAATGTAGGTTTGGATAGAAAACAGGACATCTATTGACAATCGATTAAATAATTGTTAGCAACTTTTTTATTTGGCAATTTTCTTTGTGAATGTATTCGCGACACTATAAAAATTTAACGCGACCCATAGTTTGAGAAACGTTAGACTAGATTACTTTCCGAACAATTCTTCAAACCTTATTGTTCTATTGGATATTTGTTATTTCATATTTTATTTAGTATAAATTTAGGTAGATATACCTACACTAAACTAAACGGACTGGATAAGCAAGTCTTGACAAACAAAATCAGACTGAATAAGCAAGCCTAAACAAACAAGACCAGACCAGAATGAAACCCTTAGTTTAGTTTTTTAAACTAAAGCAATAAGATCACATAGAAGAAAGAAGAGAGAATGATATATATATATATATATATATATATATATATATATATATATATATATATATATATATATATATATATATATAATCAGTAACCTTGTGTCCCCTAAGGTGTAACGTGTTACATTTCATATCCTAATTCTTACATTTAATCTTTACAATACATTATATTCACACATTTCTTTCGCTATATATGAACTTTTTCCTTTTACCATAATTGATGCTTGATCCATTGTGAGTCCTCTGGCCTCTACTATTTTCTCTATGTTTCGATTCCATGTTGTCTTTGGTCTTCCTCTACTTTTATTTTTTTGACCTTTAGCTTCCCATACTCTTTTGACTGGTCTTTTGTCCTTCATTCGCTTGAGGTGTCCATACCATCTCAGTTGGCAGTTCTCGATTCGCTTTGCTACTGTTTGCACCTTTAACTGTTCTCTAATGGTGTCATTTCTTATGCGATCTCGTCTTGTGACTCCTAACACTCTTCTTAGGTATTTCATCTCTATACTTTGGATCTTGCTCTTTAACCAGCTTTCGTAGCCAAATATTAGTATAGGAACGAATACAGCTCTGTATATACTCATTTTTGCTTTTAGCGAAACTTCTTTCTTTCCCTAGAAACTATTTCTGGGGCTGTGGTACACCCTTGCTGAACTCTCTATTCTGTCATTAATTTCTATTTCATGATGTCCCTTGCTATCTAGACGTACTCCCAGATATTTAAAGGTGTCAACTTGTTCTATTACCATTCCATTTAGCTCAATGTTTACTTTTGTATCTGGTTTCCCACTAACCATGATTCTTGTTTTCTCTTCGTTTATCTTGAGGTTCTTCTCTGCTAATTTCTTATTCCATATCTCCAGGTTTCTCCTAAGTTCAACTTCATTTCTCGCGAATAGAACAAGGTCGTCGGCGAACGCACATCCCCTTATACGGATTGGTTCTAGGTTTCTATACCCCACACTAAATGAAGACGTTCTTTAACTCGTTTCTTTCATTACATCGTCCATAACTAGGTTGAATAAAGTTGGACCCAAGACGCCTCCTTGCCGTACACCCTCGTTTACCGTAAACTCGCGTGATTGCATGTTGTCTGTTTTAACAATATTTCTACTACTTCTTCTACTGTATACTCCTGCCTTTCCTGAAACCACTTTGTGACTCTTCGAGCTGTGGCTCTAGTTCCCGACTCAGTTTTGTTTCTAATATTCTCTTGTACACTTTCGATTCTATGCTTAGCAGGGTGATTTCTCGGTAGTTGTTACAGTCTCTTCTGTCTCCTTTCTTGTATATTGGCACAATGTCCCTTATCTCCCAGTCCTTTGGTACTCTGCCTTCCTCCCAGGCCATATTGCATATTTTTGATAATAGCTGGACTCCTTTTTCGCTCATATTTTTCAGCATTTCTCCTGTCATATTATCATGCCCTGCAACCTTTTGAGTCTATTTATGGCATTCTTAACCTCTTCTAATTGTATGTGCTCTCTTTGTTGTTCTGTTTCTTCTATGTTGTAGGTTCTTTCGGTTCTGTCCACAATACTTTCTTTGTTCGGCAGATTTTCAAAGTATCTTCTCCATCTTTCTATTATGTCTTCTTCCTTCGTTAATATTGCTTCATGTTCATCCTTAATTTGCTTAATTACTTCATTCTTCTTCCCAGATCTTATGTTTTTCAGAGTATTGTAAAATAGCTTTGGTTTGTATGAAAGCCAGCTTCGATTTAGGGGGAAACCTCTGGGAAACCTCTTCCCAGGTTTCTCTTTTTGCTTCTAATACTATGTCTTTGACTGTCTCTGTCTTTTATAATCTTGGTAAGTGCTATTATCTCCTTTACGTAGATACATTTTCCATTTCTCTTTCTTTAGTTTAACTTCCTTTTTAACATTGTCGTTCCACCAGGCCGTTTGCTTTTTGTTTCTATTTATTTTCGTAGTTCCACATGTTTCTTTTGCTGCGCTAATTAGGGTGTTTCTGAATGTTTCCCATGCTTTCTCCACATTACAATATTTATTAGATCTTGTTTCATCTAACATTTCCCCAACTTTCTTTGTATACTTGTTCGCCACTTCTCTTATCATTAGTCTGTAATTTTTTATCGTCTCCTTACTATTGTTGTTTCGCAGTTCTATTTCGTACTTATTATTTCCCGCTCTCTGGCAGCTTATTGTCGTTTTCACTTTTAGTAGATAATGATCACTATTTATCTCGGATCCTCTTATAACTCTAACATCCCTTATTTCCCGCCTAGAGTTCCTATTTATGAGTGTCCACTGTTGTCCATTGTTGTTTCTCGTTTTTTCTCCAAACTATCCTATTACATCACTTGTCCTTCCATCTTTTATGTCGACTCTACCGTTTAAGTCTCCTAGCACCACAGTTTTTCCGTTGCAATTTTTGGCCCAATCATTTGGCCCATACAGAATTACCAGATATAATCTGCTGTTTCTTTCTATTTCTTATTCAATTTTCATTATTCTTCCGGATATGCATTCCCATTTTTTTAAGTACTTGATTACATTTTTGTGTATTATACACCCAACTCCTCCTTTTGCTCTAACTTCATATGTGACGCCGCTTAGGATCATCATATGACCTTCCTCTAGCTCTGTGGCCTTTTTTCCCTTATCTTTAGTTTCTGTAATTGCTAAGATATTTATATTTCTTTCTTTAAATTCCTCAAATAGTTCTTTTTCTTTTCCATTTAATCCTCTAATGTTCCATGTTGCCAAATTTATTCCTCGTAAACCATTTACATGTTTTGAGGTCTCTTCATCCAAATACCGTTAACATTAACTGCCCCGTAAATCTTTCTGAGAATTTTTCTTTCCTGTTTTTCTATATCCTTAATTTTGGAATGACCGTCAATAACCATTGTTTCGGCTGCGTAAGTTGCTTCCGGAAGAATCACCGTTGTATAGTGCCTTAATTTTGAATCTAACGAGATGCACTTCTTGTTGTAGTGAGCCCACGTTAGCTTCTAGGCCCTCTGTAGTTTGGTGATTCTTTGTTCATTGGCGATTCGGTTTAGTCCCGATGACTGTATGATTTCACCAAGGTATTTAACTTGTGTTATCTTACCGTATTGTGTGATTATAGCATATATACATATGTACATATATACATATATACATATATACATATATACATATATACATATATACATATATACATATATACATATATACATATATACATATATACATATATACATATATACATATATACATATTATATTATTATATATAATTATATTTACTTTTTTTATAAGTCATGTGTGAATTTACCGTAGTAATTTCTAAATTCTTTAGTTTTAATAAATTTAAGATTTATGTGTAAAAATTATTGATTATTGTATTGTATCAACAAGTATCAGCATGCCATATTTGATTCAAGTAAAAATTTAAATTACATTTTATTAAAAAAAAAATCATTATTGGAAACAAACAGTTTTAAAAAGCATAAATCAAAACAATATAAAGCTTCAACCTATCAAGCTTCCCACGTAGAATTAAGTTAACGAGTAAATTTATATCAACTTTAAAAAATCAATGTACATTAATTTTCCTTACGTGAGTAAAATACAACACCTTAACAACCAATCTGAATGGAGACGTTTCTCGCTGCATCTTTTTTCTTATCGATCTTATATGGTTGCTTACAATTGATCAATTATTTATTTACGCATTGTATTTGATATTACTGACACGAACACCAGTTAGATACTGCCTTTAGTTTACTAATTTTTTCATACTCGCTCGATATTAATTTAATTAATGCGCCGTATAAATGTTGACGAGAAACAGAAACGTATTTGCATTTCTTAATGAATTAAACAACGAGGTTACACATACGCAAAATTATGCGAACTTATGTAGATAAAGATACATAGCGAGATAAGTTTTAGGTATTATAAAGAAGGAACATTAATTTACATAAAATCTATATTCATCAGATATGGATTAGACAGCACAAGGTATAATAAGGCAAGACGAGAGAAAACAGAAATGATGAGATGAGAACAAAGAAGACAAGACAGGACAAAACAGGACTAGACAAAGCCAGACAAGACAATACAAGACCAGACAAGACCTAAAAGACCAGAGAAGATCAGACAAGACCAGGCAAGACCAGACAAGACCAGACAAGTCCACACAAGACCAGACAAGACCAGACAAAACCAGACCAAACCAGACAAGACCAGACAAGACCAGACAAGACCAGAGAAGACTAGACAAGTCCAGACAAAATCAGACAAGACTAGATAAGACCAGACAAGACCAGACAAGACGAGATAAGATCGGACAAGACTAGACAAGACTAGATCAGACAAGACCAGACAAGACCAGACAAGACCAGACAAGACCAGACAAGACCAGACAAGACCAGACAAGACCAGACAAGACCAGACAAGACCAGACAAGACCAGACAAGACCAGACAAGACCAGACATGACTAGACCAGACCATAAAAGACCAGACAATACCAGACAAGACCAGGCAAGACCAGACAAGACCAGTCAAGACCAGTCAAGACCAGACAATACCAGATAAGACGAGATAAGACCAGGCAAGACCAGACAAGACCAGACAAGACCAGACAAGACCAGACAAGGCCAGACAAGACCAGCCAAAACCAGACAAGACCGGACAAGACCATACAAAACCAGGCAAGACCAGACAAGACCAAAGAAGACCAGACAAGACCAGACAAGACCCGCCAAGACCAAACAAGACAAGACAAGACCCTACAAAACGAGACAAGAACATAAAAGACCAGACAGTATCAGACAAGACCAGCCCGGACCATACAAGACCATACAAGACCGGAAAAATCAGACAAGATTAGACAATACCTGACAAGACCAGACAAGACCAGATAAGACTAGACAAAACCAGAAAAGACCAGACAAGACCACACAAGACCAGACAAGACCAGAAAAGACCAGACGACCAGACAAGATTCGACAAGGCCAGACAAGACCAGACAAGCCTAGACAAGACCAGACAAGATCAGACAAGACCAAGCAAGACCAGACAAGACCATGCAACACCAGACAAGACCAGCATATGTCCAGACAAAACCAGCAAGACCAGATATAACAAGACAAGACCCGACAAGACCAAACAAGACCAAACAAGACCAGACAAGACCATTCAAGACCAGACCAGACCAGAAAAGATCAGACAAAACCAGACAAGACCAGACCGCACCTAACAAGACCTGAAGGACCAGTCAAGACCTGGTAAGACCAGATAAGACTAAACAACACTAATAGAGACCCGATAGGACTAGACCAGGGGTCGGAAAACTCTATAAACTTAAGAGCCAATTTTTTATTTAAAATGATTTTAAACCGGATCAAGAGCCACGGATAATTTTTTTCATAATATTATATTTTTGAATTTTCATAATTGAAGTTGAGTGAGGTGGCGTTTGCCAGCCGGGCCCTATCCTGCGCGACCCCCTGAAGGTCTGGCTTGCGAGGCCTGCCGCTACATTTATTATTGTATCTGTCTAAAGTGCTAATAACGGTAAAGTTCATAATTGTCAAAAATTTTAATAACCGTTAAAAATGGAAATTACTATAAAAATGATAATAGCTGATAATAACTGTCAAAAATGACAGTAAATTATATTATCATACCTTTATATGCAGAACTTTGGATGGTTGATGCCGGGTGTACGATGAACTTAACGTAACGGGACGCGACGCGACGTAAAGTGATTTGACGTGAATTTAACGGTAAATTTGTGAAGGGTCCATCGACATTTTCTTTTCTTTCTGTTGTAGTTGCTGGCTATTGCACAATATAAATCACAACAAAATACCACCAATCACAATACAATAACAATGTCACTCTTGAATTCGATTGCATGCGCGCAAGAATCGAGAGCGTTGTTTGGCACAAAGAGTCATGTGAATCAGCTAACGTAACGGGAAGCGAAGTTTGAACTTTGGCAGCTTTTACGTTACGTGAAGTTCTGATATGTACGTCGCGTCAGCCGTAATCAGCCGCACATAAAAGAACTTGTTTAAGTTATATGTCGCGTCCCGTTACGTTAAGTTCATCGAAAACTTATATTCCCAAAACTTGTCATAAATGGCAACAACATTGTTTGCATCTTTGGATAATTAAGTTTATTTGTCTAATCAGTTATTATTAATCATTAAAGCTACATTTATAATTTCAATCTGGCAAAAGTGGTAAAAATCGTAAAATAGTTTATAATTGTCAAATAACATTGTAATAACTGTCAAAATTGATATTAACTATGAAAAATGCTAATTACTGTCAAAAATGACGATAGCTGATAAAAACTGTAAAAAATGACAGTAAATTATATTATCATTCCATTATATCCAAAACAATTATCAATATCCCGTACCGCGCCCTGGGTTTATGAAGAGGCGCCCGCCCAGGCCCTTCCGGCCCAGTCCGACCCTGATGTGCATAACTTTACCCATATCTTCTGGAAATGTTTGTCGGCAAAGTGCTTCCTTGTGAATTATGTAATGCAAAAATAACACGTCATGATCAATTTTGTGCTTTAAAATTATGACAAACTATTTTTTATTTACCACCATACTTTTAGCTTCATCTGTTGCAGTTGACAATATTTTAATAAGATCGATGTGATTTTTATTCAGACATTAGTTCACTGTATTTTCTACATCTTCTCCTCGTGTTTGACCCTTGAGTGGCATTAATCCCAGGAGTTCTTCTTTAGAACCAACTGATGATATATGGCGAGGCAAAAGGACAACTTGTGCCGTATCCTTTATTTCACAAGACTCATCGACCGCTATTGATATGACTGATGCTAATTTAACATCCTCAACTTGTTGGCATACATTTAACGACTTTTTTTATCCTATCTGTTGTAGTTTTGGCATACAATGGTAAGCTTTTGATTTTATTCACAATATCTGGTTTATTGTTAAACGTGTGAGTGAGTTTATGAACTTGGCGACGGCGCCGGCGGTCCTAAGTCTTTCGAAAAGGGGCAGTTCTGTTTCTTTTTTTTGTGATTTTTTTGTTTCGAAATATTTCTGAAGAGCCATAAGCTCACACCAAAAGAGCCACATGTGGCTCGCGAGCCACACTTTGCCGACCCTTGGACTAGACAATCACCAGAAAATAATTAAATCCATAGGACAAGCTCAGATAAAGATAGACAAAACCAGGAAGGTTCTTTATTGTCTATATTTGTTTTTTTACTTAGGTATGTTTAATCAAGTTTAGTTTTGTTGAGGCTATTTGGGATTGCGCCGCGCCGTCGTTTTTAGCACACCTCTTATCAACTTTTATCTAGTTTTTTTCTCCCAATATATATTTATTATTGCCTAATCTTCTGTGTGAGTTTTACTTCCGATTTAAATTTGCCGGTATTTTTATGGCGTTTAATATTGCACTTTATCGGAAGAAAAAAAAGTTGCCACTTGCCATAAAGCTAATGAAACACATTAGAATTTTTTCCTAATAGTTTAAGCTAGCGAGTTGCAAGCAACTGAACTGTTTATGGACAATATTATCTATTGCTAAAATTATCGAAGACAATTTGACATGCCAAAGTTATATAAGTGTTTAATTGCAGGACCTAATTTGTAATTAATTTTAGTTGTCTAGATTAACAAGTAAAGTTAATAAGTTTGTGTAACTTTTTTAGAATAATTCGATATATTTTTAAATAAAAATAAATCTACAAAAAAATACTCGTAATATCTTTTAATCAAATTACTTTTTATGCGGCTTATTATAATCTGCTATAATCTGTTATCATAGGGATGGAGCTATATACTTAATATTATATCATTGTAACTAATTCTTTAATCCAAGTATAAATCAGTATTCTAGAATATCATATTTTATATAACAAAATTGGTGATATTTTTATTCTAAAGTCTGTCATTTCCCATCAATTCGTTGTTTTTCAAACTCGCATAAGCCACCATATTCTGATTAAATGTAATTATCATCGAACATCGATATCTCATGTCATGGTGCAGATGACAATAATAGAAGGCAATCAGTAACATATGGCGCTCTTCAACCTGGCCCGATAAGTTTTAATATTGCTCTAATTTTATTCTGCCCACAAAATAATACTTACAAACGGACTTGAAACATTTTGTGTGTCCGGCGGTTGACTCTCAGCGCCCTTTTCCTCGACTTTCTCCGGCTTCTTTTCGGGCTCCTCCACCTTATTAGGAATCACGTTTATTATTGGCGTCGATGGGCTGACGTGGTGAACAGGAATCTCATCAATGTCGATCCTCCAAGATCTTATCAATTCGATAAAATATAATAGATTTGGCATCTCCAGGCCGTCTCGGGTCCCGCCCAGACTGGGGGGACCAACGATCTAAAAAAAATGCATTTTAACTTACAATTTGGTTGACTTTTGTAAAACGCATTTCAACATCATACAACGCATTTCAACATCATTTTTCAATACGACATACAAAATATTATCAACACGCATTTTAGAATTTCGTGTTAAAATTAAAATAAAAAAACTTGTAATTAATTGATGTATTTATCACAACAGGGTTTCTCAAACAATTTCCACCCTATCTAACATAATTGAATTACTTCACATAATGTTTAATTAATCTAAATCTCTTAATGTCACACTTTAAATCATTAATTGACAATTTAATTGGTATAAAACAATTAATGTGATTTAGCAATGTTTAACTATTACGTTTGTTTAATAATGTTTGTGTGTTAAATGTGACAAGTTCTGTTGTACTAGGTCTAATTACTTACGGTAATTGGTTATTATTTTTAGTAATATTCGATATGTTAGTCATTGGATGGCGTTTTCAGTGCGAGTAATTATTATTTTTTATCAGGAAGTCGCAGTGAAAATTTCCTGCGGTAATTTTATAAATATCTTCAAACGTACATAAATATTATGACAATTTGTTTTCTAGAATTTTCTGTTTTGTTTGTCTAAATAAACTTTAGATGGTTGGTAAGGTTAATGTGATGGAAATAAATAGTAAAGTAAATAAAATTGATTTATGCTATTAAATGGTTGATGATTTGTTGAAGATTTAGTAGGAATTCATTATTTCATTTCAATATTATTGATCGAAACAATTTCAACATTTTTTAAAGCTTTGCAAATTTACATTTTTTAAAATAAGCAGTTCTAATTTTTTGTAAAACTTTTGTAGATATTAATGTTTTGAACATCTTTGGTCGCCTGACAGTTCTTACTGGAAAAACAAGAAAATCTTGTCTGTAATTTGAAAAATTGAGTAGTCTAATAGAAATATATCTAAATATATAAATAGAGTGAGACTAGAAATTCAAATTTCCTTTGTTAATTCAGCTTGTCTATTTGTAACTTGAATATTCGACTAGACTGTCTACAAATTCAAATTTATCATCAAACTTTCAATATTCAAACAAATTCTGTTTGTTCAAACTTTAATTTTACCAAAATTTTTCAGAACTGACTATTTTGTTATAGGCACATTTAAGACATACAAATCTTTGCAGTGCTAGGGTGTACATTACAGTGTTTAGAACATGATCCAAAGCACTGAGATTATTTAAAAAATGTATTCAAGATCATAATAATTTAACAATATTTTTATATACATTTTAGCACTAATTGGATAAAACAAATATACAAAGTAGACATTATATTTAAATATTAGATGTGCTTCTAAAATTGTTTGTATATTTAATTATAAAATGCACAAAAACATTTGAAAATATTAAGGATTTTTATAATTTTTTTGTGACTATTCTTATCATTACTACAATCCATTCATTGTTACGCGCAATATGTCTACTTTACTAAATATAAGTTCATCTATGTAAACCCAGTTCATAATGTACACCTCATTTATTGTGATAGATTATACAAACAAAACTGGACACACTCGGCTAGATATATAAGACTACACAAATAAGACTAAGTACACATACTAGACTAGACAGACTAGACAAAACAGAAATAACTCGACAAACAAGACTAAACAGATATGACTATACATATGAGACTAAACGAACGTGACTAGAAAGATATGGCTATACATACAAGAATAACAGGACAAAACAAGATAGACAAGACTAGACTAGACCGACAAGACTAGACATAGACAGACAAGAGGAGGCAGATAAAAGTAAACAGATAAGTGTAGATAAATATCACTAGACAAACGGGAGATCATAAAATATATATTGAATATTTATAGTTATTTGAAATATGAATGTATAATATAGAATTGTATAAACTTTTAAATTTGTTTAAGCTTACCTATGATATGAAAAATATTACTCAAATAGTTTCCTAACTCTCCCTCCGTCAATTAAATGCACTGTTGGTGTTTCGCGTCGACATATGACTTGTATACGATGTAAACGCGGCGTCGATACTGTCCTCTAAAAATCGACGCCTAAATCATCACCATCATTACAAAACCAATCTAGATAAAATGTAGAAGAGAATCAAGCGGAGTTGTTTTTTCCACCAGAAGAAAACTGCGCTGCGTCTCTATTTATAATAAATGCCGAGATTTTACCGATATCAAGAGTTTTACGTATTTTTGGAATCCCACAATTTTAAATAACTCTTTTATTACTGTTTGATTTTATTCTGGGTTTTATTTCCGATGGAAGGTGATTTCATTAGTTTTTTTATATTTGTTGAAATTAATACAAATTAGTAAGAAGGTGTGATACTGAGAATAAACATTGGAATGAATTAATGCAATAACAATTTTAGGTTCATAAATGTGTGAGAATTTGTAAATAAATATAATTTTAAATATAAATGTTATATATTTCGTCTAAATCGGAGTTCATATAGATATATTCAGATATATTAAAAATTAGACACACTAGACTTGCTAATTACTTACTACAGTAATTGCTTAAAATCATATAAATTTGAAATCAACTTAAAATTTATTTGTTAATTTAATATTGTTAATTTAGTATTGATAATAATTTATTCCTCATTGGGTAGGGTTGCCAAAAGGCTTCTATTAAAGAAAACATGTTTTCTTTTCATACGATTATTTTTTCTTGTCTTTTTTAATTTTATTAGAGTCAATACTTAATTAAACAATACAAAAATATTAGTTTTAAATTCAATTTTAATCACATATTGCGTATGTTTGATGGGACGCACTGTGGAGTGGGGACGCACAGTGGATTGTTTTTATTTAAGTGTCTTAAAGACATTTCAGTTTATTAAAGTTTTGTCTGAAATGCAATTTGAAAAAGACATTTATTACAAATGAAAAACTATTTATTTGATTATATAAAATACTCATTCATTCAAAGAAATATTTCCATCAGCTGTGAGAGAACCTGCTTCGTCTATATCTTTTTCGACTAAATGCATTTGCTCTTCATCGGATCTTGGGAGAGCAGTTGAAGTAGATGGTACGTTTTGAAAGCCTCAACAAACATTGATAAAGCTTTCTGTGGCGACAAATGATATGGAGCAGTTTTATCTTCTATTTATCCATCGAACTGCAATTTATTTTCAGTCAGCACTGCTCAGGCAGACAATTTAATTTTCTTAGTTTTACGAGGAGGGATTGATATAACTTACGGTATTGTTGCTCAAATAATTTGTTGTTATTAAAAATAATATTTGTTTCACACATTCATTTGAATGTTTTTTGTTATACATACATATTTGAATATAATTAGTGTCGGGAAATTCTTCAGTAATGTTTAACAAAAAAAAGAAGAATATATATATATATATATATATATATATATATATATATATATATATATATATATATATATATATACATATATATATATATATCCTAACTTATATTCTGGTTAATTTTAAAGCACTAATAAACTGTGACTAATAAACTAATAAAGTGTAGGTATGGTATATCTCAAAACACTCCAGAAGATACAGTGCTATTTGGCAGCGTTTGCATTGCCAGCTTGTTTCACTCATGTTATGCGTAGCGAAGACATGACATCTTTTTGTAGGGTGTTGTTTAGTTGCAGTCGGTGGGATGTGCTCCGGAAAATGGGACCAGTTTTTTGCTTGTAATTGGAAGCGGTGGATAATTATGTGATGGACGTAGAGCCATATGAAACATATAAAAAAAATATTTTCCTGTATCCTTTTACAAATTTGTGCTTCACGGGAAAACATGCCAGTAGTTGATGTTGTCTGTCCACACCTCAAATTCCTTGATTATTATGCTGATCATTTTTGATCGTTTGTTCCGCATACCGATTTGTCTATAATAACTTCTATAAACGGATATCGCTAGTAAAATTACCACTATTGCACTGCATTAGTATGTCGTGTCTTCCGTTTACTTTACGGGATACTGGCTGCATAGATTTATACAAATTACATTCTAACGGTTACTAGAAGCATGCACACAAGTATATCAAAGCAATAATAGCAAAATACTCCATATGACTTACATATACTTCTCTCATAAATTGCATCAACCCTCAATAATTTCTGACGAGTGCAGCTCGAGTGCATGGTCAGTTTGCTCATGAAAGTTCTTGCCGATCTGGACTCTTCATTTCAGTTCAAGAGGTTAATTTGGAATAGGCTTTTTTGTTAGATTATTTTTTGTTAGCCTATAGTGGAGGTTTTTTTTTATCTTACAAGCATCTCGTCGTCCTTCTACCTACAGATTCAACAGAGCAGCGAATAATAATTCTACTGAATGGCGAGTCTTACGCAGTGTTTCCATTGTACGTTTTTTATTCCTTTCGCTACAGTCACGAAACGACTTTGGTGAATCCACCTACAGCCTGAGATGGTTTGGGTAGCTTGAGTCTTCGTTTGGGTAGCTATAGTATTTAGCCAGGATTGATTTTTTCTCAAACTTGTCTAGACTAGATGCATTCTCTCGCCGGTACGAGTATAAATTCTTCGAGTTGAAATGGACTACTCAAGTTGCTTATTTTTCACATATTTACAATATGTTCTAGGCTCTAGAACATAATGTCTAGTCTTATAATTTGCAGCGGTATCTGAAGCCGTAAATTTTTATCCTTCTTGCCTAGTATATGTATAAGTTATAAAGACTTTTCTTGTCAGTCCAATATAGACTGAATATTACTATTATCAAGAAGACATAGCTAGAAATTAGTTACAACTTACTTACTCAGTTTACAAGTAACACAATTAGATACTTGTAGTTATATTGATCTAAATTTTTCTCATTAAATATTTTATATAATCCCTTATTCGGGAAAATCTTTTCCTCATATCTTTTCGGTGGTCTTCTGAGAAATTGTATCTAGTTATGAAAAAATCCTCAACAATATCTAATTTTTCATTAACATTCACTTTGCTGTCGCATCATATTGAATATTTCTCCTTTCGTAAAAATTGTTATTAAACAATATTCAGTGAAAGAGCATATAATTCGTTTATGACATGAGTGCACAGTTGAATGAATACACAGTTTTGGGCTTAGTGCACTATGTATCCGATAAAATTGGAAGCGTTTAAAAAAGGTATTGAAAGCTGAAGTCATTTGTTCTTCAATTACCCAAAAAATGACGCAGAACATCTCGGGAAACAAAATCAATTTTGAACTTTAAAAACTGCTTAAAACATATTTAGTTATAGTAAACCGAGCTTAAATGGAATAAAAATATTATAATAGTATATTACGTAATGAGAGTTGTAAGAAGCATATTACGTACGAGCGGAACAATCCCCGCTTCGCGGGTCGCGCGTTATTCCGCGAGTACGTAATTGCCTTACAACTCGAATTATGTACTATACTTTATTTACGACCACACTAATGTTTTTCTATTTAATAAGAAACATATTTTTGATGTAACTGATATAGTGATTCATCTATATAGGCAACACAATGTACGCAGTGTCAATGTCAAATGAAATAATTTATATTTTCTATGTTTAATTTCATTAATACCTACTAAATTGATATAAGCCATAAAGAAGGTCAGAATAAAAAAGACCGAAACGTTGGCAAAATATCAGTTGTTTTATTAAAATAAATTCCTTTTCCCAAGAATAAACTACAATATAATAAAAATGATAAGATCTTAAGATATATTTATATATATATATTTTTTTTTTTCATTATAGTTTATAATAACTGAACAATTGTTGACTATTAGTGTCGGATTGTTATCGACATCATTAGTGATAAGATTGGTTGAATTATGAGTACTTTAAGTCATAGTCGCATGATGTAAGTCGCATGATGTACTTGCATTTTTGGAAGTTAAATTACTGTTTATCGCAATAGAAATTTTTGTAGCAGTATCATTTTGATTTTTCATGGAGCAGTCTATATAACCTTCTTCTACTACAGACGAACGCCAGCCACCATGCCTTTTTAGTGATAATAAATCACCACCGGAATCCACAAGAATAGTGGCTGACGAACATCTGAAACAATGTCCTGTATAAAGATTTGCTTCCAGCAAATGATAAGATAAGATAATTGGTAATTTGTTTAGGAATAGAGCAATTTTATTTATTCCAACTCATTGCTTAGTGCATTTTTAATTTTGATAATTTAGAAAAAAGCTGATCATTGTACATTTTTTTGTGGGCGTAGGTTAATATTTTTTTACAGGTTTGGTAAAATTCTTTCGGTACCACAAAAGATATTTCCTAGTTCTTGTTTTCTGCAAGCACCACTAATGCCAATGATGAGAATAACCTAAAATTATATAAAAAAATATGTCGTTATGCCCATTAGAGAGCGTTATAAGAAAAAAAGTAATGAATACCTTCATCAATAAATATTTGTTACCCGGCGAATTATTGGGGAAACTGTTAATTTCTTGAATGGTTAAAATTTTTGTTTTCTTGCTTTTAAATCCATCAGATTTTCTCTTTAGTAAAGCTATTAACTTTGAATGTTTTGAAATGTCGATGTCGTGCTTTATATTAATTGTCCGAACCATTGAATGAATTGCCCAAAGTGAAGGTTTCATTGTTTGAAATAACTCATTAAAGTATGATAATACAACATTTTCTGAAAACGATTTAACTTTATGCTTCTCCAGTCCATAAATTTTTTATATGCATCCTCGTATCGATCCCGAGATTTAATCGATAGCAAATTATGGGCAGCTGGTTTCGCTTTTTCAACAATTTCGGGCGGAGTAGCATTTTCTATTTCGCTATCAGTGTACATTATTTTAATTGTTTTAATTGAAAAAAATATAGTGTTTATGTATTAGTTTGACGTTTAATATTTTTTTGACAAATAACGGAATGTATTGGGTTGCCTATATTAAACGATAGTAGCAGCTCTCAACCAATCAACGAATCGTAAACCAAACGCACTAGTGTGTTATTGAATCATTAAATAACATTAATCGTGGACTGTTACATACGTGTGTTGTAAGATGTATTTACATAATCCACGAACTGTATAATATTGGGCAATTATAATAGCGGTCGTAGATAAATATATTTTTACTTAACCCTTCAAGATACTTCATGGTTTCAAGGTAATGTAACTTTTCAATCTATTTAAATCACATTTTATTATAGGTATTTTTTAATCATATAGTAACAACAATGTGCATTCAAAACAAACTTCAAATTCAAAGTAATACTGTAACCTTGCTATCCTAAATAATAGAGGCCTACCGTTCTATTTAACCAAGTTAGTGTAATAAATTTATTGAAATGTTCCCTACAGTGTTTAATGTTCAAAGTGTAATTCTCAACAATGTTGCGAAAAATGTCAATCACTTGGTCACAAGTGTTCCCTTTAATTTTTATTAGTGCGGTCCAAAATCGAGAGTGAGAAAAAGACATTTTTTTTAAACTTTTATTTATTCAAACTATAATATCAAATAGCAAAATAATAGTTTTGGATATTTCCAATGAAACTTTAATTTTTTTGTCTTCTGTGTTTCCTACTAACCCACTCTTTATACACTTTTTCGGTGTTAATTGTTTGCCAATTTGATAAATGTAATTTTATACTCATTATATCACCAAGGTGTTCATATTATAGTATGTAGCGATCTTTCTTTTTAAAGAAAATCCCCATTCCCAATCCGAACTGGAAGCTTAGAAGGTATCATATGTTGTAAAGAATAGCGAGATTAGAAAATTCTGAACGATAGTTAACGTATCGTCGAATGTTTTGAACAATCCCAAATTTACTCTTCTCTCCTATTATTGTAAATTTCTTTTCGAAATATTCATCCCATATTTTATGAATGTCAATAAATTGATTTATCATAAATACAGAAAATTTTCGGAAAGATTCCTTATATTCTGTTTTCCAAAATCAATTTTTTTCCTGAATTTATAATAACCTCATTATCAAGTGCTTGCCATTTTTTTTATCCTCGTCGCGAAATCTTCTCTCCAGGTTAATACATATACATTCGACAAACTGTATTATATATAAAGTGTCAATATTATTTTTTTCTTCTAATAATATTTTTATATCACTGCTCCAAAAGATTTTGTCCCCCAGGTATTGTGATTTTAATTTTCTTAATTTGGTCTTAACACAACTACTGATTAGCATCAATAATAGTTAAACAACTTTTCTGTAGGTATTTATACAAAGATCAAAGTTCTTCTAATATGTCTTTGAGAGCAAACATTGTTACCCGATATTGGGAATCCGTCAGTGTTTTTGCGCAATAATTACAGATATTTACAGATACAGGTTGTGTTCATTCTTCTCATTACTTCTATATTTGTCATCTTTTTTTCTCTCTTTCATTGCCATTTGTCTCTCTGGATCCAAGATATTTTCTAGATCCGTCTATAAAGCCACGAAAGCCTCTAGCTTATTCTCTGTGTTTTTATTTAATGTCCATGTCTCCACACCATATAGGACAGAATATGCATAGCAAAGTCTTATTTTTGTTCTTAGAGTTAGGTTGTGGCTTTTGAAAACAGCACTCATTTTCAGAAACACATTTCTTGATTTCCCGATACGAATCTGGATTTCACACGAGTTGTTTCAATTACCTTCATTATACTTCGTTAGTTGTCTAATATACCTTCGATATACCACACTTTCAAAATTTAAGTGCTGTAGGATCGGCTGACTCTGAAAGCGAAATGAACGCAAGTCATCTGCCCGAGTATGGAGAAGAAGACGAATAAAATGATCATGTATGATTAAATTATATTATATCAAATATTATTAGATTTTGTATATATAAACCGCAGCCAGGCCAACAAGGACCACGCAAATATCACTTTTTTATAGGCATAGTTTATGTCTTTCTCTTCCGGAAGTCTTTCATCCTGGTCGACTGCGCAACTATTCTTTCAGCAGTCCATTCTCCTCTGTTGAGATTCTTCTTCTCCCCGACTAGAATTTTGAGGCCATTTTTTTTGTACTCTATTCGGTTTAGAAAATCTTCTTCGGTAATTCTGAATTTTCTTGCCCTTTATAGTTCCAGATTTTATCAAAAATTTGTTTTGAATTGGTAAAACCATACAACATTATAGATAATCAGATAAACTTAATAAAGACGGAACAAAGCTTGAATATATAACTATACTCAACCTTTCTGGAGCTCTATAATACTAATGAGTCTTTTTAGGACTACCAATAACAAATCTCGTATGAAATTTGTCATTTATTCTATAGCTTTCAGTCCACCTTCGTGGCACTCAACAAAAACCATAAAAATAACATTGTTTTTAAGATCATGTCTTTCCGATATCTTGAGTGGATAGCCATCTGTGGAAAAATTTGTTTGTTTAACCTTGAGCAATCCATGCGGACCATACGTCCGTGGATCTGAAGTCGCTTTTCTGATCATCACTTCAAAGTTGTCAATTTTACTATAAATTTCTGCATTGTATCTCAGTCTATAACCTTCCTGTGTTTTCCTAGGTCCATAAATCCTTCTTTCTATCTTGAGCAAAGTTTCCATGCCGTACAAGATGACTGGTCTAACAGCTGTATTAAAATGTCGTAATTCTGCATTGATAGACAGGTTTTCTTAATTGTATACATTTTTTGTACAAAAATTTAATCTTCCCAATTTCCCTTTTTGGTCCTCAACTGTCAATTTATCCGTCCTATAGCTACTAATTATTTCTCCAAGATATTTAAATCGGTCAGTGACCCTGATGCTCCCATAATTTGTTTTTATCATTTTCTTAGTGCATTTCTGATCACTTGTCATCCACCATCTCTCTTTAGATTTTGTATGTAGAATAACTAAAATTTTCATTATAATTTCCTATTGTTTTTGACAATTTAAAAAAAAAATTAAAGGCAAAACCACTCAATGGAAAAGAATATTATAAATAGAGTATATGCGCCGATTTACAGAAATACCAAACGCAAACCCCTACGTTTCTCAAAACAATTTAATTCTTACTTGCACACCACTTTCATTCTCACAGGCTCACTTCTAGGCAATTCATTTTTCATTTAAACAAAAAATATTTAAAAACCTTTAACATAAATATAAATTTTTCATCAGTCTCAGCTTGGGTTGCTATGAACGAAACTTTGATAGTGTCATATTTACCTAGCAGTTTCTAGCAGGTCATTTAAAATCTTGCTATCAAATTTGTGCCTTATTATCTTGTAGCCTTATTATCTTGTAGCCTTTCAGCAAGTAAATAAAACTGCAGCTTTTATCGTAACTAGCAATGAATACAAGCAGTAACGTCATTCGGCTATTCGTTAGTAAATATGCCACTATGGTATTGAAAACAAGCAACGTTTATGTTAGGCTTTAGGTTACAAGTTACATTTGATCGCTAAACTGCCTCAGACAGACTACATATCTCACAACATTGTCGTTGACTCCTAATTTATATGTACTGTCTCACATTGGTACCAAAATTGTTTTTGTTTTAGTGGAAAAAATAAATAATACGTACATATTTTAATTAAAATGAATTTAGAAAATCTTGACAAAATCCATAACTGAGAAATTATATTCAAATCAAATATTTGTATTTCATTATTTAAGTATATATTACAAGTACAATATGCTAAATGAAATATGTCCAACAACTCATCCTAGGAAGACTAATCAAAGTGGTAGGCTGAGAATTAAAATGAGAAATTAATAAATACTAAGAGCACAAATAATGCGAGTATAGCTTAGAGATTGAAATAAAATCAGTTTTTCAAATAATAATAAAATAAATAAAATAATAACTTTATAAAGTTATATGCTTAATATATGCTGGCAATTTGTTATACAATTTAATATCGCTGCACGGTGTACTCCTTTCAGTCATCACCAGATTATATTTGGGTATGTTATAGAGTTCTTTATTGTACCTTGTATGTATATTAGCCCTTTTAAAAACACCCATGCATGATTCGCGGTATTTTAAATACGGTTTTATTAAATACGGAGGGCTTGCTTCTGTATCCTGTACACGTTCCCCAGAAGATGATTCCAAATTTTATATGGGATTGGTATCAAATTTTAATAATTTTACATGTGATTGTGCCTCAAAACTTGATAATCTACGTATCACTGTAGGACTAGTAATGTAAAAACTGCCCTACTCAGTTTATTAGTAACATGGTCGACATACGACGACCACTCTAGTGTATTGTCGATATACGGACCAAGGCATGGGCGTCGCCAGGGGGGGGGGGGGGTATCACATCATTCCCTATTCGGATATCGTGGGTTTTGGGTTTTTGTGTAATTTCTTTTATTCTCGTTGAATAATAATTTATTATTAGTAAACCATGTGGTGATGACAATGACATTGCTAGACCATCGTTCCGACTAATGTCCACTACTGACTTGAGTTAATTAATAGCACAGTCGTGTCGTCGGCATAATCTACCATTGTATCCTGCGGGATGATGGGTATTCGGGGCATGTCATTAATAAATAATGTGAAGAACAGTGGTCCTATAGTACTACCTTCTGGTATCCCTATGTTGATTGTTCTTGCATTGGAAGTCACATATCCACAACTGGTTTTTAGTTTGGTAATTTGTGTTCTATTTCTCAAAAATGATGTAATCCAGTCCAACGCGACCCCTCTGATACCATATTTAGATAGTTTATCCGCTAGAATGTTGTAATCCACTAGCTCGTATGCTTTCGATAGGTCCATTAACATCCCGTATGGAATATATCGAGCTTCTATCTGGAATCCTATGTATCCGTGTTATTTGAGCAACTAAACTTAGTTTATTACTATTAATTACTATTAAAAAATCTAAAATAGTAAGGTGCAGTAAAAATCTTTTATATCTGTGATGTAAAAACTTAAAATAATAAACAAGACTGTAATGTTTCATTAAATTCAAATTATTGGTTGACAAATATATTGATTTTTCACTTAAATTGAAAACAGTTTAAAGTCAATATTTACTACAGTACAGAAACAGCATTTCTCGAAATAATTAAATGAATCACTAAAATAAATAACAAAATACTCAGTAACATAAAAGCATTTATTAAAATAACTAAATTCATTTAAAAATAATGTATAATTATGCGTGAAGTAGTTTCTTAACGAAATATCCAGGGAAACTGTAAATTGCCAGGCCAGCAAATAGTAGAAACAGTATTATAATAACGCAGAATAACAACTTGTATTTAATATTTTTCCATACTATGAAACGGCAAGTTTTTAATGGATTCGAAAACCATGCAAAAGATGTTTCCGGACGGCTGAAACAACGTAAAAATTATTCAATTTCAAAATTGGTATATTATTAACCGAATACCGAAAGATTGACGGATAATCAGGTCGATTTTGTAAGAGAAACGATAAAAGTTAAATGAAAAGACCCCTTTACGATTTTTTTAATATCGCAAATTTAATAAAAATATTAAAAACAAATATATAATATAGTATAGATAATAGGCTTCACTAGTATCTTTATTGTTTTATTTATTTTTATTTTTAGCGGAAATAGAAAAATGTTAACGGCCCGAATACGTGATAAGCATAACATTATCTAGAGAAACAATATTAGATGAATAAGCGAAACACACTAAAGAGTATTGAGTAAGCATACCAGACTAGACACACAAAATTCGACAGACAAGTCAGAGTACATTGGCATACAAGACTAAACGACAGTCACGATTCAAATAAGATTATATTGAATAGTTTAAAGAGCAGGTGCTAATATGGCTAACGTAGCTAAAGGCTAGAAGGGCCTAGCATTCGCTTCATAGGGGGAGAACCAAGTTATTATTATATTTATATTTTCGTAAAATATATTTGAACTCGATGTAAGTTTTAATGAGTCTACAGGATTTTTAATGAGGTGAAGAGAAATTGATATTTTGATCGAAAGGGCGGGCAACTTCGGATGAATTTAATTATCCGTCTATACGTAGTGTTAAAGCAGTGAGAATTAACGACATACACACATTGTGAAACATTAATTTTATGAAGCCGCACGTCCAGCTATATAGCAACCGTCTGTAGGTTCAGTACATAAAGGGAAGACATAAAAAGACAACTATCTATTTCGCCTGAAAATCGTTGATTACTAACGATTGAGATACAACTATGTGGTGCATAAATATATTACACCACAAACTCGGCTGTTTCAGTATTTCTTATGTAGGTGGTAGACAGTCGGTCTAGTCTTGTCTGCTTAGTCTTATCGGTATTGTTTTGCATGTATAGTCTTGTCTGTTTAGACTTGTGTCTTGTCTGTCCAGTCTCATTTGACTAGTCTTGTCTGTCGAGACTTGTTTGTTTATTCTTGTTTGTCTAGTTTTGTCTGTCTAATATTGTCTGTCTAGTTTAGTCTTATTTTGATTTACTTACTTTTTAAAATTTAATTAGTGAGTAAATATTGAAATTTTCAAACTTAATAATTTCAATCGATGCCAAGAGTAAGTGGACTATTTATGACTCAAAGTCGATATTAGACAAACAAACAGCAAACCTTTCATAAACCTTATCGCCGAATATTCAAATAATCGACGTAATATTTTATTTCCCAACGGAACCGATGTCAATTTCTTAATTGAATGTTTTCTCATCTACTCCCAATATCGATCACGAATTAATTATTACCCGCTTTTATTAGCAACAGAAAAAAAAACACCAAACATAAAGCATAAAAACTCTTACGAAACGATTGCTCGTTTTCAATGTAGCGTGTGCGCTCAGGTTTAAATTTAGACTTACTTGGGGAACGGCAGGGGATCTGGTTCAGAACGTCCCAAACCGACTGGACGAGCCTCCGCTTCCTCCGCCGTTAGCAATTCAAACTCTGCATCTACCTTCCCCTAAAATTAATAAAACTTTAAATAAAGACTAAACAATAAGCAAACATGGATAAGACTAGATAAGAATGGACATGATTAAACAATAATAGACATGTCTAGAAAAAACCTGGACTAGATTGGGCAAGATCAGACAAGACTAGATAATATTATTCAAGAACAGATAAGATCAGGTAAAATTAGACAAGATCAGACAAAACTAGACGAGAACATACAGAACCGAATAAAAATAGACAAGACCAGAGAAGACCAGAAAATAGGAGACAAAAGCAACCAAGATTTCATTAGATTAAAATAGACCAGATAAAACCAGAATAAAACAGACAAGATCAGATAAGGCCAGACAACACCAGACAAGACCAAACAAACCCAGACAAGACAGACAATATCAGATAAAACCAGACTGTATTAGACAAGATCATTCAAAACCAGACAAGACGAGAGAAGATCTACGAAAACCAAATAAAAATAGACAAGAGAAGACCGGACAAGAAAATTCTTACCAGACAGGACAAGATATTGCACAGAGCCAGATAAGAGGTTACAAAACAAGATGAGATAAAACTATGCGGAACTGAACATGATCAGATGGCATCCGACAATTTCATACTAGCCCAGACCAGAGCAGATATGGTCGGACAAGACCATAAAGCGGTCTCTGGTTTATTAACTTACTCTTAATTCCATTTTTTGTGTCTTTCTATCAAATGCGGAAAATGGCCACCAACCCCTTGTACGTTTAACTTTGAAAATGTTAAACTTGGGTGCTTCCGGTTGCATGATTTTTAACGTGCATTTTTTCGGCACTTTAGCGCCCCTCGGCATTCTATTTAAATCCATGTTTAGTGTACCTTTAATTTAAAAGGGAAATAAAGGAAATTACACAGAATTGAACAAAAAATAATACCTAAATAATCGTCATGCGAGAAAATATCGTTATCCCAGACTTGCAGGATGATCTTGCAAGGAACTTTGTATTCAGTGTCTTCGATATCGATAACTCTCTCCTTCTTCCTCATAATCACCCGTTGTTCCGTTGAAATGTATTCGAAAGGAAAAACGAAACGCCAATTAAAATTTCCTTCGCCGTTTAACGATCGGTAATGGACATCTGTCTGTTGTATATGCTCCGGTCTACTCAACCATCTGGAAACTTACATGTATACGCTATTTGCATTAGTATCCGATCTATTATACCCTTTTACGAATATATCGGTTTTACGATCGCCGAAGAAGTCGTCCTCGCATAAGATTACGTCTTCCGTATCCCAAATTGTAACGCGCAGTTCGTAGCTCACTGGTTTCCGGGGTGTAATTTTCACTATATCCGGTACTGGAGCATCATTAGAGGGAAATATGTCAATCCATAGTTGTATTTTTCCCTTCAATGAAAATATATCATTTACAGTATTCTATAAGTAATGTTTTATTTAAAAACCTGTTCAATTCCTGGCTTTGAAGGATTGTATAAAGATCTAGTTTCAACGTGTTCAGGAATTAGATGGCATCCAGCGACTGGAACGTCTTGCCAATTGTGTAATGCTTTAAGTGCAATCATTTCCTTTTCGGAAGATGCTATTTAACAAAAAATGTATGGTAATTAAAGTATCAAAACAAAAATTTATTTATTACCTTCATTTATTTTTTCTTCTTTATTAGCATTATCTTGCAATATTTCTTAAAAAGAAAAACAGTAATAAATTTTTGTAATAATTATAACAGCTGATTTTTTTTTATTTATTAGATCGTGGTAGTGTATACGCACTACGGCGGTATAATTCTGAAAAAAGATATTAATAAAAAAACATTGAATTTCTAGTCGAGTAGAATTTTTTTTTTAAATTTCGATCGATTTTATCAATTTTAGGAAGCTAAAAACGAACACGACAAGGTGAACGAAAACAGTTGACGATTTGCATATTTGCATTCAACAGTAAATACAAATATCAAAATATTTACACATTACACAACGATTTTAAAGTTACTTAACGATGTGTCGCAGAGGCTTTGTTTACGAATGCATAGCGTCGCAATTTTTCAAGAGAGTTATAAGGCTTAAAAAGTAATTAAAACAGATTTTTATAACACAATTAATCCAGTAACGTTCCAATTAAAAATCAGAAAGCGGTCGCTCATCCATCTTTCTTTTATTCTTTTAACAAAATTATCATGAACGTTCAAAGTTATTTTCTGATTTTTCTGAAATTAAAAATCGCAGTGAAATATTGTTCGACACACCAAAAAGACGAATAATTGAGTGCAAACTCTATAAATAAGTTTGCGAAAATTGAATTGAAATTTTAGCGATTTGATAAGCCGGGAACTCACAAAGAGTCACCGTAAATTAGAAACGGAATCTTAGTAGTAGTCAAACAGACGCAACTATACCAACTTATTAAAGCGAAACACAGCTTGAATATATAAATATATTCAACCTTTCCGAACTCTATATTACATATTAAGTCTTTTTAAGACTACAAAACAAAACTCGTTTTGAAACACAACAGATATTTGCTTTATTCACTAAGACTCACAATCAGTTCAGTTTCGTGACACTAAAAAAGAAACTAGATAAATAACATTGTTTTAAGATCAGATCTTTCAATTTAACCCAAAGTGAATAGCCCTCTGTAAATGCGTTTCGAGATCTATCTCTGTTCAGTGCAGCTTTGCTCTTTGGAATTATAAAATGAAATACACTTAAATTTGTTTGAAGCCCAGCACATGATTTTCAAGCAAATGTACTTGTATTCCATTTTATAATTCAAAATAGCAAAGCTGCACTGCTGAGAGATAGATCTCGAAACGCGTCTCCAGTTGGATATTCATTTTGGGTTAAATAGAAAGATCTGATCTTAAAAACAATGTTATTTATCTAGTTTCTTTTTATGTCTCACGAAACTGAACTGAGTCTTAGTGAATAACGCAAATATCTGTTTTGTAAAATTTTTAGCTGTTTTTCAAACGTGCGTATTAAAACCACTCACTAAATATTTGTGTGAGGTATTATGCGTGTGGTACTTAAAGAAATGGTCTCCCTTGCGAAGGGATACTTCGCGAAATTGGCACATATAACAGGTTAGGTTAGGTTAGTTACTGTGGCTCAGGTTTTACTTTTTTGCCACCAGTAAAAATTGGTTGTTGTTTTTGCATCCTTTGACAATTTTCATGGAGGATCAATTCTTTTGGATATAGCTGATGTACTTGGTACAGGATCATATGCATTGTCCTGAGTAGATTCATTTCTCCATTCTTTTGCTACATCATGTAGAAAACTTTGTATTTCTTTTATGTTGGATGAAGTTGGATTTAATGTTTGAATTAAAAAATGCAAAAAATGCAATTGATTCAAAATTACTGTCTTTTTATCCGTTTCTTGGTACGACGTACTATCGAGTAATGCAGCAAATATTGATCAACACGTCATTTCGGCGTAATCAACATTAATGAATTTCTTGTAATCAACCACGCATATTGGCTTCCAAATTCTTTTATTTGTCGTTCAATCAACATTATGGCTTCCTACAATGTCGGCTGAATGTATTGTCGAAATCGATCGAACAGGTCTTTTTGATTGCCAACAATGTAATAAAACGTTTTGTCTGCAACTAAACACAGATTCTCCATTTAATATTTTCGCATTTTTGAAACAAATAGGAAGCAAGATTATGTTTCTTTGGGCGAATAGTGCCACAAGTCAGGAGCCTAAGTTATAAAAGTATTTCACAAGTGTCAACTCCATTATAATAGTTATCTTATATACATTTTTTTTCAATCTTGGCCGTCTAGGTACCGCGTTAAACAACTATTGCTCAATGTACATTTCTCCTATTGCGTTCATCCTCTTTTCTCTTTTGCCAATATATCTTCATCCTCTCTCTTTGCTGCTCCCTTCGGTCTTCTGTCCAAACTGTTCCTCCAGTTTTGCTCTTCCTCGCCTCCATTAGGTGACTGGAAGTCAGTTACTGAGCTTACAAAGTTATATTTAATAATGAAGCCTGTTACCAGGCGAGGAAGGCCTCTTCCATATTGGTTCCAGCCCTTCTTCCCTTTAAATATCATGTATCCTTCATAGTCTATTAAATCTTCATCCGTAAATCTAGTTTCCTGCAGTGCACAAATTTGGCTTCTATATTTTTTCAAAACTTTGGTGAGCTGCTTCAGTTTGCCGGGCTTCAAGAGCGAGTTAATATGTGAAGTTCCAAAGAAATGTATGTTGTTTTTCTTTGGTTTAGATGATTTTGAATTTCTTGAACGACATGGTGTTTCAGGCTCTCCAGAATTCTTAGGCCTGATTGCGCCGCTGTTAGTGACGGAGGACTGGTTACCTCCTGGATTATTTCTATTCAGAGGAATTGACATCATGCATATTTGTTTGAAATTCAGGGTGGAAATGGCTTTTTGGGCCATTTCGAGGTTAAAACTGGGATTGTAAGTTCCGGAGTGTGTATTCAGCCGCTCTTAACATGGAGAACAGACGCTGTTTGTACAGGCTCCTCTGGAGTTTAGACGCCACGGAAGACTTATACGGCATTTCTGAAGCATTGCAAACTTTAAAGGATAGACGGCCGTTCCATGGCATGATGATTTTATCAAGGGACTCTCTTTGCTTCTTCTAAACTTCTTTAGATTTAGGTGAAAAATATGAACAATAGGGAGGGTTTTTTAAGGCAATAAAATTACTCATTACTTGAGCAAAAACTAGAGTTTGATTCATCATCTAATCTGAACAATAGTATATTTTACAACAAGAGATGAAAGATAGCTTTTTTTTCTTCAATTTCTTGCAATCACACCGAACCAAAAAACTGCTTTCATCTCGAGTAGTAAATGCAATTCTTTCTACTGATATTGTGATATATTTTTCCAATATAAGCCAGAAGAACGTTTTCCGAAAATCAGCTTAACTGGTTGTCATTTCTCCAATCCCTTAACATTTTATATACAAATTCATACCTTTCTCGGGACTTTTCGTGTCAGATATTATTAGAAGCGGAGTTTGCCGCTTCAATAATGCCCTGCGGTGTGTCTGGTTCACTTATTTCGGTTGCAGAATCCATAATTCGACTATAATAAATCCAATTCGAAACGAACTGTCGGAACTGTCAATACAAATTTAATCCATTGTAACATATTGTTGCATTCTCATAGAAGGTGATACTTTTCAAGTCAAATGTCCTAATTTTATATCGGTTTTTTAAATAGTTTCAGGATCGTTTTAGGTTTGTACATAAAATATTTCATTGAAATTGAAGTAATTAATAAGAAAGTCATTGCAAATATGGTTGGTTTAGTGTTTTAATCGAGAAAATCATAACTTTAAAATGCTTTAAAATGCAATTTGTTTCTGCCACCATATATTCAAATAAATTGTCCCGAATAAATAGCTGAACCATATCAACTACATTCTCCGAATTGATTGGCATTGCAAAACTTCGTCAGTTTGTTTTTGACAGTTCAGTTTGTTCGATAACTGACAAATTATCCTATTCTGATCAGTCCAGTACTTCATCGTCACTTTCTTTAGAGTTGCTAGATAGCATTGGAAATATTCTGTTTCTTCTTGGCCGAAACAATTCCTCGTCACTTTCGCTATCAAATTCAGGAAACTCCGCATCAGTTGAAATTTGCGAGCAATCATATATGACTATCGTTGTTACTACCGTAATCCAATGTGAAAAAATAGTATATTTTGTAACTAGGGCGGTAAGTTGTCAATTGGACATGAGAGCGAAATTGGACACAATCGCTCGAGAGGGCAATTGACAATACCTCCCGTGTTACCAACAATTTTTTTATGACTCATGCGAGGGGATGTATCTTACAAGTCTGGGATCCAGGTGCCATCCAAAAAAATGAAGAATTTGCTTTTTCAATTGTCGCCGGTGCCGGTGGTGTGGATTCGTCATAAGAACTCTCCTCATTCTCCGGTATTATCACAATAGAATTTACACTCATTTTAAAACGTTTTCTTTAATTTTAATTTTTAGTTTCTAATGAAAAAATTTCTGTCACTTTTTTAATAGTGGGATCTTGAATGTGTTTATTTTATTATTATTACTATCGTACATATTAAAGAGAGCGTGTAAACTTGAACAAAATTCATGACAACTCAGTCATGCGGCGACGTTCTTCCCAAATCCTCATCATTCGTGCATGTTCTTTCGTCCGTTCGTCCGTCCACTTTTTTCCTGGCATCTTTGGGAGCAGTTCTTTATCAAATTTATTTAATTTATGGTGCATTATGGTGTTTCTAAATTTAATCCGATTATTCATGTCGTGTATCGTGATGTGTAGCTGCTTGAGGTCTTCTTCAGTTTCCTATATCCATTTTGACCTATTTTTACTGTTGACGGTAATGTTGAAAATTTGTTCCGTAATTCTGTGCTGGTCCATTCTGTATATGTGCCCAAAAAAATTAGCTCTTCTCTTTCTGAAAGTGTCAGTGATGGGTTCTACGGTTTTATACATTTCTGACGATGGTCTCTTAATCCATATTCCCTCCTTATTCACAGGCCCAAAAATTTTAGGAGAATTTTATTATTATTAGGAATTTTACGTTCTTGTTTCTCTATTTCTTTGATTTTTGAGTGACCATGAATTAGTGTTGTTTCTGCGGCATAAAGTGCTTCAGAAAGAACGACTGTTTTGTAGTGTTGTAGTTTTGCATTAAGAGATATTGATTTTTTGTTATAATAATTACAAGTAAGTGGGTAGGCTTTCTGTAATTTTTTTACTCGTTCTTGATTTGCTATTATATTTAGGCCGGACGGTTGGATTTCTCCCAAGTATTTAAACTGGGAAACTGGATACAGAACCATATAGTGTCTTGATGGGTAGATTGTCAGAGTGTCAGTGATTGTAGTGTTTTTCATAAGATATCAGTAGACCAGACTTTTGTGAAATTTCGTGTAATTTTTCAAGTGCATGCTTTGCTGTTTGTCAGAAGTAATGTCACATTTTTCACGCTAATATCCATCTCAAAGCGTTCGATCTACTTAGGGTGTGTGTTTTGCGCTGGTTAGAAAAATAAATACTATAACAGGTGTTTTTTGAAAGACAAAAATGAGTGGTAAACACTTTTATTGCAGGGGGATGAGATAAATGAGTCCGCGAAACGGGTACTAATACCCGCGCCCGCTCACAATGTGTTACTTTCGTAGCAATAATTTTGCAAAGGTTTATAGTGTATTTATGTTTTTTTATATGGTTTATGGTTTTAGTTTATTATTGAAACAACTTCTACAACATCGTACTAGAAACTATTTTAGTCGAATCCAATCTGCAAACCGCTGTCTATTTGCACTGAATAAGCTCATAAAATCAAAAAATCTTACAAGAAGTTCAAAGATCAAAATCTATAAATCCATCGTCAGACCTGTAATAACATACGGATGCGAAACGTGGACCATGACCAAAGCAAACGAAGAAAAGCTCAGACGCTTTGAACGAAAAATACTTAGAAAAATTTTCGGACCTCACCATGACATCACCACAGACCAGTATAAGATCAGAACCAATATCGAATTAAAAGCACTCTACAACGACACCGATATTGTCCAAGAAATTAAATCACAGCGACTAAGATGGGCAGGCCACGTGCACAGACTGCATAACGAAAGACTTGTAAAACTGGTATGGGAGGAGATTCCCACAGGCAAGAGACCGCTCGGACGTCCCAGAATGCGATGGAGAGATAACATCCAAGCAGATCTCCGGAAAATGAACATTCCATTTGACCCTAGGTTGATGGAAGACCGAACAAATTGGAAAAAAGTTGTACAGTCAGCCAAGACCCACCCAGGGTTGTAGCGCTACGTGATGATGATGTACTAAAAACTAATCGAACAATTCATAAATTTATTAATCAAGTTGATATTCTTCTCTCAAAAATCTGCATATTATGCGTATCACCATCACCGTTATTACGCTATCGTACATTTTATTCACTATATCTATAATTTAATTTAAATTGTTCCTCAGGATTGGACCTAAAACCGAACCCTGAAGGTTACGAAAGATGACTACGATATTCCCCAAAAGGTTAGATTGATGTTTTTCCAGGGCGACATTAAAACTTGATATCTATATGAGCGCTTATTGTGTTGCGTATTTGTTGTGTACCGAAAACTGTAATGGTTTTTCGTTTGTTCTCCTGCAGAGTGCACAGTGTCATTAGTGATAAGAGTCTAGTAGCTGGTCGCAGACGTGACTTCAGTCTCTCTGCTGCCAACCATCAAGGTGTTAAGATGTCCTACTCATTAGTCTATAGTCAGTTTTAATATACGCTGTTTATACGTAATAGTTATTATTTAATTCCTCTCCACTTATCACCCACTTGTCCACCTCAATAGATATTGATTTCTAATTTCTTACTTGTTATTTTTCTGATGTCGTTAAGAACCTTTAAAATCCTTTTGATCGCGTGTAGTATTCACTTACCGCTCCTGAATCAGAATTTGTTTACAGGAATGCCTTCTTTGTTATCAAGTTTCTATCGTCTTGATTTCATGAGTGCTTCTAACAAATTCCCCATCGAGTTTATAGTATAAGGCAGACAAATCTGAAGGCCTTAATTCATGTGATTACTTTCTTGGTATTTCACTCAATAGTATCTTGTCGCCCATACATCTGAGATTTACGCTTAAGATTTTCACTAACTTAATCTATCATTGCGTTGCTTAAGGTAGATTGTAGATGTAGATTGAAGATTTGGTGATGACAACTTGTACTGCGACCTTTATAGATCTATTGTACCCCACCCTCTTCCTCTAAGCGTTGGTATTCTTACCCATTTAGAGTGCCTCCTCTAGTCCTGATTCCTCCAGGAATTTCAGGATCTGGGTGGTATTCAAGGACTGCAACTCCTCAGCGTCCAAGCAGTGGTCCTCAAGGTACATCTGTCTGCAGCACTCCGCAGTCTTTGAGCAAATGTATGGGAGTTTCCTCTGCTGAACCATAGAATCTGCATCTGTAATCTTCCTCTAGGCCTATAGTCTTAAGGTGTTTCCTAAGTCTGCAGTGTCCCGTTAGGACTCCTGTCAGAAATCTAAGCTTGTTCCTGTTTAGTTTCAGTCAAGCTTTTGTTCTTTTCTGTTTAAAAGATCCCAGCATTACTTTGCATTGTCTCAACCCTGGAAGTTCCTTCCAAGTTTTCATCCAAAGTTCTCTTATTTCTTCATCTAAACTTTTGTGGATGGTGTTCACACTCATGCCGCAAAAGGGTTCTGGACCTATAAAAGGATTACTGGATCCCTTCTTTGCTAGGGAATCGGCTTCCTCGTTTCCGCCTATACCAGTGTGTCCTGGTACCCAGTATAGTGTTACTTTATTTTCTTTGTCAAGTTTTTTTAGCTTTCCCACACACTCCCATTCCAGTTTGGATCTGATGGTAAATGAGCTAATGACCTTGATAATTCATAATGGCTGCTTGGCTCGATGACAGAATAGCAATTCGTTTTTTGCCATAATTCCTGTCGAGGTTAATTTGTTCACATCTTTCGATTGCATGTACCTCTGCTTGGAAGATACTTGGGAATGTTCCCATGGATCATGGATCAATCCCATGGATTCGAAGTATTTGGTACGAGGTCCAAACACTCCTGCACCAGTACCTTCCTTTGTCTTCGAACCATCAGTATACCACTTGATAGCATTTTGCTCTATATGGTATGCTGAGCATTCTTCGCTCCAATCGGTCTTACTACTACACATTGCTGTGTAGTTTTTGTAGAAATGGTATTTAAATACCATTTTGTTTTACCTCTGCCGATTATTTTAGCAAATTATAAGCCAATAATTACCCAATTATTTTATCTCTGCCTATTCCTTCCTTGCTGAACCTCACAATCGCCGATCTGTCGGCCCTCTCCACGGCAAGGTGCAACTGAGTCAGATCCAGCAGCAGCTCCATTGCTTCTGCCGGGCACGACCCCATCGCTCCCGTGATGCAGACGCACGAGAGTCTTTGAATATTCTCAAGCTGTTCATGCACTTCCCATCGCAACTGCCCCTTAAGTGAGCGTAGGTCTCACTATCATGGTGTAAATCTATCGCAGGATTGTGGGGTTACAACCCCACGTTTTTCCTGCCAGATTTCACTCCATTAGAGCGTGTTTGGCTTTACATACCGCTGATTCAACGTGTCTATTCCATAGCAGTTTGCTATCTAATGTGATACCCAGATACCTTATCTTCTGTTTGTATTCTGCTGCCCGCCCATATACCAGTGTGGGTTGTAGGCAGTTTAGTTTTCACTTTCTAGTAAATGGTATCACCGTGGTTTTGCTCGGGTTGAGTCTCAGTCCCACTGTTTGACATCTATCTACTAGTCACTTTGAGGCCCCACTGTACAATTTCACAGAGCGTTCCCTCAAACTTCCCTCTGGCTGTGATGACTATGTCATCGTCGTATCCTTGACATTTGATGTCTAGGTCATTCAGCCTAGCCAGTAATTCATAAGGTGAAAATACATACAAAATATAAATAAATACAAACAACAGTGTCTGCTTCTGAAATTGCGTTCCCGTCCCTGCCTCTTACGTTATTTATATTTTTTAGCACAGAGAATGGTTATTTGCAGTTACTTGTTTACATTTTTTATTCGTTTTCATTCATGGTATCGAAAGTTATAATCGAATAATATATCAATCGAATTTTCGAATTTAATACGTTAATATAAATATACCTTCAGGACTTAAAAAGAATTGCTTCGAACCAATTACAACGGATTTGTTTATGTATTCCGGTACTGGTAAGCTGCCATACAGACAAAGTTTCTCCAAAATTTCAGTCGGTTTCATCTGATCACGCCACGGACAAGGACCATCCCTAATAACATAAAACGAACAATCTTTAACATTTTCATAATAAACATATTTCTATAAAATTATACTCTCTGTATTCATATTGCAGGCCGCAGTGGGCTCGGTGTTTTGTATACAATCGAGACTCCAAATCGATCGTCGTTTCTCCTATAAGGTCTTTGCGTGTTACGCGATCCCAATCCCAAACACTGAGAGTTAGTGAATGGTGAATCGGAAATGATCCTCTTAATTCGAAACATCTACAATTAAAAAGACTACAATTTAAACTAGGCATATAATGGTAAATTGTAACAATATAATAACGAAATATAATATATAATTACAGTCATATAATTTGCAATGTTTTATAGAAAACACTTTTTAGATAACACTTCATTATATTAATTTAATAATTAACAATTAAATATCTAACGCTGAGTACGTCATAACGGGCTTAACAGAGATAAGATTAGAGAGATCATAATGTTCCGGCAAGACCAAATAGACAAAACTAGATGGACAAGACTGGATAAAACATACTAGACTGACGCGCTTAGAGAAACACGTTTTTTGTTTAAATATGTGCTCAAATAGATAGGTATGTAGTTAAAATGTAGATAATATATGGACAAGATTAGATAATCAGTAGATATTGACTACATATACAAGATTATATAGGTAAGACTAGACAGATACGACTAATTACTACTAATATATTTATTACTCTTATAACTATTTACTATAGTGCTTCTTTTCATGATTTAAGTAGACAACTATGCATTTAGACAAACCAGAGGTGTAAGCGGCCTATGGTCAATTTGGCCCTGGTCATAGGTGCCTTGTTTCAGAAAGGCAACCTCCGCCTACCTCCATATTAGAATAGAATTAGCGACGAAAAACGTGAAAACAGGAAGAGGACGAACATGAGTTAGAAAAGATTGACAATGTCTGATTTAAGGATTTATACTTAACCCTTTCGCTGCTATGGACTGCTATAGCAGTTTAATTGATTTGACGCCCAGGTGCTATGGACTGTTATAGTAGTCCAATTGATTGGGCGGTCAGATGTTATGGACTGCTATAGCAGTATACAGACTGCATGAATTAATTGTGGCTTCATTGTTGACTCACTCAATTCATCTCATCTCAATTGTGACTCACCCCTGCGATAAGACTTAGGATCTTATCGGTGAAAAGCTGAATATTTCACATCCCAAAAAATAACTGTAAGCTATGCGGATAGCCATATATTAATTTTTTAATTTTTTTATGTCTAGTCTTGTCTAGTGTTGTCCAGTCTTGTCCAGTCTTGTCTAGTCTTGTCTCCCTCTTGTCTTTATCTAGTCTTGTCTCTTTCTTGTCTTATCTATGCAGTCTACTAGATTAAAATGTACTTAATTTAATGAATTATCTACAAAGCTAACTGAATTGGATTAGATATATTAGATTGTGCTTTCCATGATCCAGTTAATTATTATAAGTTAGTAGGCTAATTCAAGTTCAAAATGAAGTTGTTGCGATACGAAGCCGCAACATGAAGTTGTCGCAACATGAAGTGGTTTCAACATGACGTTGTCGCACACATGAAGTGCTTTCAACATGAAGTTGTCGCATCATGAAGTTGTTTCAACGTGAATTTGAAGATGAAATGTGGATTCAAGGGGAAAAAATCTCTTCTCGTAGTTCAAACTATATTTTATAGTCTTTGCTTCGAATAGAGATTTTGGTTATAAGTAAATTTGGCAATTTTTGCAAATTATTTTCTCGTTTTCGTTCAATTTTAACACAAAACAAAATAATTTTGCATGTTTTGTATATTCAAATCAACAAAAAATAACAAATTTTGCTACGAATAGATTTTGTTTTTTTTTAATTTGGCAATATTTGCCAATTATTTTAAAATTTTCGTCCAACTTTGACAAAAAATAAATTAATTTTGCAAAGTTTGTCCACTCAAATCAACAGAAAAAACAAATTTTGTTTCCTATAAAGATTTTGGTTTTTGAAAATCTGCCAATATTTGTCAATTATTTTGACATTTTCGTCCAATTTTGACATAAAACAAATGAATCTTGCAAAGTTTATCCACTCAAATCAACAACAAAAAAAAAAAAAAATTTGCTTCGAATAGAGCTTTAGGGTTTTGAATAGAGATTTTGGTTCTTGAAAATCTGGCAATTTTTGAAAATTATTTTGACGTTTTCGTCAAATTTTGACACAAAACAAAATAATTTTGCAAGGTTTGTCCATTAAAATTAACAAAAATAAACAAATTTTGTTTCGTATAAAGATTTTGGTTTTTTTAAATTTGGCAATATTTGTCAATTATTTTGACAGTTTCGTCCAATTTTGACATAAAACAAATGAATTTTGCAGTTTATCCACTCAAATCAACAGAAAAACAAAATTAGCTTCGAATAGAGCTTTTGGTTTTTGAAAATTTGACAATTTTTGCAAATTATTTTGTCGTTTTCGTTCAATTTTAACACAAAACGAAATAATTTTGCAAGTTTTGTCCATTCAAATCAACAAAAAATAACAAATTTTGCTTCGAATAGAGCTTTTGGTTTTTGAAAATTTGTCAATTTTTGCAAATTATTTTGTCGTTTTCGTTCAATTTTGACATAGAACAAAATAATTTTTCAAAATGTGTCCACTCAAATCAACATAAAAACTAAATTTGCTTCAAATAGAGATGTTGGTTTTAGAAAATTTGGCAATTTTTGCAAATTATTACAAATAATACAAAGTTATAAAAGTATTCCGCACGGGCTATAATGTAATGTTCAGAATATTGAGCACACAATCACATCAGTTCAAAAAAGTAATTCGCAACGAAAGGGTTAAACGAATGACAAAATAGCAAATACAATAAGATATCTTTCATATTACAATGTATATAATTTGTCAATAAGAAATATTTCTATATTTAATTAAATTTTTCAATATAGATTTCTCTCTAGCTTATAGATATCTACATTAGATTTTATCGTAGTGAATTACTACTATACACTCTACATTGTAGATGCCACTACCTATATTGATATGTGCGAAATTCGTAATATACTTAGGGTGCCCATATTTCCCCAGGACACAACCGGAACACATGTTAAAAAAAAATTAAATTAATGCACCATATATTTAATTCTGTATTACAATTAGTATATCGGGTGTTTCAGAACTCCACCGACAAACTCTCAGGGCTGATTCTATGATTCAAAACTAAGCATGAAACTCTTAATACATCCGGGGTCAAAAACGTTTACGGGCAATAATGCACAAAACATAATTATTAATTTGTACCAAAAACTTATCGATGTTTTTCTTCCCGATGCGATAAATAAAAAAAAAAACAAATTAGCATTGCTTTACTAAATCATATGTCCACACTGTTTATTGTAATTTGTGTGGTGTGCTCATAAATCTACCCAATAGTGTTTAAAAAATGTATTCATTCGAGGAACTAGCAGATATGCATTTAGCTTGTGGTGCTACTAACGGCAACGGCCGAGAAACTGCAATGATTTATGGAGAACGTTTTCCGAATATGCAGCAGCCTCGTCATACAAATTTGCAGCAATTCAATTTGAGAGTTCTATGACTGATACAGGAGGCGATAGAACAGTTCGCACAGTGGCATTAGAGGAAAATGTCTTAGATGATGTTGACAATAATCTGATAACTAATGTTCGAACTGTAGCACATGAACTTGGAACCAGTGCTTTAACAGTGTGGCGAGTTCCTCCCGAACAACTCTTACAACTTTTTTGAATTCACAAAGTCCAGGAACTAAATTGACTTTGCTCCACGAGTACAGTTGTGTAGATAGTTCTTTAACAGCATACAACTGAATGAACGGTTTCCAGAGTTGATACCTTTTACCGATCAGGCTGCGTTTAGAAGGAAAGGAATGTTCGATAGTCATAACATGCCCTTGTGGGGCGAAGAAAATCCTCACGCAATACATGGTAGAGGTTATCAACACAGATTTTCAAATAATGTTTGGTGTGAGATTACTAGCAACTATTTGGTAGGTTCATTTGTGTTGTCTGATCAATTAATGTCGAATGCTCGATTTCAAGAATTTTGCTCGATTGCAATTTCGGGAAGTCATATCACATGTAGGGAATAACAAAATGCAAATAAATGAAAATATAATTTTATGAAAACTTTCATATTGTCTAATTTTAGCAAACAATTTTCTCTAACAATTTCCACCAATTTCTTGATCGGGTAACTTTTTAACGACTCATTCGAAGATACTTCTAGTTTTACTATTGATTCCATACATCAATATAATTCAGAAAACATATACTAGGAGGTTTAAAATTGCGAAAATCGCACTGATATGGCTATAGACATTTTTGTGCTGGGTAAACTGTTTGGTAAACAATTCTCGAGACATTTTCAGATTTCATAATCAATTTAAGTAGCACTGCAAAAATGTAATGAAAAAATTATTATAAATCAATAATATATCAATAATATATATTTGACTTTAGCGTTTAATCAGCTAATCTAATCAATGCAATTAACTAAAATATTCAGCCACAAACAAAAACATACACTTTACTTAATCGCATTAAAGACCAGGAGGGCACTTGAAAACTGTTTTTTTTGCAATTCAATCCTTAATCTTGTTTTCTTAGTAACCTTAAGTATATTTAATCTTTTTAAAAATGATACAAAATCTACGCAAAATATGTGCAAATAAAATTTGGTATCTATAATCAAATACTCATATAAAATTACACCGTTACTTACTTCGTTGCTAACCTGAATCATAAAACGATTTTATACTTATTTTGAGTTCTGACTTATGATTCATTTTGTGATAAAAACTAGGTTTGATAAAGCAAAAAATACAGTTTTTCCGATTATTATAAATTTCTGTCAAAAATGTATTTTCCATACTTATTGCAAACTTTCTCGTTGTATGGGAAAGACATTATCATATCTTTTGTAAATTACTCGCAGATTCTAAACTTTTTCATAATAATTTATTATTGGTGTTTGAAATCAATTAAAAATATAATATATGTAGCAAGCTGATTTACGGTGTATGGTGAGATGAGGAGGCTGGGCTAGATGTTTGTGAATACAAACTCGAAGTGATAGAGATAAGAGGAATACGGACCAAACCAAACCTATACTAAACACATATAACGTGCGAAGCAACGTTTTTTTTAAATATTTTTACCTTCCAAACGTCGGATTGACTTTTCTAGCGAGATAATTCTTAGCATCATCTACGACTACATCGTGCATCTTAATATGTATATACGGATCACATTTCCCATCGACATCCATGGGCGTTAAGTTTATTCCTCTTATGCAGTAAACGCGAACGATGAAATCCTGATTTTCGTTAGACGGTTGTCCTTGAAAGTAGCCCTTCTCCAGCAGATACCCACTTGGGGTTACATAGTGAAGATTTTCAGGCGGTGGCCAAGAATAAAGAGCGATTTTGCATTTGAGATGGCCAACACATAAGCTTTCATCATCGATTGTATCACCTGTTACTTTTCCTCGGTATAAATTGAATTTGTCCAAAGTATCGGATAAATAACTGAATTCTTTTTGGTTCTCCAATTCATCATCATAAATCTAAAGAATTTATTCATTAAATATATTGTTTCTATCATTTCTCTCAAATGTTTACTTTTAATTTGAAATTTTTATTCTTAAGCGTATTTATCGAATCCACATTGCCCTAAAACAAAGGAAACTTTTAATAACCACTACTCCCATTTTCCAATACAATTTTTGTTACTTCCAAAGAAGAATAATACTTCGTCCACCAATCTATATTATCTTCTTCAATGAATTCTTCTACATCAATAAATTTCTTCTTTTTGACATTTTTCTTTTTTCTGAGAGAAAGACTGAGAGAAAGACAACACTTCAAGCAACATATTATACAACGGCCTAGACAGCACACTCTTGCGTATTTTGATGTTTTCTTCTTCAGATGCTTTGGAAACTTGGGATCTGGTTCAATTTGGTAATATGAATCTAAACATTCATATTACATTAGAAATGATGTAAATTTTATAGTGGGTTTCAAATTTTTTAAACCTTTATGACTTTTCAAACTATCATTTGATATTACTCCGATACCAGCAATTTTCATGTCCCAATCGGCTTTGATCATCGGCAGGTAAATATATTTCTGTATCCTAGTCAGATTGTTTGCAATATGTCTGGTACGGCCCAAGGCATTTGTGTCTAAGAGTTTTATGCTCAAGGCAGGAAGAAATTCGTCATAGTTTGGTAATTTCTAAAAATAACAAGTCTGATATTGTTTTATCTAATTTCAATTTCTCATAATCTCGTATTTTAATCACTTGAAGTATGTTCGTAAACAGATTTCATTTTACGTACAATATCGATATGCTTGATGGGCTCGAGAAAGTTCCGATGACGTGTTAATCTACTCGACCAAAGTTTTTCCTCTCCGCATTCGATAAGGATTTTTAGTTTATCTAAAGGGTTATGACCTCGCTTCAAACGAACTCCCCAAAACATGACCTCCATACGGTAATCGATAGATATTGGACGAATGTCCTCTGGTATGGTCATAAAAGTGTTTTCAGGAATCAAATCTGATTCCTCCACATCGTCTGAAACCTATTTATTTTCAACATTTTACAATCCATTTAACAACCCAGTATTTACTTCTAATAACTCGCAGGCTGCTAAAATGTCTCCAACAATGTTTGATTGATTTTCAATATTTTGCCAGGAAAGTTTTGGAGGAAACCTAGGTGGTCCATAAACTTCGCCTTTAAATTTGATTGTGGGTATTAGGGTGCAGTTTCCTACATGTTCAATTTGATACTAAAAACTGACTTAATGTGATAAAAAATAAATATTTAAAAAAAAATAATTACGCATTTGTCTAAATCCTTAATTTCCACAAATATACTTGGAGGTTTTAAGACTATTTCTTCTTCGTTACCATAAGCAACAATATTTCTGAATAATAATGTTTCATTCCAAATGGGAACACGGGAATTTTTCTTTACCTAGATATTTATATTAATAACATCAACTGAAACTAATCTTCAAGAATTCGATATGATATATACGCATTACACTTTTAAATAAGAAAACTATAAGAAAAGTCACAATAAAGCGATGTAATTTCATGTGCAACAAATGTATGTATGAAAATTTGAATTTACCCTTGTTTTTTGCGATTTTTCTCCAACGATTACAGTAACAAAAAAATCTGACAAACCGGTGCGATCAAACGCCATTATGAATCTTCCTTGATATAAATGAACTCTGCATTGAAATATCTGGAAGAAATAGAATAAATCGTTTAATTTTTGTTGGAGTTTTCAATACTTTTTTTTCAGCAACTTCTAAATAATCCGGCAATTCGTTTTCTTGGCTTTCATACTTGTAACCTTTTGGTATAAGGGATAAGCAATCGTCAACGTGTCGGTACAATCCCAACCACAAGTACAAATCAATTTTACATATTATTGGCGATTTAGTTTTCTTAACATTCTGTTTCTATAAAAATAATCAACTAAGATGATCGTTTCCAATTTTTAATCAAATAAGATTTTACTTTGAAATAGAATGTGCTGACTTTTCCACAATATTTTCCCCTTTGTTCATTGGTTTCACAATAAACTAGATCTTTTGCATGCAACCTGATACACGCTATCTTGATGTTTCCCGATTTTAACCATAGTAAAACATCCGGCCAAGTTTCTTGAGGCTACAAACATAGATAAAGATATTTGCTACTTGCAATTAAATATATTTACATAATCTTCAAGTATCTGCATCCTCTCGTAAAGATCTTGAGCCCTATAGAACGAGTTTTTCTTACTCCTAGGATTGTACAAATTTTGGCACAAATCCTCGATATCTGCCATTTCACGCAAACACATTTTTTTCTTTTCCGTGTCCAAATTGGTTACATAAACTTCAGTTGAATGTTTCATAGTATCTATAAATATTCTCGCAGCTGAAGCTACAGAGTCAAAATATTCCATTAATTTATTTCCAATTAAATCACTCTCTGCATGTTTCTTATTCAACAAATATTCTAGTTCACTTAAACGCACTTTCTGCAAGAAAATTGTTATAAACAATCTCAAAATGAAACTTTATCTAGATTTACCATATTATCTACAATTTTTCCAATCATGTTTGATATATACAGTCGAGTTTGAAGGTTCGGATAAGGAGTTTTTAAATATAAACACGGAAAAGAATTAAGTTCAATGTACAAATAATTTTTGTTTTTTGAATTTGGATAGTAATTTTCCGTGAAAAACTTAGGGAAGATAAGGCGGTTTTCATCGTCGTCGGTTTTCGTGGCTTTTATTCTTCCAAAGTTTAATTCAAAGGATATTGGCGGAGCAAGGTATTTCTGCATTGCCGAAACGTCCACAATCGATAGAAACATTAAAACATCTTCGTAGTTCCAAAGAGAAGACTAGAATACAACATGCTTTGATTATTTAGTTAGTGTTAATTTCAATTTAAGTATACTTCTATTAATGGTGGAATGCTGTCTTTTATCAAGCAATGAGTCTTTGAGTGTATATCACTGAAAATACTGGATTTTAAGGAAATTAAAACTTTCCCGGCATATTCTTCTCCTATGGGGGTTTTTCTGTAAAAATGTATAAAAGATGGTCCAAATGTAGGTAGAAATCCATCTTCCTTATCGCTGGATATTGAACTTAACAAAATATATTTAACACATTTGATTGTTTTCCTTAGGTGTAGTTGGTAACAAAGCTGTAATTTTATTTTTTGGAATAAAGTCGGATACATTTCAGCTATTGTTAAACTCTGGTTCCAAATTGGATTTGTAGTTCTCTTTTTAACCTTAGTTTTAGCCTAAATTTAAAACCCAGAGTTAAAACGAACGGAATTCATATTTTTTCATAGTTTTACAGTTAATCCACCAAACGTAACACGCACAGAAACATTCGGATATTCTTTCTTGTGTTTTTTATTTTTGACATATTCTTCATTTACTACTGGCAATTTTATCGTTTTCTTCTTTATATCAAATCCTTTATGAATGTTGAAAGTGAATAATGCTCGATGTCGTAGCAACGATACACCTTGAGGCAACAGAAGATTCCTGTATAATTGTTAGAAAACATTAAATGTATAAATATTATAGAGAATAGTTATACATAGTATCCCTATAATTACCGGATGTTATGTATAATTTTCAATTTTATTGGAGATTGTGATAAATTGTTTCAATATGCTTATGGATATGGTTCAGAGGGTTATCGAGTTGGTGTGTTGGTAAAATTTTGGTAAATACTAAAACTTTTCGAAATTTGTACATACTTGTTAATTTTATGTGTTTTAAAAATGTAAAGTCTGTTTTCTCAACAATTTTTCTGGAATATCTATAATTTAAAATTAGCTGGTTTACATCTGCAAACGCTAATATGATAAATAAACTGTGCTCCTTGAATAGTAGTTCCCAATCTGTGTTACCCTTTTACCCTGGTAAAAAAATGATTAGGATTATGATAAATGCTTTAACTATCTCGGCATAAAAGTATTTACTTTTCTACTGTACTGTACATGCTATACTAACTAAAAGTACTTACGCTTCCATCAAGTGTTACTTTTACTCCTAGCAAGAAAATATATTACTCAAACTATTTTTGTGACTTTAAAATACATTAATCCACTTCCAAAACTTTGTAATATTTGACAATAAAATACAATCTCCAATATTGTAGGTAAATATGCGTAATCTCTACACGATTATACGAATACACGATTACCATTATACACAGTTTCTTTTTAATATTCATGACAATATAATATTAGTTTATAAAAATCAACAAACCCTTCAATTTCATCATCATTTAAAGGATTTATTATTGGTGTCTTCGGCGTTTGACCCTTGGACAAAATACTTATAATAACTTTAAGATATCCTCTAGTGCCAGCGCCTCCTGATTTTGGAGAATTCAGAACTGCCCATTTGTGAAAGAATTGGTGATCTGAAAACATGAAATTTTATTTTTTATTTGGCGGTGGAATAAGTATTACCCGGTTGTTCCCATACAGTAGCAACATCCATTATAGTATAGCCTAAGATTTTTTTACCACAACACCCAGTTCTGGGCCGATAAACCTAAATAATAGTATTTGTTTGTTTTAGGTATTTGAAGGACGTAATGGAGGTGCTTACGGTAAGTTTTATCGTCTTATCTTTGAGTTCCTGCAGAGTTGTCTTAAATTCGAAAACAAAGTACTATTGAAAATGTTTAGTAATAGTTCTTCTTAAAGTACTAAATTACCTCATTGTAATAGGGACTATTCGTTCTATATCTCACTTTAGTTTTTTTGGTTCGTTTGCCGACTCTCACGTAAACCACGGAGTTCATGTTGGACCAAGCATAATGTTTTCCCTCTAAAATTGTTATAGTCACCAAATATATATCAACCTTTTTCCGATTTGGCATATCAATCCTAAAATGACGTTGACGTTGACCTTGAATCCCTGGTAATATATTATAATAAATTTAATACTATTGTCATAAATAATACATTTTCCTCAATTCCTCAGCTGACGGCTGCTAGTTATTTTTGACCCCGCAACCAGAATGAATTTGTGACTGTGACTTGTATTAAACATACAGATTCATTATCAAATTTTAACATTTAGTTTAAAAACAAAAGACTTGTTAACATGTTTATTTTGTAATATAAGCAGAATTTTATTTAGTTGGACATCACATATTTTCATATTTCGTGTAACCCAAATAACTTTTTTCGAAAAAACGTTTTTATTAAAAGAAACCTTTTATTTGTCCGGAAAAATCTTGTTTCTCAAAACTGCAGCATACTTTTAAATGCATGACAGGTAATTGAATAGTGGGGTAGTCCATCCAAATCTGCGATATCTGTTCACCATATCTTCTGAACATCATATATACATGAATAGTTTCTTCTCTGCCACTGGTGCGTTTATAATGTAAATTTGTGTTTGTGGAATATCCTATTTGTTCCTAGACTAGGAAGAAGTAGATTAAATCAAACTGGAGAAGAAATGGGAGTCGATGTCCAGAAAGTTGTTGATTTTATTCTACTTCCCAGTACTTGAATATACAGAATGTGACTAATTTATATCCAAAAATGTAATATATATTTAAAACTAAAGACAACTTACTATTTAAAATGTGACTGTCAATGTGAATGTTGTAAAACTATTTGAAATTAGGACTCAAATCTTAGATTTAAGATATAACTTTAGTCTTGACACTATCACGTATCTATCTTGGACACTCTTTACACTAGCTTGGAGAAGCAATTTCATAATACCACACACAAAAGACAGAAATTATAGATATGTTTCGTAAGACGTTTCTTTAATGCATAAACATAGACAGAGAACTTTAGGGTGTCCACAGGAGGTTGTGTTATCACCACTGGTTTGGAGCCTGGTAGTTTTTGAATTACTGGCTAGGCTGAACGACATTAAATATCAAGGTTACGTCGATGACATAATCATCATAGCTAGAGGTAAGTTAGAGGTAATGCTCTGTGAAATCGTACAGAGAGGCCTCAAACTAACTAATAGATGATGTCAAACAGTGGGAACGGTGCTTGCCACGGTGATACCCTTTACTAGAAAGAGAAGACTAAACTGCCTACAGCCTATTAGATGAGAGGGCAATAGAATACAAACAGGAGATAGAGTATCTGCATATAACACTAGATAGCGAACTACTATGAAACAGGCACGCTGAGGAAGCGGCTAGCAAGGCTATTAGCTCATACACCGACCGATCCAACTGGTGTGGGACTATGTGGGAGAGCTGAACAAGCTCCGCAGGGAAAATAAAGTAACGCTATATTGGGCACCAGGAGACACTGGTATGGATGGAAACGAAGAAGCCGAGCATCTAGCAAGCAAGCTTTTATAGGTCCGGAGCCCTTTTGTGGTATGAGTATAAACATAAAAGTTTAGATGAAGAAATAAGAGAGCAATGGATGAAAACCTGGAAAGAACTTGCAGGCCAAAGACAATCTAAAGTAATGCTGGGATATTTCAACCAGAAAAGAACAAAAGCTTGCCTGAAACTAAACAGGAACAAGCTTAGAATTCTGACATGAGTCCTGACGGAACATCTGCAAACTTAGAAAACACCTTAAGAGCCTAGACCTAGAGGAAGATTAGAGTTGCATATTCTGCAGATCAACAGTGGAAACTCCCATACATCTATTCAAAGACAGCGGAGCATTTATTCGTAAGAGACAAATGTACCTTGGGGCCCACTGCTTGAACGGAAAGGAGTTGTAATCCTTAAATCCCACCCAGATCATGTAGTTCCTAACGGAATCAGGACTAGAGGAGGCGCTCTATATGGGCCAATAAACCAACGATTAGAGGAAGAGAGTGAGGTACAATAGAACCAGAAAAGTTTTAGTACCAAAAAAAAAAAAAAATAACAAGGATATCAGACTAGACACAATTATTCAGGATAAACAATTAATTACATTAAAATGATGCAAATTTTAATTGGTGCATTTAGTTGTTTATTTAGAAGATTTAACTAAAGAAAAAATTTTGTTACAATATTAACTTTATCCTTATTTACCATTTAAATATAAAATATAGGATTTTGATTAATCTGCGGACATTAAATTCCCTCACTTTGAATTGTAGTTCAATTGCTCTAAATTCTTTCGAAGAGAAAAATTTATCAACAATATTGTAGGCATCATTATTGGACGCGCATTCAAAAAACTTTTGGAATTCGACGCTGCTATTGACCTTCTTATCAATCTTCTCCATAACATCATTAATTTTTAACTCTGGAATAAGTTCATCCAAGAAACTATCCGTATTGTTTGTGGCATTCTTGCTTGGATTGGTTGTGGCTATAGTTGTCATTAACATATTCCAAACGATGTCTATATTTAATCCACAGATTTTATAATATTCTATTAATTCAATGTGTGCAGGAGTATAGACAAATTCCTGAACGAGTCTTGCATAGTCGGGACTATTAATATAGTCGAGTAGATCTCTGAACTTTGGATCTGTGTCGGTATGTTGTTTATACAGATCGTATATATTATCCAATTGTATAGGTTTAATGATTTCTTGAAAATCTTTTTGTAATTCATCATACATTCTTACGGTGTAAATGAAAACGGAGATAAGATATAATACAAATTTCATCTGTAAATTAATTACTACTTGAGTGAAAAAAATATTATAGACGAACTTACCTTGAAGTTATTTCCAAAGAAATTAAGGCAGAAGTAATAAATTTGTTATATATAAAGCAAATGTAGTTGATTATTTCGTGACAAATCATGCCTGGAACTAAGTAAAAAACACATACTATGCATTGGAATTAGATAAATATTTTTAAATGTTTGCTTTCCTTGATTGTTATTAATTTAGAAACAATAATATGCAGATAAACTTTACTTGTAACGATGACAAAAACTGAGAAGGAGGCATTATTGCAGGGGTTCCCAAAGTTTTTCTTAGGCGGGCGAATTTAATATTACCAATTTTTTTGGAGGGCAAAAAAATAACGGTATAAAATCAAAACAATAACCAAGATTTTGTTTTAAATACATACAATTTTTTTTTTTTTTTTTTTATTAGTACAGAAAAAGTTTTTTTTTTATTAAATAATGGAAATAATTTTCAAATAATGGAAACATTTGCTGAGCATGTTTTACTATTTCGGATAATTCACGCATGATAATTCTTTATAAAAATCAAGAATTCTTTTCGGAACAATTTCTTGATTGTTCCGAAAAGAATTCGTAGTATCGATATTTTCCTGTAATTCTATCAACTCAAATTGCATGTCTTAAATGATTAACAGTTCCGTATCTATATGAGACTACTATATTATGTTTCTGTACAAATGTGTAATAACTAGACTAGACATACTAAAATATTTTTTTTAATATAAACTAAACAATATTTTATTAATACAAACGCTTATGGTTAAAGCTCTGTAAGAATTTTTTTAAAATATGAAAATATTTTATTATATCTTATTTGTAATATTTATTATTTATTTTACTATTTACTATTTATTTTTAATAAAAATATTCTCGGGCTTTGCGGGTCGCATTTGGCCAGCGGGCCGCATTTTGGGAACCCCTGCATTATTGTTTAGAGGGAGTGTCTGTTGTCAAAGGGTGCCCTTAGGGCGGGGTACTATCTCCACTCCTGTGAAACATGGTTGTCAACAGTCTACTTGTATCACGAAACTCAAAGGTTTTTACACACAAGGATATGCCAATGGCACATTTATCCGACTCAGGGGGAAATATCCTACTATAATAGCAGAGCTCAGGCAAAAAACGCTGAAGGAGGTAGAGAGATGGCGCAGGGTCTACCCCCCTTCGAGTAAATCCCCTAAAATCCACTTTAGTACCATTCACAAAAAATGAAGAAAATTGAGGACCTATGGCTGCCAATTTTCTACAAGAGCGTCTCTAAAGGTCCTGGATGTCCAACTGACTTCAATCAACACCTTAAAAAAGGCACCAAGAAGTGTAAAATGGCATTAATGATGACTAAAAGAACACTTGGCAAATCATAGGGACTAAAACCGAGCATGGTATACTGGTTGTATACTGCGGTAGTTACACCCATTCTAACATATGGTTCCACGGTATGGTGGACCAAACTAAAGCAAAAACCGGCCATAAAGGAATTAACTTTCGTACAAAGAATGGCATGCTTAGCAATCACCGGATCGTTAAGGACCGCACCAACTTGGGAGCTTACAGATGCAGGTGTAATGGCACTTGGGAGGCTCTGGCGAGGTCAGGGTATACCATGAAATCAATGTAATATCAGAGTCAAATCTCGATATTGAGGGAGACTGAATGCCGAAAAGGCTATTCGATCTATCCTTCAAAACACAACATACGTTGGACAGAAGGCCAGAAAACAATCAAAGTCAAGGTGGGCTGTACTAGTATACACACGGCTCCAAAAAGGACAGTGGAACTGGCCCAAGAATCTATGGATCGTGCCTAAGGTACAGCTTATCTGTGCCCCTGGGATTACATACCACGGCATTCCAAGCGGAAATACACGCCATCACGATATGTGCCCGCGAAAATCTATAGATGGAATATAAAAGTAGAAATATCCTTATTTTCACAGTCAGGCTGCTATAAATGCCTTAGTGTACCAAGAAATTAAATCTAATACAAATTGAAATTGCCTCCAGAACCTCAAGGCTCTGGCAAGACACAACAAGGTCACACTTGCTTGGGTACCGAGCCATAGTGGACTGGTAGGAAACGAAATGGCGTACAAGTTAGCAAAGGATGGTGCTAACAGAGCAAACGTCAGTGCTAGCAGGGACTCCTACATTAAAAAAATGTTTGGAAGAATTGTTCTCCTTCTTTAAAATATTTTCCTTTCTTGATGTGTTGCCTTGTGCTCAATACTTAAATTTAGAGAGATAAATTCTGCGCTCTCTTAAGGAAGTTCATCCTATGCAGGTTAAACATTGCTACTGTTCTCAAGGAAGTGACAGTCGATTTTCAATCTGTCTTTTTCGGGACGGAATAGTTGTTATGGATGGAATAGTTGTTAAGAATGGAATAGTTGGTGAAGGTGGGATAATTGATAAGGGTAGAATTTTCTCTAAAAGATCATGGATTTTCAGATGCGCGACATGCGCTGAAAGCGTCACATGATGTTATATGTGGAAATGGCACAATTTTTAGATCAAAAGTATTAAACACATGCTTGTTGGGTTTCGGTTTAATATAAAAATTATTTGATAAATTCAAACTAATATTTTCATATTAAAAAAAATCCTGTGTCAACGCTATCGTCCGTGAAGATACCAAAACGTCAATTTTAATAGAAAAATGTATAATGTATATAGAACTCAAAGATTTTAAGTACCTGCAACAATTTTCTAACTATAGTTATTTCAAATGTATTACTTTCAATAATGGTTTTCTCAAACGCCCAGGCTGCAATTATAAAAAATGCGAAAAATGCGAGTTTTTAGTTTTCGTTTTTTTGCAAAACTAACGGAAACTTTCGATATCTTGTTTAGTTCTCTAGTTATAACAAAAAATGTAACTTACTGCTTTTAGATAGTTTCGAGTGTTTTGCGTTTTTGCCTTTTTCGGCCGTATCGCCAAACTTAACGGTCAAATAACGATTCTATCCTGATCCACCTAAAATTCCGCGTCTTTTGATGTATCAGATATAAAAATAGCTAGAGGTTTCGATATTCGCGATTTTGAAATTTGCAAGATTTGACATGTCGCGAATATTGACGTGTGGCATATCAAATTACGCGGAATTGGGCGCAGAATACGCACGCGATAATAGTTGTTGGTTTTCTCAAACGCCAAGGCTGCAATTATAAAAAAAAATGCGAAAAATAGAATTTGTTAGTTTTTTGCAAAACTAACGGAAACTGGCGATTTTTGGGCAAATTGTTCTAACTCTAAATACAAGTAAAAAATAAGTTTGGCGACCACAAGCAATTTTGTGGTCAATAAGTTTTGGCGACCAAATTCAAAATTTAAATTATTCAAAACTATTGAAGGGCGGCATCCGCCGACTGGAAAAATATTCTGCAAAACTAACACAGTGCTTTCGTCGTCTGATTCTTTCTCTAAAAATGTGGACAATTTTATTGGTCCATCTGTGGAACCTATTAAGGCGATTTTTTAGTGAACGACGTCACGTCAATTAGATATTCTAGCCAAAACCGCCAAAACACCAAAATTTAATCAAATAGTGCAACAAAAATTCTATTAACGCTTGAAGAATTTCTATCAAAATTTCACTGACCATGGGTATCCATAAAAAGTACTCAGTCTCAAGACTCAGACTCAAGTACCTGACAACATTTAAAAGCTCTGCCATCACCGGAGGCGCCTTGGGGAATTATGTGTCCTTCAAAAGTTTTCTGAAAGTATCTCGCCAATGCTTTAGAATAGAAAATTCAGACTTGGACCACCATATGTGGGACATAGGTACCTACAAAACAGTATTCACTGCAAATTTTGCAAAATCGTTTGGCCACAAAAGTGAAAAATGTGAAAAGCGATTTTATTAATGGGTATCCCTTCTTTGAATTTGGTTTTTCATTTTACATGGGTTTAAATGTAGAACCCGGACGGAGGTTTGCGAAAAAATAATCTCCTTAAAAACGGTTTGTCCCGGGAAGATAAAACTTACAGACTTTTCCGAAGAAAATGTGTTCGATCGAGCAGTGATAAATGCAGGTTTGGTGGAACACGAAGAGTTGGGCAAAAGAAGATTTGAAATATTTCGCTATCAATTCTGTTATTTAAAAAAAAATCCCATGTCAAGGCTACTGACCATGAAAATGTGAAAATATTAACTTCAGTAGAAAAATCTATAATCTACACAGATCTGAATTTTTTTTTAACTAACTGTTATAGTTTTCAAGCTAAAGCTGTTTGATTTTCATTTCACCTTTCCGCAAAACGAACCAAATAAACGGTCAAATAACGGAACTCATCAAAATTATCGATGAACGTCTGATTTATCGATGTCTGTTCTTGGTCATAATTGGTCAAAAAGTTTACAAATCTCGAGTTTTCTCCGAAAACCAATTTTTTCGCTATCGTAGCTTGTTTCAACTGACAGACGCTTGGGCTGACGTTTGTATTTGCGTTTCGCCAGGAGCGCCATTGTGTTTTCTTTGGTGAATTCTCGGTACAGAAAATGCGGAAAATCTAAATTTGGAATCATTTTGCGACATGAGTTGAAGGTGAAAGTGCGAAAATAGTTTTGTAATTGTTTGCCACCGATTGGTGTTTTTCGTTACATCTTAGGCATGTCGTGGTAAGTAAATTCTGATTTTGACGTAGGTACTCTAAATTAGAGGAATTTTAGAAAATTGCCCCCCATCAAACCGCAGCCGGCGAGGAAGCGAAATTTAGAACCCTTGCAGAAAAGAGTTGGAATTTGCAAATTGCAGCGGTAAAAGTTGCTAAAGTTGAAAGACGGCTGAAATATTCGCGGGCCTCTGGGTGAGGCGCACCGTAGAAGCGATTTTTTGCATGGCGCCCTTCCGCCGAAAATTGCCGACATTGCGAAACTAAGTTTGTGTAAACTTAGATTCGAAATGTTGCCAATTTAATTCGAAATGTTGCCATCAAAAAATGTCTGAAAAATTCGCAAGAAACACCCAGTTAGGACTGGGACTATAATGCGTATTTCGTTTTTTTTTTGCAACAACTTTGCCAGTTGCGAACTTTTTAAAACTTTTATAGCCTATGACACGGTCCGGTCCGTTCTGGATCTGCCATTGTAGGACGGGAAGTTTTGTCATTTGTACTTTCGTAGATCTTAAATGCGGATTGACATCCTACCGGTTTTATTTTCTCGGCCGCGGAGACCTCGTGGTTTTTGCGAACCCGCAAATCGGCATACCGTACGCAAGATACACGTTCGTCATCGAACGGTGTAGAAGAAAATGGAAAAGTAGGTGGAACTTCCGTTTCGGCAGCCGCAAACGTCCGGTTTTGCAAAAACATCTAGCGCACGGTCATATTTGCAAAAATTATCGCGCCCTCTTTACATACCCAAAGAGGAAGAACCTAAGAAACCGGATCCGCAAACGGAAAGCCGTTCCATTCAGCGGTCGGTTCGCAATATAACATCAAAAAATCGTTTTCTACCGATTTTTTTGTTCGGTTTTTGTTGGTTCGGTAATTAAATAGCGGAATTTTAATTACTAAAATGGTTTTAATACGAAGACAAGATAAAAAGTACAGAATGAATAATGATTACATAATAAAAAAGAAAGACGGAGTGAGGTTACATAAAGAAAAGCAGTTTAGCAAACTTGACAACAAAATATAAATGACCGTTGAACTTTAAAAGTTACTTATTTATAATCATTCAATTTCCAACACTCCTCCATAACTTTAAAATTTTTATAAGTCTGTAAGTCCAATCGATTCACATAGAGAGAAGTGTCGAGGTCCAGCAAGTCCTTTTGTAAACAAATCAGCTTCCAGTTCAGCAGACGGTTTGTAGTTCACAGCTATCTCCCCACTATTAACTTTTTCTCGAATAAAATGTTCTTTGATGTCAAATGTTTTGATCTGGAGGTGATGAGAGGGTTGCGAGTTAACTCTTGTGCTGCTATGTTATCATTGTACAAGAGGATTTCCTTTTGTTGTATCCCCATGTCAGAAAGTAATTGTTTTAAGTGAAGAGCTTCTTTTGCAGCATCAGTTAAACTTATTTATTCGGATTCATGAGTAAATAACTCGACAGTGCGCTTCTTTCTGGATTCCCAACTTATAACGGCTCCAGCGAATTTAAAACAAAATCCAGTATAAGATCTCCTGTCTTCTGCACAGGAGACCCAATTTGCATCAGCATAACCAGTTAATGGCTGGTTACATTTTTTATAAGCGAGAGCTAAATTTCTTGTTCCCTTTAAATAGCGTAAAACTCTTTTGGCAGCCAGCCAGTGCGACTGATCGAAACAATTATTAAATTGACCTAGAAAACTAACACTGTGACTTATATCAGGGCGAGTAGCAATCGCTAGGTACATGAGTCCACCAATAAAATTTTGGTATGGTAAATCCATTTTGAATTTTGTTAGAAGTTGATCAATATATCTTGTTTGTGAAGGATAAATTGTATCATTTTTCATATTAAATTCTATTCCTAAGCAGTGTTGTAAATTTCTATTGTTACACATTTAATTTACACTTTTAATTTATTTCTATTGTTACAACATATAATTATGTCATCAATATAAATTCCAAGAAGGGTTTTGTCTCCTCCATCAGTCTTTTTGTAAATACATGGGTCAGCTGCAAAAGGTTCAAATACTAACTGCTTAAGCTTTGTATCTTGTTTTTGAAACCATTGACGGCCTGGCCTGACTGTTTTAAACCATAGAGAGACCTTTTAAGACGACATACAGTTTCACCATCTGCTTTTCTTAAACTTTCTAGCATTTTCTTTGCTTTTTGAAGAATAATTGAATTATTTTCTGATTCACTTTCATCAAGTATTATTTCACACAGAAATTTTTCTAAATTTTCTGGTTTTTGCATAAAAATTTCTTCTTCTAACTCCCCGTTAAGGAAAGCAGTTGTGACATCGAGCTGATCTATATGTAAATTTTCTTCTGCTGTTATAGCAAGTAGTAAATGAATAGAGCTTAGTTTAGCAACTGGTGCATAAGTTTCATTATAAGCAAAAATATAAGGGCCCTGGGAAAATCCCCGGGCCACAATGCGCACTTTTCTTCGCTCAATTTCGCCTGATGATTTATGTTTTGTTTTCAGAACAAATTTTGAACCAATTATGTTTGACTTTTCCTTTCTTTTTGTTATTTCCCATGTATCATTTTCCAGATGAGCTTTAATTTCATTTTTTATTGCAGTATTCCATGCTTCAGCATCATTTCCTTCTAAGGCTTCATTTACACACAAGGAGGACATTTCATAGTCCGCAGTCCAAGATGGAGGTTTTAATTTTTCTCTTTTTCTTAACCTTGAATTTTGTACTAAATTTTGTTCTTCAAAAATATTTTCCATCTCATTATTTTGTACTGGAACATTTTCCGGTTCGCTAGTTTCTTATTCATTATTTTCCGTTTCTACTGAAATATTTTCTGTTTCATGAATTTGATTTTTATTTGTTATGAAAACATCAGTTTGATTTTCTGAATCAAGATCTGAAGAGTCTGACTTTGTATCTAAATTTTCAAAAGGTTTTGAGGTTCGACCATTTTTATTTTCATTATAATATTGTTTTATTACTTTTATGTCTCTACTTATAATTATTTTTCTTTTTAATGTATCCCAGATATGAAAAGCTTTGGATTGTTCTGAGTATCCAGCAAAAATACCAGCAATACCTCTAGGTTCGAATCTACTTTTATTCATTTCTTTATTTAGGTAGAATACTTTTGCTCCAAAAATATGTAAATGACGCACTCAGGGTTCATGACCTATCCATTTTTCGAAAGGAGTGCGGCCATTTATGGCCTTTGAAAGTGATCTATTGATCAAGTAATTTGCACGGTAAATAGCTTCTGCCCAAAAATAATCTGGTAGTTGAGCTTCTAGAAGCATACACCTTGATTTATCTAACATAGTACGATTTTTCTTTTCTGATAATTCATTTTGTTGAGGTGTTCTTGGAGCAGACAATCTTCTTTATATTCCATTTTTAATCAAAAATTCATTAAATCTTTATGAGTATACTACCGAGTATACTCACCGTTGTTACTTTAGAAATTTAGAAATACCAGTTTTAATCCAGTAAAATTTTCAATTTCGTTTTTATATTCTTTAAAATAATTTAAGACTTCATTTTTTTGCTTTAGAAAATATATTTTAGTATAACGGCTATGTTCATCAATGAACATTACAAAATATCTCGCCCCGTTTGGTGAAGGGGTGCGCAGGGACCCACCACGTTCGAATGAATAGTCTGGAGTAACTCAGTCACTTTAGGTTCTTCTCTTGTTTTAAATGGTAGTCGAACTAACTTGCCTTTGGCACAAGTATCACAGTCACTTAATTTATCATTTTTGTTAAAATCCAATCTTTTTATAATATTTTTATTCACAGCAGATTTTAGGCTTTCTTCATTTATGTGGCCTAATTTACGGTGCGAAATATCGATAGCAGAAAATGTCTTCTCAATTTTTAATTGATTTGAGAAGTTTACGAATTCTTAATTTTTTGGTATATAGTATAAGCCATTTTTCTTTAAGGCGGTTAAAATTGTATTTCCATTAATATCATATATTTTAGCATTTTCTTTAGTAAAAATTACTTCAAATCCTTTGTAAGTTATTTTTGAAACAGATAGCAAGTTTGAAGTTAATTTTGGAACAAACAAAATCAGGTAAGTTCACAGTTCTATCTTCAAAATTGAGTTGGACAAGGCCTTTGACATTAATTGAAGCTGTATGATGAACTGAGGCTAATTTTAGGTAACCATTGTCGATTTTAGTCAAATTGGAAAATTTACTTACTTCAGAGCAAAAATGTGAAGTACTGCCTGAATCCAGACACCAATCAGTTATATCTGGTTGATTATACGGAGCTGTGGATAGACATCCTTCCACTTTAAAAGTAGATTCATTTTTCTTTTGAAAATTTTCACCAAAATTTTGATATTTTGGTTTAAAATTAGTATTATTTGAATTGTACTGTTTATTTCCAGAATAATTTTTATTCCTGTTTGAATTATAGTCTCTTTGCTCAGTAAAGTTCTTATTTTGATTATAATTTTCTCTTGTATTCCTATTATATTTGTTTTGAAATCCAGGCTGACTATTTTTATAATTGTTATTGTTATATTTTTTCTTATTTTGATTGTATGAATAAAAAGGGTCTTCAGAAGATTCTTCTTCTTCGATTCTTCTAAAATTTTAATTCTACTTTCGATTGCAATACGAAAATTATCAAAATTCGATGGTAAGCTATAGAGCATCATAATGCTTAACAAACCATCATTTATTTCAATCGCTATATCTTGAAGTTTATCTACGACATCCATAAATTCATTTAAATGTTCTCTGACATCATCAGAATCTTTCATTTTCTTTAAAACGAGCTTTTTAAGTAAAGTAGCCTTTTTGGCAGGACCCTCGCTTTGGTAAATACCTTTAGAACTATCCCATATGTCTTTGGACGTTTTGCATTGTTTTACTTGTTTTAGTTCTGAAGGTGAAATGATTAATAAAAGATCTGACCTTGCATTTAAAATATCCTGGTTCCATTTGTCTATTATTTCTTTGTCGGATGTAACTGCTGGTTGAGGATTGTCACCACTAACAAAACCCCACAAATTTACTTTTATTAGGAGAGCTTGGGCTTGTATTACCCAAGTGTCGCAATTTTCTTTATTTGTTGTTGAATGCGATAGTTTGTACTAGCCATGATGCACGACAAAAAGTCACAAAAACATAACCAAAAAAAATACACGTTGAATTTTATACAACACTCGCGGCCGATTTTACTTTTTACACATAAGAACACATAACTGGGTCCATAACCTTTTGGGAAGTAATTAAATAGCAGAATTTTAATTACTAAAATGGTTTTAATACGAAGACAAGATAAAAAGTACAGAATGAATAATGATTACATAATAAAAAACAAAGACGGAGTGAGGTTACATAAAGAAAAGCAGTTTAGCAAACTTGACAACAAAATATAAATGACCGCTAAAATTTAAAAGTTACTTATTTATAATTATCTAATTTCCAACAGTTTTTCGCAATTATCTTTTCAGCTAAGGCTCGAAAATTCAAGATGAATTTCGAGCGCTCCCAATGTTACCACTTTCGTCGCGAACGGTTCAAATACGGCTACGTAGCGGCCCAAAAACTGAAATTTTGTTTTCGCGCCGCACCCCCGGGGTCTACGGCGGAATAACAATATCTCAGACGTTAGCTGATTCTCTAGAATGTTCTAAACATTTTACTACTTCTGCCGGTCAAAAATTCTTTCGCAAATCACTCAAAACGTCCGTATTCATCCTTCAAACCAATTCTCCAATTTTATACATTTTTACCGCCCCCTCAAAAAAGGCGTACGCTACTATTTTAGTTTATGTAATAATAATAATAAGCAGAATGTTTCTAAAGTGTATTGAAAGATTTATCTAATATTTAAAAGGAAAGACAACTTTCTAATAAAAATGCATGTTTCAATTTTGTCTGTAAACTGGTAGCTGTTAGCATTTAGTTAATAGCAAAGCCATGGTGAAATTCTAGTAATATTTACTTATATTAACTTTAATATGTTACCTTATTTTAACTTTTCTTAGAAATAGCAATAATAATTTGCAAGCAATTACTTTTTAAATTGTAGAATATGTTAGATATTTATTAACTTGATTTACTGAGGTGTAATGAAAGAACAGGCTGTGCTTTGGAACACATATGAATTAAATTTTTTTCTCTGCATCAGAATGTATTTATATATTTTTGGATTTGCTACTTTACTTATATATTTATCGTTCTGCTATAGAGGAAGAAATAAATATATTATTATTATTATATTTTTAATAAATATTCTACACAGACAAAAATAGTTTATGGACGGATTTAAATATATGATTAATTATCAAAATAAAACTAGCAAGGATACCAGACAAAATTAGTACACATAGGAAATGTTAAAATATAATAGAAATTCTTTTATTTAGTTGTTTATTTAGCAGATTAATTTACCATCTAAAATTTAAAAAATCTGGAATATTTTTTCAGTTATATTACCATTTTAGCATACGGAATAGAAGTTTTATCAATCTCCGCAGATCAAATTGGCTACTATTTAATGGAACTTCAATTGCATTAAATTCATTCGAATCGAACAATGCAACAACCAACTTGCGAGCCGTGGTATTGGTGGCGCATTTATAAAAGTTCGCGAACACCTCGCTGCTATTAATCTTTTCATTAATCTTCACAATAGCTTCGTCAATTCTCAACTCTGGTATTAATTTATCCAGGAAGTTTCTTGTGGTGCTCTTTGGATTAGGACCTGGTTTAACTGTGGAGATAGTGGACATAAACATTTTCCAGAGAAAATCGATATTTAATCCGCAGTTTTTATAATACTTAATTACTTCAGCGTATACTGCAGCTTTCACAAGTTCGTCAGCGCATCTTGCATATTGGGGAGTTTTAATAAAGCTCAGTGTATCTCTTAAATATGGATCTGTGTTGATCTCTTGTTTGAATAGGATGTATAAACTATCGAGTGGTATATGATTGGTGATTTCTTGAAAATCCTTTCGTAATCCGCCATTGGTTATTGTAGTGAAAAGTAAAAGCGAGATAAGGCCTAATATAAAATTCATCTATAAATTAATTATTATTTGAGTAAAAAAAAAGAAAAATGTTTATGAACGCACTTACTTTAAAAAGTTTACTTAAAAATAAAACGTAAAAATAGTAAACTTGTTATATATAAACCTGTTATTCTTGATTAATTCGTGACAAATCGTCTTTGAAAATAAGTAAAATGCACATACCATATATTAAGATTAGCTAATATATAAAGTATATATTGTATATACTTAACAATATTTACTTTTCTTGATAACGGTTTGTTTGGAAAGAATAATTTGTAGATAAACTTATTTTATTAACTTATTTTTAACGATGATGAAAAGGAGGAATTGTATTATTATTATTCTTCATAAAAATATTAGGTTATTAATGTTGGTGGTGATGGTAATGGGGCCTTGTCTCAAGCTTAAACTGTATTTTTCAATCAATTCTAGAAGAAAGTTTTAAACATATTACCATTCAATTGTGATTGCTCTCTATGTAGGTACGAAGAAGAAGACATAATGCTTTTAACATTTACAGCATGCGAAGTTAGGTTCATATATTTCTGTCCACAGAATTTTTCTGGAACTTCCTTATTCAAGAAATTGACAAATCGGCGATTAGATTTATGAAAAATACATGAGGCAGAAATCTGCTTGTTATAAGACTGATTAAAACAAACTTCAATCTTAAAACCAGTTTACATTACTAATAGTAATGCAATCAATAATTTTAAATTCCGCTTTTCCGATTATTTTTAAGTACTGCCGATTTATTACTTTTTGGTGAGAAGACATTCCAATATCGTTTTTTAGATTTGTAGCATCTTCATCTTGCAAAAAAAATTAAGAATACTCGTATTTCGAACATTTGAAAAATTTTCAAACTGGATCAAGAGCAATGGATGATATTTTTTTAGTAATATTTTTGTAAAAGTCATATTTTTGTATTTTCTTCATAATTGGCGATAATTAAGCGCCTTTACGATAATATTATTGGTGGCCTTACTACCAAATCAAAATCAAAGTGCTTCCTCGTGAACTATTCAATGGAAAGATAACAGGTCATGATCTATTTTTTCTTTTAAAATTCTGACAAATTATTTTTTATTGCCTACCATACTATTACCTACATCTGTTGCAATTCGCACAATTTTAGCAACTGGGATGTGATTTTTCTTCACACAGTCGGTCACTGCATTTTCAACATCTTCTCCTCGTGTTTGACCCTTGAGTGGCAATAATCCAAGGAGTTCTTCTGTGGGACCATCTGATGAAATATAACGAGCAAAGAGGACAACTTGCGCATGTCACCTGAGTCATCGACCGCTATCGATATGGCTGATGCTAATTTAACGTCCTCAACTTGTTATTGGCATTTATTTAACGATATTTTTTGTCCTATCTGTTACAATGTTGGCAGACAATGGTAAACTTTTGATTTTATTCATAATATCTGCTTTATTGTTAAAATTGTGAAAAACTGTGTCAGCCACATTTATAAAACAATTTATTATATACTCACAATCAGTGAAAGGTTTTCCGTTTTTGACGATTTCGTAACTCACGACAAATTTAGCAGTATTTGCTCACTGCATCCAACAGTTAAAAGAGGAGCTTATCTTTATAAAATGAGAATCATGTGAATGTAAAAAATCATTTGAAATGTGAAATCATGTTTATTTTCGAAATGTCTCGACATTAGACTTCTTTTTGCTTGTTAGTTATTCATGGCGAATAAGACAAGTTGGAAGACCAGCTGCATTAGGTACAAACGCAAATCATTCAGTCCATTCAATTTGGAATTCAAGATGTCGATTGGCTATTTTTTTTTCTTCAATGCCACTTTGAGAGGAATTTAGAGTTTCTGAATTATGTCCAAAAAAAGCAAAATTTTGAACTATGCACCGACTTGACTGCGAAACACAATAACTTAAAGAAAGTAGTGTTGTAACGAAGCTCCGACTCCGCCTCCGCAAGTGCGGAACTTCCGCAAGAAATCGTACTTCCGCCGGCGTGTTTTTTTGTGGAGTTATAACGGAGGTTTGTTTACGTTACGACAATCGTTGTCAGAATTGTGCTTGTGTGGCGGGAAAGTGAGTAGGTTATGTCACGTGGTACATGTATCAACTTGTGGGCTCGTTAGATCGAAATTGTTATTGAACTTTGTAGTAGATATTCTTATTCGAATCGCGCGTTGAAGCCGAAAACCAGTGAGATTTGGCTGTAATTTTTGAAATGAATAATAATTATGTAAAATGGCCGGACTACAACATCATTGAAAGGGCATTTGAAATCCAGGCATAAAGTAAAATATGAAGAATTTTGTAAAATTTTAGAACAACGAGAAACGTTGAAATTGAATCAGGTAACGTCAGTTGCACCATTACAACAAGCAAAACGGCAACTGTCCATAGAAGGATATTAAAAAAAAATCAAATGTGGGATACATCACAACCCAAAGCAGAAAAAAAATGGACGATATGATTGGAGAAATGATTGCATTACAAAATCTGCCGTTTATATATAAACTGCCATTTTATCGAAGGGCATTGGTTTTCGTCGCGTAATGCAAACTGCTTTGCCAAATTATCAATTAAGGGGGCGTCAATTTTTTACTGATCATTTATGTGACGAAATATATATGAAAATGGCTACCAGAATTAGACAAATGCCAAAAGGATTTCTTAAACTGTCATTTACCACGGATATTTGGTATGAGCCAAGTGCTATTGTGTCGCTTCTGAGCCTAACGGCACATAGGGTTTCTGAAGACTTCGCCCGTAGATAAATTATTTTAAAATGTTGCTCACTTTATGCTCGCCATAACGGTGATATAATTTGTAACATTTCTCGATGATGCTGCGAAATTGGAACATCCATGAAGAGCATTTGCATTGCTTTGTTAGAGATGATGGATCAAATATGGTCGGAGCAATGTAGGTATTTGGGCGAATATGCATAAAGTGAGTTGTACAGTCCACAACTACAACTGTGTGTAGACATCAATTCCAGATTCTGTGACCTTCCAAGAAATACACTGCATTCTTGGCTTGTTCATTCCAGATTAACTTTCCACCTGTTTTTTCCAATGTCCTGATTCATTGTCCTGAAAAAACCTTTCCAATGTCCTGATTCCATTCATCTCTGTGCTGTTCTACCCATTCTCCAATATTTTTTATATTACATTCTTGTCTGATGTCTTCGCTTAGGGTATGTCTGATCTATGTATGTAGAATAATAAGAAAGGTATGTAGAATATCTGAGGGAATTATTTGTTATGTTTCGATGTGTCTTCATTTCCAGAGTTTCCAACATCTGTTTTAACGGTATCCGCACATGTTTCTGAGGCATATGTCAGTACTGGTCTTACTACTGACTTGTTTACACTGTATTCGCTTGCTACATACTTGGACCCAAGGTATAAATATAAAGTTATTTAATGAAATAATTAAACAACAAGTTCAGTCCGAACTATTACGCTTGGTAAAGTTTGCATTACTTTTTGACATGATGCCATAATGATATTTATATTGCAAGATCTGCATATGGAATTGATAAAGACCAAGCTTCTACTGCCAAAAGAGCCACAGTAGAATCGAATCTAATGGACGATGAACCGTGCACAAGCTTCCAAATTTTACCACCAATACAAAGTGTACGTGTACATTCAAATCTTGCTGACATGCTGAAAAATAGTATTGGAGATGAAGAGGAAACAACAAATGACAGCATGGTTAATAAATAATAAATGAATATAATAAAAATAAAAGAGAAAAGAAGATAAAGATAATTAAACGAAGATCCTTTATTGTGGTGGAGATATAACATTAAATATAAAGTTTTTGTTCCCATTGTTCGCACTTTTCGGCACCGTCAAGATCAGTACCAAGTGAGAAATTATTTAGTGGTGCTGGTAATGTAATATGATGTTACCTATTTTGAATAAAAACGAACCTATTTTTGAATATGATTAGAAAGATTTTATTTCAATAGTAAGATGGGCAGTAGTTTCGGCGTCAAATTATTGATTTTTTTTCCACCTCGGCCTCCGTTAACCTCCGCATCTCCGGAGGCTAAGCGGATGCAGATGCTTCACCTCCGCATCCGCCTAACGCGCTGTGACTGTGAGTTATGAACTTGGCGACGGCGGTCGTAAGACTTCCGAAAAGGAACAGTTCTGTTTCTTTTTATGTGATTTTTTTTTTATGTTTCAATATATTTCTGAAGAGCCATAAGTTCACACTAAGCGAGCCACATGTGGCTCACGAGCCACACTTTCCGACCCCTGTACAAGACCTATGTGCGCAACTTTGTATTTTTCTACTCTAGGGTTGTAGTGTTTAAAGCAGGGGTGGGCAAATCTTTTGGCTATCGGGCCACATTGTGGATGAAAATTCGAGCGCGGGACGCATTAAAAAAAATATTTTAATAGTTATTTGTATACCTCGATCAGGAAATTACAGTTTAGCGTACCGAGACAATAATTATTTTGCCTCAGCAAAGTAATGCCTAGCTGCTTAAGCTAACTGCTTAAGTTTTGTATCTAGTTTTTGAAACCATTGACTTCCTGACTGTTTTAAACCATAGAGAGACCTTTTAAGAGGACATAGAGTTTCACCATCTGCTTTTCCTAAACTTTCAAGCATTTTCTTTGCTTTTTGAAGAATAATTGTATTATTTTCTGATTCACTTTCATCAAGTATTATTTCACACAGAAATTTTTCTAAATTAAAAACTACGCGTTAAGGAAAGCAGTTATGACATCGAGCTGATCAATATGTAAATTTTCTTCTGCTGCTATAGCAAGTAGTAAACGAATAGAGCTTAGTTTAGCAACTGGTGCAAAAGTTTCATTATAATAAGTCCTGGGCGCTGGGAAAATCCCCGGGCCACAATGCGTACTTTTCTTCGCTCAATTTCGCCTGATAATTTATATTTTGTTTTCACAACAAATTTTGAACCAATTATGTTTGACTTTTCCTCTTTTTTTGTTAATTTCCAAGTATCATTTTCCAGATGAGCTTTAATTTCATTTTTTATTGCAGTATTCCGTGCTTCAGCATCATTTCCTTCTAGGGCTTCATTTACACACAAAGAGGACATTTCATAGTCCGTAGTCCAAGATGGAGGTTTTAGTTTTTCTCTTTTTCTTAACCTTCAATTTTGTACTAAATTTTGTTCTTCAAAAATATTTTCCATCTCATTATTTTGTACTGGAACATTTTCCGATTCGCTAGTTTCTTCTTCATTATTTTATGTTTCTACTGGAATACTTTCTGTTTCATGAATTTGATTTTTATTTGTTATGAAAACATCAGTTTGATTTTCTGAATCACGATCTGAAGAGTCTGACTTTCTATCTAAATTTTCAAAATGGTTTGAGGTTCGACCATTTTTATTTTCATTATTATAATAATATTGTTTTATTACTTATATGTCTCTAAATATAATTATTTTTCTTTTCAATGGATCCCAGATACGAAAAGCTTTGGATTGTTCTGAGTATCCAGCAAAAATACCAACAAAACTCTAGGTTTGAATTTACTCTTATTCATTTCTTTATTTAGGTAGAATACTTTAGCTCCAAAAATATTTAAATGACATACGAGGGTTCATGACCCATTCATTTTTCTAAAGGAGTACGGCCATTTATGGCCTTTGAAGGTGATCTATTGATCAAGTAATTTGCACAGTAAATAGCTTCTGCCCAAAAATAATCTGGTAGTTGAGCTTCTAGAAGCATACACCTTGATTTATCTAAAATAGTACGATTTTTCTTTTCTGATAATCCATTTTGTTGAGGTGTTCTTGGAGCAGACAATCTTCTTTGTATTCCATTTTTAATCAAAAATTCATTAAAATCTTTATGAATATACTCGGTACCGTTGTCACTTCGAAAATACTTTATTTTTTATCTAGTAAAATTTTCAACTTCGTTTTTATATTCTTAAAAGTAATTTAAGACTTCATTTTTTTGCTTTAGAAAATATATTTTAGTATAACGGCTATGTTCATCAATGAACGTTACAAAATATCTGCCCCCAGCTTGGCGAAGGGCTGCGCATCGGACCCACCACGTCCGAATGAATAGTCTCAAGTAAGTCACTTTAGGTTGTTCTCTTGTTTTGAATTGTAGTCGAACTAACTTGCCTTTGGCACAGGTATCACAGTCACTTAATTTATCATTTTTGTTAAAATCCAATCCTTTTATAATATTTTTATTCATAGCAGATTTTAGGCTTTCTTCATTTATGTGTGCCAAATATCGATAGCAGAAAATATCTTCTCAATTTTTAATTGATCCGAGAAGTTTGCGAATTCTTCATTTTTTGGTATATAGTATAAGCCATTTTTCTTTAAGACGGTTAAAATTTTATTTCCATTAATATAAAATATTTTAGCATTTTCTTTAGTAAAAATTACTTCAATTCCTTTGTCAGTTATTTTTGAAACAGATAGCAAGTTTGAAGTTAATTTTGGAACAACCAAAATCAGGTAAGTTCACAATTCTATCTTCAAAATTGAGTTGGACGAGGCCTTTTCCATTAATTGAAGCTGTATGATCAACCGAGGCTAATTTTAGGTAACCATTGTCGATTTTAGTCAAATTGGAAAATTTACTTACTTCAGAGCAAAAATGTGAAGTACTGCCTGAATCCAGACACCAATCAGTTGTATCTGGTTGATTATACGGAGCTGTGGATAGACACACTTCCACTTTTAAAAGTAGATTCATTTTTATTTTGAGAATTTACACCAAAATTTTAATATTTTGGTTTAAAATTAGTATTACTTGAATTGTACTGTTTATTTCCAGAATAATTGTTATTCCTGTTTGAATTATATTCTATTTGCTGAGTAAAGTTCTTATTTTGATTATAATTTCCTCTTGGTTGATAATTATTTTGACTATTATATTTGTTTTGAAATCCAGGCTGACCATTTTTATAATAGTTATCGTTAAATTTTTTCTTATTTTGATTGTAAGAGTCTTCAGAAGTTTGTACGTTATATCTAGCCTCCGATTCTTCAAAAATTTTATTTTTTAAATCTTTAGGTTTAGGTAGAGTATCTCTACTTTCGATTGCAATACGAAAATTATCAAAATTCGATGTTAAGCTATAGAGCATCATAAAGGCCGATTCTCATATACGCGACAACAGCTACGCGACGTTTCACGAAATCGCCTGTCAAATAATGATTACATTGTATTCAATGGGCACGTTCTCAATATGGCTACATGACAGTTACTGAAAGTCGGAATTGAGCGCGCTGTCGCTGGGATTATTTCGTGAGCATTCTTTTACGTTTTGTCGCACATCTCATGACGTTTGGAAAGTTTGTTTCTGATTCGAATGACGGATTGTGTCAAAAACGGCGTGTTTTTGAAAATGGATGGAATGAACGACGAAAAAGCAGAGGAATTAATCGCTCTTGTGGCTGATTATGTTGAACCGTATGACTTACAAAATAAAAATTACAGTAATCAACAAAGTAAAGATCTAATTTGGAGAAAACTTTCTTTAAAATTAAATGAGACTCGTAAGTAGACCAATCTTGTCGTAATTAAGACCAATCTTGTTCTTAAAATCTGATGCACCCAATATTTTCTTTTCCTCTTCTTTTCTTTTCATTTGTCACTTTCATAACACATGGCTAAGACGAAAAAACCATCATCGGAACTTGACGAACATGACATTTTGAAAATATAACTTAACCTGAAATGTAGAGAAACTACAGATTTGACATTTGCAGCAAATAATCGCTTAGCATCGACGTGATAATTAGCGACAATTCATTGTGCAACGTCCTGTAGATAGTGTCGCGTATATGAGAATCGGCCTTAATGCTTAACAAATCATCATTTATTCCAATCGCCATATCTTGAAGTTTATCTACGACATCCATAAATTCATTTAAATGTTCTCTGGCATCATCTGAATCTTTCATTTTCTTTAAATCGAGCCTTTTAAGTAAAGTAGCCTTTTTGGCAGGACCCTCGCTTTGGTAAATCCCTTTTAAAGTATCCCATACGTCTTTGGACGTTTTGCATTTTTTTACTTGTTTTGGTTCTGAAGGTGAAATTATTAATAAAAGATCTGACCTTGCATTTAAATCATCCTGTTTCCATTGTCTATTATTTCTTTGTCGGATGTAGCTGCGGGTTGAGGATTGTCACCACTAACAAAACCACACAAATTTCCTATTATTAGGTGAGCTTGGGCTTGTATTACCAAAGTGTCGTAATTTTCTTTATTTAGTTGTTGAATGCGATAGTTTGTACTAGCCATGATGTACGACAATAAATCACAAAAAACATAACCAAAAAAATACACGTTGATTTTTACACAACTTTTTTGAATCCGATACAACACTCGTGGCCGATTTTACTTTTTACGCACAAGAACACATAACTTGGTCCATAACCTTTTGGGAAGTAATTAAATAGCAGAATTTTAATTACTAAAATGGTATTAATACGAAGACAATATAAAAGGTACAGAATGAATAATGATTAACATGATAAAAAAGGGAGGAGTGAGGTTACATAAAGAAAAGCAGTTTAGCAAACTTGACAACAAAATATAACTAAAATGACCGCTAAAATTTAAAAGTTAATTATTTATAATTATTTAATTTCCAACAGTTATACGTCAAAAAGTGACCGAACTTTCGTATAACATGGCGGAAATTAGCACATGCGCACAAAAAATTTCAACTATGAAAAGGTCTATTGTTTGTTCAATAAAAAGTAGTAACATTATCGTCGTATTTTAGACAAATCTCAAATTTTGAAATTATTTAAACGTCACATAACTTTTACTTTATCGGCCTAGGCCGCTAAAGTGACCTACGCGGACTATGTAGTGATCGCGATATAGTCACTTTGAGTACTGCACTACTACTGTACTACACTTCGGTTGCACAAAAAGTTATTTTACGTTTGGAGGGTTATCTTCTAAATTTTATTAGAAATATTTTTAGACGCAGTTTTAAAAGCAGTTATTTATTGTAAAATTTAAAGAAACGCATTGAAAAGAACATTTTTAAATATTAGTATCAGATATTTATAAGGGAACAATGCTCATATAACATATAACAACAAAATATATATTAATTATTTTATCACCATATACAATATTAAATATAACACAACATAACATTGATAGAATGATATTTTCAGATGTAAACTCTTATAACATTGAATTTACAATACATTAAATTTTTCAATAAACTAAAAATAAGAATTTAATATTAAAGAATATTAATGTCTATAAAGATGGCACCCACACCTCTTCAAAGTTGATAAGACTAGAATTATGTGCTCTCTATATGCTAATTATGTGCCAAAATCGCATTATTTTGTGCTCGAAACGTTCAATGAAAATTCAAATTTTACTAGTGGGGTTGCTAACTTACAGTCTCGCACCCACCCATCTTAAAAATTGAGATACCGATACCAAATAAGCACTACAATTATGTGCTCTCTATGTTGCAATGATTATGTGCTCTCCAGATATGCTATTTAAGATTTTTGTGCTCGAACCCTTGTACGAAAAATTCACCCCGAACTGTATTAGCTTTAAGAGGTGAAATCTTTAATAATCCAGAATAGAAATTTTAAGTGACGCAAAATTGTTGCAATAATTACGTTCTCTCCAAATATGCTATTTACGATTTTTGTGCTCGCACATAAATTCTACCCGACGCAAAATCATTGCAACAATTATGTGCTCTCGAGATATCCTATTCGCAAATTTTGTGCTAGCACCCTTAAATTTTTCGAACAATGATGCGAGCACAAAAATAGCAAAAAATACACCAAATAAATTGGCAAAAATTAAGTCAGAGGCGTACCTAGGATAAATGGCGCCTATGGCAAACACCGATCTTGCGCCCCTTTCGGGCGATAGGTTGCTTATGTCTTGTTTTCTAAAGAAAACTACTTTAAAATTGGTTAAAAAAAAACACAAATTAAATCTATTGACTATTAAAAATTTATCGTTCTTGCTTTAGCTGACGCAAATTTTTAAATTATATAACAAGGTCAATTTCTTCGGTCATTTCTCGTTCTATGCTCATTAAAGTAAAATCACATAATCGATTATGGCCCATCGAAGCTCTCAAATATGAAAGTATCAATTTTAATTTGCTGAATGATCTTTCACAACTAGCAATAGAAACAGCGATTTTCAGCAATATTTGCAATGCTATACGCATATTGGGAAAAACGTTTTCATCTCCATTCAGAATTATAAAATTAAGTAATTGTTAGCAGCGTTCTAAAATCCAAAATTTCTTCATATAATTCTTGCCCATCCACATTACAACTGTAGGCTTCTCCAAATTTTTCACAACTCTCTTTCAAGCTTGTTTCAGCTTTAAAACACAACCTTTGCATATCAAGAAGAAATCCCAACTTTCCATCAATTTCTTGTAAACGAACGCTTCTACTTTTTAATTCATTGAATAGACGACTGGCAGTCCATTTCATAACTTTTTCCAATTCTTCTCAGCTGATAAACCAGAATCTCTCGATGTTAATTAATTAATCTCGATTCAAAGTCATATGTCAATATTCGATTATAGAGTTGCTTTTATTAACAGGTTTTAGTGATTCCATTTTTGCGCTTCACCTGCTATCAGAGTCAGACTTTAAAGTCACAGGTACAACAGATTTGAGCTTTTCCTAGCGCTATAGTTCCGAAAAAAGTTACAATCATTACTTTTTCTTTGGCTGCATGGACGCCTACCAAATTGAGTGAATGATTATCACAATTCACAAATATTGCCATGGTGTTTTTTTCTTGATTCTTTGATGAACACCAGTCTTGTTTCCAGCCATAACAGCAGCATTATCATAGCACTGTGACCTTCAATCTTGTAAATTCATATTGCCTTTCTCTAACTACTTCAATTATTGTTGAACCAAGCTTGCAGCGTCCTTATCGCTTATTTGTATAAAACCGATAACTGATTCTTTAATCTGAACAGCTTTTTCTCATAATTTATGTCAACATATGTTACTATCACAGACATTTGTTCACGATGAGCTTGATCAGGAGTTGAGTCAAACATTAGTCCATAATACTTTGCTTTACGTACTTTTTCTAGCAAACTATTACAACGAACAATGGATGCGATGATGTGAATAAACTCGTTCTGTATTTTCCGTGAAAGATTTGAAGTGGATCCAGAATGACTCTCCGCAAATATTAGGTGTTCTTTTACGACAGGGTCAAAATTAAAAATTAGTTTCAACAAACCATGTTTTTTGGGAACAAGATATTTCATCTCCCATCTTCCCATCTTTTGCCTACGTTTTTTAATACACATCTATATAAATATTTTTACGTTATGTACTTTTGCGCGCCCCCCCTTCAGTAGGCGACCATGGCACGTGCAATACCTGCCATACCCTAGTTTCGCCGCTGAAACAATGTATACAGCTTTATTGCCTTTTGAAGCCAATTTTTATTTATTTTCAGCACAATACATTTTTATTTAAAAAAATTAGTCGATAGTCGAAAAATCATGTCATGTACTAAATAAGAAAATTTAACAAATAACTGTTTGTCAAAAAAATCTAGTAGAGCATTATTTCTGCTTCTACGGAAATGAATGAGATAGATTATGATAAAAAAAATAGTCGACAAATTAGCCCATGTTTGCATCAAGTCTAAAAAATATCGACAAGAATTGAAAAAGTTTTTGAGAACAGTTATCGAAGACGCGTTCTTGGCTAGGTCATACAGTCTGCCACTATCAGTTATACAATTATAAACACCCATATGTTGTGTGTAAAAGTCTTACAGAGTTTGGTGGTTATCCATACCGTATTCAAACCGGGTAACGACTGATGTTTTGGACAATGATTAAGAAAGCAATTTTTCTATTCTATATTACCTGTCATAATTCAAATTTTAAATTTTCTGATATACAACAAAAATTGAAAATAAAGGACAGAATGATAAACAATTTTATTTCTATCAATAATAAATAATATTTCTGTTTCACCACCCAAGGAAGTTGTAGATGGAATTGAAAATTTTGAAAATGTCAACTCCCATACCGATGAGAATTCCAGCGAGACGTTGCGCTTGGGGCATGGTGCAAACTTCTTCGAAAAATTCCTTTGACTTTTTACTGGAGATTACATTATATAATTTTTGGAAGTCTTTACTATTGGCTAATATATCGCCGATGGATGCGTAAATTTTGTTTGTGGGGATAATAGTTTCGATTTCTTCTAAGAATCTTTCAACAGGCTTATTGTTGTATCCAATGACAAAGTTGTGTATGAATTCAATGACGGCTTCTACATCAATTCCTGAAAAGTTTAAGAAGTATTTTCTAAATGCTGCCCAAGTTGGGTTTTCTCTAATAACCGCTACAACTTCCTTCCATTCAATGCGTTGAAGATAAGTCACAACTTCTTGGAATTGGGAGTCATTGAACAAACGACTAGTTGTATTTACAAATAATTCCTCTACTGGGAATAGAGCGATAATTTCTTTCAAGTCGTTCCACGATATAGTAGCTGCACTTGCATTGCCGACGGCAAGCAAAGTAAAAAGAAATATTGTGAATTTCATTTAAAAATTTGAAACAGAAAATAGTGATTTGCTCGAAAAACGTGTTAAAATAAATTGCAGCAGAAAACACAAAATGTTGCAATAACATTACTGCCATATCTTTTAATACACGTTTTTATCTATTTGTATACGCTAGAGCACATTTGTAACACATAAATTATAAAATTACTAAAGATAATATTTATATTTTAACTAATCTATGTATATATATATATATATATATATATATATATATATATATATAGATTAGATAAAATGCAAATATTATTTTTTTGTAATTTATATGTTAAAAATGTGCTCTAGCGTGACACAACACACACACAAGTCACATTTACCTTATTTTCCACATAACACTCACACTAATCGGTTATCAACTCGGTTCCTGGGACGTCCACATGCGATTTCAGGACATTGTATTGACAGCTTTGTGCCCTTGCTAACATGGGTTCTGCTGCATCTAGGCGTGGAAACATTGTTCCGAATTTTGTTTATCTATCTATTAATAATCTATTTATCACGACTAATACCGACAGTACGCTACTACTATGTTTTGAAAGGTATTTAATAAACTATTGTCGGGCACGAAATCTGCAAGGCTAATTGTAAATCTGAAATTCACAAACCACAAGCATGTTCACAATACATAATTTTGTTTTAATATAAAATTGTTCAAATATGGCATTGTCCATTATTATTTGTTCCCATCTAAGGAATATGTAGATGAAACGTAAACATTTTACAAAATCAACTACAAATTCTTTGAGAACAGCGACGATACATTGTACTTCTGGCATACTACGAACCTACTCGAAGAGAAAATGAGATATGTCTCTCAATATCTTGGTAAAGAATTCCTTAAAGTTCTAGGCATTGATAAAGACATTCGACGATATGAAGAAAGGCAATGCCAATTTTGGAGTTAAACGTTGAAAACTTTCCAGGATTGCTTTTCCCTAACAGTGACTTTGAGCTTAGGCCACTCCAGTCCTTGAAGATAAACGAAATTCTTTCGAATTCGAGATTATCGTACAAATAATTTCTGGAAATTTGCATTTCTTTTAATGGGAAGAGAGCGATAATATCTTCGACAATACAAATCTGACAATACTTCGACAATACAATCAAAACTGGTAGCGACTGGAAAAATACAATTGGTTTATGTGAGATAAGTTATAGTAGTTCCCTATTTACAAAATTTTAATTTAATTAGAATCGTCTTATATTTGTCTAAAGGTTAAGTATTTCAAGTACCTGGAACAGAAAATTCATTTTATCTTTAATTTATTATCTTATCATTTTGCGTCAGGGAGTATAAATAGTGGATTTGCGAGTGCTAATAAATCAGTTCATACTCCGTTCAAGGTAAGATTTATTATTTTATAATAATATAGAATCACCGAAAATATTTGCAATTTACAGATGAAATTCGCTATTGTTCTCTTCGCTCTCGTCGCTGCCGGCTCTGCTGCTTCTATCAGCAGATCTTTGAAGGATGACTTCAAAGATATCATCGCTCTCTTCCCATTAGAAGAAATGCGCACAATTGCCAGAAATCATTTGGATAACGATGCTGAATTCCAAAGAGTTGTCGCTTATCTGCAAGGACCCGAATGGGCCAAACTTGTCGCCGCTGTCGGGGAAAAGCAATCCTGGAAAGACTTCAAAGTTTACCTAAATGAGGCTGGAATTGATATTGAAGCCGTCATTGCTTTCATCCACGAGCTCATCGCTGGTGCTAAGCCTAATGGTAGAGCTACCCGAGGCATCCGCGAATTCTTGGACGAAATCATTGCCATTATCCCCAAGGATGAAATCCTTGCCGTCGTCGACGATAAACTAACAAACAGTAAGGACTTCCAAGAATTCTATGGCAAGATTTCCAGCGATAAGTCTCGTGCTCTCTTCGATGAAGTTCGTGCTATGCCAGAAGTACAACGCATCGCTGGTGTTCTCAGAGAATTTGGAGTCGATCTTGACAAAGTTCTTCGTTTCATCTACATCTTCCTTGGATGGGAATAAATTATACTTTATAATGTCATATTACGAAAATAAAATTTAAACCCATATTGAAATTAAGTCGTTTAAAAGAAATTAAATATACCTATATCGTTTATAATTTCGTATTTAAAAAAATATTGAAACAAAATATTCATAACTTCACATAATATTAACCTATGGCTGAGTTCTCATCAGACTAATCTACACCCTCGCTGAATTGGAATCTAATAAGTTAATGCAATTAGATTATATCAAATAAAAGCAATAGTATATTTTACAACAAGAGTTGAAAGTGGCGTTTTTTGGTAAGGTGAGAGTTTGCTCACGAGCGCCAGCGAGTTAGCAATCACACCGAACGAAAAAAAACGCTTTCATCTTGAGTAGTAAATGCAATTTTGTCTACTGATATTCGGTTAGAGAATCCATAATTCGACTTTTAAATTCTTCGACGTTTAAAAACCAATTCGAAGCGCAACTGTCCAACTATCGCAACTGTCATTACAAATTTAATCGTTGGTTTGTTCGTTTCCATGGTAATATTGTTGCATTCTCATGGAATGTGATACTTTTCAACTCAATGTCCTAATTTTATTTCGGTTTTTTAAATAGTTTCAGGCCCTTTTTTCGTTTCTACATAAAATATTCCATTGAAATTGATGTAATTAATAAGAAAGTCCATGCAAATTTGGTTAGGTTAGAGTTTTAATCGAGAAAATCATAAATTTAAAATGCTCATTTCATCTTTAGATGTGAAAATATTTTCATCTCTAGAATGAAAAAATGTCACTTTCACGTAGGATAAGCCATGGAAAAATTGCCATTTTCACATATATCAGTAGAAAAAATGCTTTATTTCATTATTTAAGCTCCTTCGGTTACAATAGTGGATCGATCGGACTAAATGAAATTTGTCAAATAAAAAAACTAATACAGCAAAATAAAGAAACAATTAGGAAAATATATTGAAGAATATCCAGGGGTGGACTAGTACTATACATCCCATTTCTTAAATTAAATTAATAAATTAATAGATAAATACATGAAATTACACCGTTTGACAGAAAACAAAAATTAAAGGAATTAACTTATGGGTTGAATTCCGGTTTCATATTCTTCCATGTTATATGGTTCCATATTTTTAAGAAAACAAAAACTCCATCTTTAGTATTTTACAATCATGCATTGATTTTAACTCCTTGTTAAAAGGTTGTTAAATAGTTCATACTATATGGTGGAGTTTTCTCTGTGTTTGTTAACTTATGTCTGGGAAAGATGTAGTGCTCTTGCTTGGAGTCCCTTTCATTGTGTTTTAGAAAATCTTCGAATAAATGTATGTGCTTGAATAAAAACATATAGTTGTTAGTATATTTGCCTCTTTAAACTTTTCTCTGGACGAGTCATATTTTAGGGAATGAAGATAGTAGTATTGCTTGTTTTGAATTCGAGTAGATTAAACTATTTTATTTAGTTTTGTTTGTCAGCTGTCTTATGTGGTCTGACCAATCCAGCGTATTGTTGATGTGGATTCCTAAAAACCTTATTGACTCCTGTATTGGTAACAAATGATTTTCTAGTTAAATCTCTAGGAGATATTTTATCGTGCTTTGTGTAGTCTTAACACGATAATACTATTTTTGTATTATTGCCAATTAGTTTATTCCCGTTAAACCAATTTAAAACTGATGTCATTGCAGCGTTAATATTTGAGCATATCTCCTCCACCGTTTTGTTGAATATCAACAGATATGTAGTCTTAATTCATTATCGATATGTATATGTTTTTTGGGCAAACTTATCGTCCGAATATTGACTTAATTCATTATCGATATGTATATGTTTTTTGGGCAAACTTATCGTACAAGTAAAACTAAATAAAATAGCGGGAATTCAACTATGCAATTAATTTATATAATTTAATGTAAATATTTTATTAATTAATGTAATTTATATAAATTATATGTTAAAAATGTGCTCTAGCATGACACAAAAGACACACACACAAGTCACATTTACCTTATTTACCACATAACACTCTCTCTAATCTGTAATCAACTCGGTTCCTGGGACTTGGACGTCCACATGTGATTTCAGGACATTGTATTCACTGCTTTGTGCCCTTGCTAACATAGGTTCTGCTGCATCTAGGCGTGGAAACATTGTTCCGAATTTTGTTTATCTATCTATTAATAATCTATTTATCAAGATTAATACAGACAGCACGCTTCTACTATGTTTTGAAAGGTATTTAATAAACTATTGTCGGGCACGAAATCTGCAAGACTAAATCTGAAATCTTTAATTACATTTTCACAAACCACAAGCATGTTCTAGCTCTTTGCACCTTAATTACGTAATTACAAGACATAATTTTGTTTTAATATATGATTGTTCAAACATGGCATTGTCAATTATTAATTGTTCCCATCTAAGGAAGATGTAGATTAAACCTAAACATTTTTCAAAATCAACTACAAATTCCTTGAGAACAGAACACATTGTACTTCTGGCATAAGACGAACCTACTCGAAGAGAAAATTAGATATGTCTCTCGATATCTTGGTAAAGAATTCCTTAAAGTTCTAGGCGTTGGTAAGGATATTCGACGATATTAAGAATTTTATGCTTGGGATAATGGCATTCAGTTCAACCATCAATTCGCGATTGCTGCGGGAAGCTCTGCCAAGAAGCTGACCAACAGTGAGAAGGTCGTGGAGAAATGCAATGTCAATTTCGGCGTTAAACCTTGAAAACTGTCCAGGATTGCTTTTCCCTAACAGCGACTACGAGTTTATGCCATTCCAGTCCTTGAAGATAAACGAAATTCTTTCGAATTCGAAATTATCGTACAAATGATTTCTGGAACTTTGCATTTCTTTTAATGGGAAGAGAGCGATGATAACTTTAAAGCCATCCTTCATTAATCAGCTGATTGTACAATCAAAACTGTCAGCGACTGGAAAAGTACAATTGGTTTAGGTGTGATAAGTTATAGTAGTTCCCTATTTACAAAATTTTAATTCAATTAGAATCGTATTATATTTGTCTAAAGGTTAAGTGTTTCAAGTACCTGGAACAGCAAATTGATTTTATCTTTATTTTATCATCTTATCATTTTGCGTCAGGGAGTATAAATAGTGGATTTGCGAGTGCTAATAAATCAGTTCATACTCCGTTCAAGGTAAGAATTATTATATTATAATAATATAGAATCACCGAAAATATTTGCAATTTACAGATGAAATTCGCTATTGTCCTCTTCGCTCTCGTCGCTGCCGGCTCTGCTGCTTCTATCAGCAGATCTTTGAAGGATGACTTCAAAGATATCATCGCTCTCTTCCCATTAGAAGAAATGCGCACAATTGCCAGAAATCATTTGGATAACGATGCTGAATTCCAAAGAGTTGTCGCTTATCTGCAAGGACCCGAATGGGCCAAACTTGTCGCCGCTGTCGGGGAAAAGCAGTCCTGGAAAGACTTCAAAGTTTACCTAAATGAGGCTGGAATTGATATTGAAGCCGTCATTGCTTTCATCCACGAGCTCATCGCTGGTGCTAAGCCTAATGGTAGAGCTACCCGAGGCATCCGCGAATTCTTGGACGAAATCATTGCCATTATCCCCAAGGATGAAATCCTTGCCGTCGTCGACGATAAACTAACAAACAGTAAGGACTTCCAAGAATTCTATGGCAAGATTTCCAGCGATAAGTCTCGTGCTCTCTTCGATGAAGTTCGTGCTATGCCAGAAGTACAACGCATCGCTGGTGTTCTCAAAGAATTTGGAGTCGATCTTGACAAAGTTCTTCGTTTCATCTACATCTTCCTTGGATGGGAATAAATTATACTTTATAATGTCATATTACGAAAATAAAATTTAAACCCATATTGAAATTAAGTCGTTTAAAAGAAATTAAATATACCTATATCGTTTATAAATTCGTATTTAAAAAAATATTGAAACAAAATATTCATAACTTCACATAATATTAACCTATGGCTGAGTTCTCATCAGACTAATCTACACCCTCCCTGAATTGGAATCTAATAAGTTAATGCAATTAGATTATATCAAATAAAAGCAATAGTATATTTTACAATAAGAGTTGAAAGTGGCGTTTTCTGGAAAGGTGAGAGTTTGCTTACGAGCGCCTACGAGTTAGCAATCACACCGAACCAAAAAAAACGCTTTCATCTCGAGTAGTAAATGCAATTTTTTCTACTGATATTCGGTTGCAGAATCCATAATTCGACTTTTAAATTCTTCGACGTTTAAAAACCAATTCGAAGCGCAACTGTCCAACTATCGCAAATGTCATTACAAATTTAATCGTTGGTTTGTTCGTTTCCATGGTAATATTGTTGTATTCTCATGGAATGTGATACTTTTCAACTCAATGTCCTAATTTTATTTCGGTTTTTTAAATAGTTTCAGGCCCGTTTTACGTTGGTACATAAAATATTCCATTGAAATTGATGTAATTAATAAGAAAGTCCATGCACATTTGGTTAGGTTAGTGTTTTATTTGAGAAAATCATAAATTTAAAATGCTGATTTCACCTCTAGATGTGAAAATATTTTCATCTCTAGAATGAAAAAATGTCACTTTCACGTAGGGTTAGGAAAAAAAAAATGCTATTTTCACATATCAGTAGAAAAAATGCTTTATTTCATTATTTAAACTCCTGCGGATACAATAGAGGATCGCTCCGACTAAATGAAATTTGTCAAATATAGAAACTAATACAGCAAAATAAAGAAACAATTAAGAAAATATATTGAAGAATATCCAGGGGTGGACTAGTATTATACATCCCATTTCTTAAATTAAATTATTAAATTAATAGATAAATATACGAAATGACACCGTTTCACAGAAAACAAAAATAAAGGGAATTAACTTCTGGGTTGAATTCCGGTTTCATATTCTTCCATGTTATATGGTTCCATATTTTTAAGAAAAAAAAAGTCCATCTTTAGTATTTTACAATCATGTTTTGATTTTAACTCTTTGTTTAAAGGTTGTTAAATAGTTCATACTATATGGTGGACTTTTCTCTGTGTTTGTTAACTTATGTCTGGGAAAGATGTAGTGCTCTTGCTTGGAGTCCCTTTCATTGTTTTAGAAAATCTTCGAATAAATGTATGTGCTTGAATAAAAACATATAGTTGTTAGTATATTTGCCTCTTTAAACTTTTCTCTGGACGGGTCATATTTTAGGGAATGTAGATTGTAGTATTGCTTGTTATGAATTCGAAAAATGTGTTTTATCTATGACGCGTTACCCCAGAATAGGATGCCGAAACGAATGTGACTGTGAAAAGTTGCTGTATATAGCAGCCTTAGGGCCTCTTTCAGCATCCTCAAGTAAAGTGTCGAGTAGGCTTTCCGCCAGTTAAAGCCACCCGTAACTCCATGTGCGAGTTTCACGACGTTCGAGTAGCACTAATCATAAAATTGACCATCCGTAACTTACTTGCCACGACATCTGCCCATTAATGGGTTTACTTCCCAGTTAAAAATTGTCAGTTGTCATTTTGTTTTGGTATTTATTAATACAAATGGATTTAAATGATTTGATTGATCATCAATTGGAAGAATTAGAACATTCTAGGACGCAACGAGTATCTAGGATTCGTTTATTTAAATTGCGTATTGATTATTTTACGGACCTAGTTGAAAGTGATTTTTTTGACAGATTTCGTCTATCGAAATATGCAGAAAATCAAGTGTATTAACTTAATAAAACATAAAATAATCGCTAATTCACAAAGGTAAGTGGAATTTTTTTCATTATTCAAGTGATTTTACTAATAACCTATAAAATCTACTGAACTTCTTAGCAATAGGTAACCATACGTTTAATCCCTTCTACTATTTCAGAAATCAAGCAGTTGCAACAAAAACAAGTCTGCTACTAACGCTAAGATATCTTGCTACTGGATCCTACTTAGGAAGTGCGGCTGATTTTTGTGGTGTCAGTCCACCAACAGCAAGCCGTATTGTGAACGCTACGTCATTAAATTTGTTACGTCATCCAATTAACCCGTAAGTTGTTACTCAAAGCTTTAATTTCCGTTTGTGAAATTGACATAAGAAACTCGTAACTTTTATTTGTAGATTAACGTTAACTGGGAAGTAACTAATCAACACTTTACTTAGAGATGGTGAAAGAGGCCCTTAGAGTTTCTATGTTAACGTATTGTTTTAATATTCTCAGAGAATAAACTATTTTATTTAGTTTTGTTTGTCAGCTGTCTTATATGGTCTGACCAATTATGGGATTCCCAAAAATCTTATTGACGCCCGTATTGGTAACAAATGATTTAGTAGTTTAATCTCTAGGAGATATTTTATCGTGCTTTGTGTGCAGTCTTTTTTATTCTTGCCAATTAGTTTATTCCCGTTAATCCAATTTAAAACTGATGTCATTGCAGCGTTAATATTTGAGCATATGTGCCTATAATTATGAAAGTGGTCTAATTGTAAGTCAAAATTAAAAAAAATGAGTTTATCAGTTATTTCACACTACATTATTAACACTAAATGAATTTCATATATTTTTGAAATTACAACCAGTACCTAATGGTTCATTATTAGTTAGTAGAGAAGTAAAGAGAAGTAAGAGTTAGTAAAGAAAGCCAATAAAATACTAGGAGTGGTATGGGGAATAGGAGAGAGAAAACTTGGACACGACTATAGAAGGAGGGTGATGATGTTTGATAGCCTGGTGAAAAGTGTGATGATGTATGGAGCGGAAATATGGGGGTGGAGAGAGCAAGAAGGACTGGAAAGGGTGCAAGAAAAATATTTGAAATGGGTGCTAGGACTAGGTAGAGAGACCCCGGGGTATATAGTGATGGAGGAAACAAAGAGAGATGGAATAAGAATAGAAGCAGGAAAGAGAGCAATAAGTTTTGAGGAGAGGGTGATAGAGAGAGGAGAGTGCAGAATTCTGCTTGAGTGCCTCAAAGAAAAAAGAAAAGTAATAGGAAAGGGGGTGTGGAAAGAAGGGAAGCATATCTAGAAAGAAACGGGTATGCAGGAGCGGAGATAGAAAGAATGCGAGAGAGAGGTAGAGTAATGACAGAGGAATTGGTCCAGAGAGATAGAGATGTGCAAAGGCAAGAAAGGAGAGCAAGAATTAGGGAGTCTAGGTACAATGGGAAATATGAAAAAATAATAACGGAAGAACTGCCAAAGTACCTAGGAAGAGAAAGTAGAAAAGAGAGAGTGACAATAGCAAGATTCAGATGTGGAAATGAAGAGTGAGATAATAAATTTTGGATGGAGGATAGGAATAGAGTATGCAGGATGTGTGGAGAAAACAAGGAGACAATAGAACACTGTCTGAACGAATGTTCAGAAATGAGAGAAAGGGACGAGGGTAGAGAAGAGGTTTTAAACGAGGATGGAAGAGGGATAGATTGGATGAAGAAAGTTGAGGAGAGAAGAAGAGCAATATGCGGAGAGGGAAGCCGACAATCCACCCAACAACGGAATTCATCACTATAAGAAACAATATCGGTCCCAGAACAGATCCATGGGGGAACTACAGAAAAGGATCTCAAGAGCTGAATTGGAATAGCAAGTTTAGGTTTTTAGTGATTTATTTAGTTTTATTAGCATACGTTTCTTTTTGTTTCTTTTTTATTTATATATATGTATTGTTTTATGTATAAAATTTTGGAATCCATTTATAAACCTGTAGAGGTAATAAATATACATAAGTAAGTGGTTCATTATTGACGATATTGTAAAAAATGCGTTGAATAAATTTAGTTTAAAATAATGCTGTGCAAAATAACTGATTACTATTTTCTTTTTAATTTTGACTTAGACCACTTTCATAATTATGGGTACATATCTCCTCCACCGTTTTATTGAATATCAGCAGACTTGTACCGTCCGAATATTGACTTAATTCATTATCGATATGTATATGTTTTTTAGGCAAACTTATCGTACAAGTAAAAAATAGTAATTCTAAATGAAGAAAATGTGATCTAATGGGGGATATCATTGGGATTTACGTTTAAAGTTATTAATGGTTAAGATCCAGCAATGTGTATGCTCTGTTTGAATATTTTGGCCGCAGATACCATGAAACCCAATAATTTAAAACGTCATCTAGAAAAGGTATATGTGGACCACGTTGGAAAGACAAGAGAATTTTTCCAAAGAAATTAAAGAGGTTTTTAATCAACAACAAAATGCGTTTTTGAACACCATGTCTGTAACATCAAAAGCATTGCTTGCATCGTATAAGGTTTCTATTCGAATTACTAAATGTAAATAATCTTAATGAAATTCAATGGAAGAAACTTTGGTGCACATTGGCATGGTAGTTACGATGCTTGCAAATTGAATATTCTGATCAACTTAGAAGAATTTACGATATATCTGAAGATATTTGCTATCAATTAATTGAAAAAATAAAACAATCTTTTTTCGCGTAGGAAGTAGATGAAACAGCAGATGTACTTAAGGATGAGCGCGTGTTGTCATATGTAAGATATGTTGTAGAAACTGATGTTAGAGAAGGTAATTATGTTATTCTGTATCTACCTATTGAATGCAATAGTACAGCAAGTGAGGTTTTCAAAAGATTGATAATTTTTTAAATAAAAATTATATTTTGTGGGAAAACTGTATTGAAAAAATACTGGTCTAAAGGCACTAGTTCGAAAGGTGGCTTCTCAAGCACACATTTTGACATGATTCATAAACAATCACTTGTTTAAAAAGATGAAGATCTACTAACAGTACTTGAAGTTATTAGAAGAGTTGTAAATTTTACTAAAAATATCCCATTAAGAGGAACGTCCTTCGAAAAATTGTGTGCTGACATGGATGCAGAATATAGAGCGCTTCTAAATTAGTGTGAGGCACGTTGGTTTTCTCGTTCCAAAGTACTTCAAAAGGTGTTTGTGTTAAAAGAAGAGATCGCCGCATTTCTTACTTATAATAATAGAAATGAAACAAATGTGTTTAATGATACCAAATTATTTGCAAAACTTGCGAGTTTAGTGGATATTTAAAAAAACTGAGTACTCAAAAAAATCAATGCAAGGACCTCAAATATGTATATGCAAATATAATAACTTGACCTGCAGATAAAATAGAAGAAATTTAAGTTATTATTAATAATCACTTGACCAGTCTATGGTCAGTCAAAATACGAATGGATAAGAAACCAATTTGTTATTGAAAAATATGACTTTGGCCTTCCGACAGCAAAGCAAGAAATGATAATTAATTTATCTTGATGGATGATTAAAGCAAATATTTTAACAAGAAAATAATATTATTTTGTTTTGGCTACAAGTACAGAAAGATTTTCCTACTTTGACAAGAAATCTTTAGGAATTTGCCACTTATAACATTACTTATGCGAAACTGTTTTTCCTGCAGTGGCTGTTTAATGGACAAAATATCGATCTCGATTAGTGATTGAAAATATACTGATGATGAATTGATGAATTTTAATGACATTGTCGATCGGCAATGCCGAACAAGTATGGACGTGCCGTGCCACCCGTCCTTGTCGAAAGATGCTGGGCCGAACCGGACGCAACCCGAATCAAGTCGGTACGGATCAAAGGAAACCGAACCGAGCAAAACTATCAACAGCAGTGTGGACTAGGGTTTGGGAATACCCGATCCTTTTAGACTCGGCGAGTCCGAGTCCGATTTTTCGGGTCCGGGTCTAATCTGTCTCGCAATTTAAACAAAAACACGAAAGGATTCTTCATGTTCACGCATATGGCAAAGCAAGGGATACTGTGCGAACTTGCCGATTAAGTTAAGTGGAACTTAGATAATTAGATAAACAAGGGATTTTGAGAATATTATGGTAAATATGTAAATAAAACAAAACTCCACAACAGGCTAGGAGCGGAAGGCAAATGGATGAATTCCCTTCTAAATTGTCTAAAGTTAATTGTTATTCAACTTGTCCGTATTCTTCGACATCATACACGCTCTCGTCAGAATAATAATTTTCATCTTGATCGTCATCAATACCATCTAGACCATGGTCATCTTCATCTTGCAAGCCGGTAATATTTTTCTTTTTATATACTAGATCACAAACAGATAAGTGTATAGTGTGATTCAAACAGAAATTATAAAGACTAGAAGATTCTCGTCCAAATTTCATCATTACTCTTGCACCGTCGCCGGTTGAACCAACTATATGTTTTTAAAATTTTATAATAAATGTATTTAAGTGTTGTTTTACTTTTGCGATGAAAATCATCAGTTAAAAATTCTCAATAAACCCAGATTATACACTTTTCATAGTCAATTCTATGCAAATCGTCCATTTATCAGGTGTATTTTGATACTCGTCCATTTATCAGGTGTAATGCTAAATCGTCGATCTTCTTTACGACGCGGTGTACTAGATAATGCCAAACATTCAAGACCCGAGACTCGTCGAGTCTTAGATCGGGTATCGGGTACCGGGTATTTACCCTTGGACTCGTCGAGTCCGGGTCCGGGTACTCGGACTCATGAAATCGCCAATTTTATGAGGAAATTGTTTAACTAGGATTTACACTCACTATCTTACTAACCTACTTACCGATTCGATTTTTCAAAAATGCAAAAGTGATTTGATAGTATAAAGCAACTTGTATTAATTAACAGACGCATTAATAAAGTGATAAATAAAGAAACATATTTGAGTTGCTTTCATGAACTAGCTAGTCATATCGAGTATTTCAAATAGAATAGGTACATAAACTGTCGGCAAATCATGCAATAACTCAGTTTTACACAATCTGATGGATTTCACTATATACTACGAGATATACATTATAGAGAGACAATAGTGAAATCACGAGCTCAGTGTCAAAAAAAGTATTGGCAGAGAAAAAGGAAAAAAGAAATTTTTCAAAATACAGATTTGGAAAAGTAGGTTAAGAACCTACTAAATATACCTACCTACCTAATGTTATAATTTGAAGCAATTGCTTAATGTTTACATAGATTTTTCTTACATGTGATTAGAGTGTTAGCTATTTTTTAACTATATTTATATACATTATAGAGAGGCAATTGTAAAATCACAAGCTCAGCTTTAAAAAGAGTATCGACAGAAAAAGAAGAACAAAAAAGAAATTCTAAAAAATACAGAGTTAGAACATTCTTTCGTTAATTGCGTAAAAATATACGGAGATAAATTTCAATCAAAGAAGAAACGTGTTGAACCTGAATCTTTACAATCGAAAGAAGATTCATTACCAACCATATTAATCGAGAGTAATAAAGAAACTGAAAAAATAATATTTAGTCCCTTTCTGAATAATCAAATTCAATCATCTGTTATAACTCAATTTTAATGATGAAGCTCAGAAAGTAATTAGTCTAAGTTCTCAATCATTCCAAGCCCCATACGTGGAACATGATGAATGTTCAATGCCAAATGCCTTGTTGCATCATGACAGAAACATTGGTGGCGATGGTAATTGCCTATTTTCATCTCTTATAAGAATTTTACATCTTCAAATATTAAAAGAGAAGTTGTTCGATTCAGTTAAATGTGCGAGGAAATTCGTTCCTGACGGGAGCCCCCTGACCGCATACGTTTTATTATTTAATTTGATTTGTGAAATTAGATTGTTTTAGACAAAAATTGACGGGGACGCAAGAATTTCTTTATAAAAAAGGGGGCGCAGGTACAGAAAGGTTATAAACCATTGCTCTAAACTATCGGTAATTTTCCTGATGAAATCGAAATGTGCGGTAAGGGCTGTAAGAGCTTTTTAGCAAACTAACGCTAACCCTAACCTAACATTAATGTTGCCTGCACTTATTTCAATTATTGGTATTTTGTAAAGTATTGAATAGAGGCATGAGATATTTTGAATATATATGTTTTACCTATCGTAGGAGTAATTTCTGCTCCCTTCAAGGTTCAGTTTTCGTGTCACTAATTTTATTATTATTATCTTATCATCATGTTACATATTTATAATAATATTTATAATCATAATATACTTATATGTAACTATTTTACTGTGCAAAAATCTTTTGCTTCTCTAAATATAATTTTTCTTCGCAGGATATTTTGCTTTCTAAATCTAATATTTTGATATATTATGATATATTTTTGATATTATTCACTACCAGCTAAAATCGAATCATGCAATAAAGATGTCAAAATATAACCAAGAGCCTAATAGGAAAGCTATTTGCGTACAATGGGGCCGATTATGTAAGAGAATCATTAAAAGTTAATTTTAAAAACACCGTTAACATTTCCCATTTAAGGTAATAATAAAAAGGAAGAAATAAAATAATAGAGTCACTAGTGTAGAGATAATAGTTTCCACTAGCATCTCTATTATTTTATTTCTTCCTTTTAATTATTAGCTTAAATGGGAAAATGTTAACGGCGTCTATTAAATAAACTGTGAACTCTTTAACTCTATTATATTCTACATTCGGTGCAGACAATTCGTAATATACTACATGGACAAACTGCAGAAACGAAGCTTAACACACATTCTTTTGACAAAAATTTAATGTAATACTTTTAATACCTATAGCTTGGCATTTAAAATGTGTAATTTTAAGCAACTTTACTCAGAATTCAATCAACAAGGAAAATGTTTCAAGAACAGTTTTTTATGATACATATTTAATGCAAATTAATTAAAAATGGTTACTAATAAAAAAATCACAGTTTAACCAATCAAGTGCGTTTGTGAAAACATAGGTTTTTTATGCAAACGGTTGAATGCTAACGGTTATTTTAGGCAAATAGCTGTTATAACGTATGGTAAATAACATTAGGTTAAAAATGCAAAATATGTTTCGAACAAAAAATACATTTACAAAAACAAAAGATTATTGCTTTTGAATTACTTTTAAATTTGAATAAAATTCCATCAACAACCATCAAAATAATTATCCCCATTACATTCTTTAAAAGAAGTGCAATTGTGCAATGAATCAAAATTTGATTCAAATGCTACTAGGTTAAAGATTAGTCTGATCTTTACTCAGTTATCGGCTTATGTTATGTTAATTATTTCATTAATTACAAATATATAAACGATAGGTAATTAATCTTAAACGACATAAATTTAATTTTGCATTTAAATTTTATTTTCAAAACATGACATTATAAAATATAATTTATTCCCATCCAAGGAAGATGTAGATGAAACGAAGAACTTTGTCAAGATCCACTCCAAATTCTCTGAGAACACCAGCAATACGTTGTACTTCTGGCATAGCACGAACTTCATCAAAGAGGGCACGAGACTTATCGCTGGAAATCTTGCCATAGAATTCTTGGAAGTCCTTACTGTTGGTTAGTTTATCGTCGACGACGGCAAGGATTTCATCCTTGGGGATAATGGCAATGATTTCGTCCAAGAATTCGCGGATGCCTCGGGTAGCTCTACCATTAGGCTTAGCACCAGCGATGAGGTCGTGGATGAAAGCAATGACGGCTTCAATATCAATTCCAGCTTCATTTAGGTAAACTTTGAAGTCTTTCCAGGATTGCTTTTCCCCGACAGCGGCTACAAGCTTAGCCCATTCGGGTCCTTGGAGATAAGCGACAACTCTTTGGAATTCAGCATCGTTATCCAAATGATTTCTGGCAATTACGCGCATTTCTTCCAATGGGAAGAGAGCGATGATATCTTTGAAGTCATCCTTCAAAGATCTGCTGATAGAAGCAGCAGAGCCGGCAGCGACGAGAGCGAAGAGAACAATAGCGAATTTCATCTGTAAATTGCAAATATTTTCGGTGATTTTATATTATTATAATATAATAAATCTTACCTTGAACGGAGTATGAACTGATTTATTAGCACTCGCAAATCCACTATTTATACTCCCTGACGCAAAATAATAAGATAATAAATTAAAGATAAAATCAATTTGTTGTTCCAGGTACTTGAAACACTTAACCTTTAGACAAATATAAGACGATTCTAATTGTATTAAAATTTTGTAAATAGGGAACTACTATAACTTATCACACCTAAACCAATTGTATTTTTCCAGTCGCTACCAGTTTTGATTGTACAAACAGCTGATCAATGAAGGATGGCTTCAAATATATCATCGCTCTCTTCCCATTAAAAGAAATGCAAATTTCGAGAAATCATTTGTACGATAATCTCGAATTCGAAAGAATTTCGTTTATCTTCAAGGACTGGAATGGCCTAAACTCGTAGTCTCTGTTAGGAAAAAGTAATCCTGGAAAGTTTCCAACGTTTAACTCCGAAATTGGCATTGCATTTCTCCCCGACCTCCTCGCTGTTGGTCAGCTTCTTGGCAGAGCTTCCCGCAGCAACCGCGAATTGTTGGTTGAACTCGATTATCCCAAGCATAAAATTCTTCATATCGTCGAATATCTTTACCAACGCCTAGAACTTTAAGGAATTCTTTACCAAGATATCGAGAGACATATCTCATTTTCGCTTTTAATGATAATGATAAATTTTATTACATACTAATTATGACAATCATGTTTTTTTTATTTTTGTAAGATTTGTGTTTAAAAAAGAATTCAAATTTTGTGTGTTTATTTATACGTAATTTGGAATATTATTTTATAACCAGGGGTGAGTTGCCAAATTTTGAACAACCGGCTCGCTATTATTTCGAAGAAAAAAAACGGTAAATGAGTACATTGTATTCATTTATTTTTGTATAGTATAATCTAAATATATATTTTTTTTCTTTTTTTTTTCATTGGCGCTACAGCCCTCTATGGGCCTTGGCCTGCTTTACAACGTCCCTCCATATCCTTCTGTCCTGTACTGTGTGGGGCCATTGCCGCACCTCGCGTACTTTCAAGTTTTTAATAACGTTGTATCTCCATCGTATTCGTGGTCTGCCTCGGCAGGCCGATCTCTATTCGGAGGCAACTATAGCGTCGGAGCTTTTGGGGTTCGGTCGTCCTTCATTCGCATGATGTGCCCGAACCACCTTAGCCTCTGCGCCTTCACATGCCTCACAATGTCTCTTCCCTCGAGTATTCCATCTATTTCTGCGTTGGTTTTTATTCTCCATCCTTCTTCTTCCTGTATCCTTCCATATATTTTTCTTATGATATTTCTTTCGCATCCTCTTAAAGCTTCCTCACCACTTTTGCATAGTGTCCATGTTTCCCCCGCATAAGTGATTATTGGACGGATTAGTGTTTTGTACACTTTTAGATTAGCTTTTCTGCTCAGTAGTTTGGATCCTAGCAGTTTCCTGTTGGCAAAGTATGCTTTCCTCCCTAACATAATTCTGTGAGCGATTTCCTCACTCATCTTATTTTGGCTCGTTAACTTAGCCCCTAGGTAGGTAAACTCGGTCACTTCCTCGTAGTTTCTACCATTTACTTGAATTGGTCTTAAATCTGTCACTTGCTCCCTACAACATCTCATGTACTTTGTTTAATTTTCGTTTATTATCAGTCCGCATGATTCAGATTTTTGTTCAAGTCTCGCTGTTATTTCTTTTAGGTGCTCCCTACCTCTTGATGCGATGTATGTATCGTCAGCGTATGCTCCCACTTGCGCTGCTCTAGTTTTTAGGGTGCCCGTTACGTTCAACTCTCTGATTACTTCCTCCAGCAGTAGGTTGAACAATATTGCAGATAAGGCATCGCCCTGTCTTACTCCCGTTCCTATTGCAAAGTCGCCCGTGAGCTTGGAGTCTATTAGGACTTGCGCACTTGACTCAGTTAGTGTTAGTCCTACAATATAATATATATATATATATATATATATATATATATATATATATATATATATATATATATATACATACATATGCATAATTAATTAATTAATGTAGAGTCCATGTGCCTTGTTCATTCGCAAAAACATCATTATTGTGCCCTTTCCTTACCCTTGTTTCTGTTGCTAATCTGTGATTCTGGTTCATCCAATATGTAACAAAAGGAATGGCATCAAAATTTGCTATTGGTTTCCCCAATAAATATATTGTCAGTTGATTGGATATGTGTTCCACAGTAAGGCTGGTTTTTAATTTTGATGCAATTAAATTCATAAGGCTAAAACCTCTCTCAGATTCTGAACTGCTAATAGCAATTGTGCTTGCTATTTTTTTAGCCCTTAAAATTGGTAACTGAACATTTTTCAGTTGTATGTTTACGTCTATAAAATCACGAAAATCATTAACATCTACTTGAAACTTTAAAATTTCACATAATTTTCTAACCATTTTATCTAATGACCAGGTAGAAGGATCTAAAATTTTGAAGAACTGCACAAACTTTTCATAGTTATCAGTATCATTGTTCTCATTCTTATCCTCATCCATATTTATATGACTAGCCGATAAAAGTCTTGCTTTCATATTCGTTGCCGCACTATCTAATAATTGCTCTCTGGGAAGAGCTACAAATTTATTATTGTAATCAAATGGTATGCATTTGAACTCATTTGATGAAATTAAATTTTGAACTTAAAAAAATTCAAAATTTGAAAATTATCATTCTTGGTTTTAGGGGTAATTTAATAAGCGGCTCGCCGAGTTTCAAAAATTTTAACAACCGGCTCGCGCGAGCCGGACCGAGCCGTCTCCAGCCCACCCCTGTTTATAACCCATCAAATAAATTAAGATAAACAATTAAGATAATACTAAATAAACTATTTATTGGAACAAAGTTCCTTTAGGGAGGTCTCGGTATGAGCGATTCGGCAGAAAACGTATATATGCCGCGGTAGTTTCTTTCTCTTTCTCCCAGTGTATATTTCTATGCCGCGCGCTCTCTCTTTTATTATACGCCGCGTTCCTTTTTTTCTCTTTCTCTCAGTGTATATCTCTATACCGCGCGCTCTCTCTTTCGTTATATGCCGCGTTAGTATCTTTCTTTTTCTCTCACTGTATATTTCTATACAGCGCGCGCTCTCTTTCTTTCTCTTTCTATCAGTGTATATTACTATAATGCTTGCACTTTCTTTCTTTCGCAGAATGACAGACGAGCGTGGTTTATAACCTTAAAACTAAACAAGAAACAAAATTTGTTCAAACGTATTTGTTTTTTGTTGTTTTAAATCATACGAGAGTTATATTGTTTAAAAAAATTATACTCATTATTTGAATTAGGTTTCGAGAAATGGAAACCCAAGAAAATATACAAAATACTGAAAAGAGGTAAGTTAATCAAAAGAAAACTGTACAATTTGAAGCAATTGCTATACACAGTTAGCAATTCCTTCAAATTATACACTTTTCTTTACAGTTTGTTTATTCTACATGTAACTCGAGAGATTGATATTTACTATATTTATATATGTATGTCGTAGTCATATAGTGAAAAATAAGTCAGATTGTATATAACTGAGCCACTGCATGATCTGTCGGCAATTCGAGTATTTATATAATTTGTGTATCTCATGAAATCGCCAATTTTATGAGGAAATTGTTTAACTAGGATTTACACTCACTATCTTACTAACCTACTTACCGATTCGATTTTTCAAAAATGCCAAAGTGATTTGATAGTATAAAGCAACTTGTATTAATTAACAGACGCATTAATAAAGAGATAAATAAAGAAACATATTTGAGTTGCTTTCACGAACTAGCTAGTCATATCGAGTATTTCAAATAGAATAGGTACATAAACTGTCGGCAAATCATGCAATAACTCAGTTTTACACAATCTGATGGATTTCACTATATACTACGACATATACATTATAGAGAGACAATAGTGAAATCACGAGCTCAGTGCCAAAAAAAGTATTGACAGAGAAAAAGGAAAAAAGAAATTTTACAAAATACAGATTTGGAAAAGTAGGTTAAGAACCTACTAAATGTACCTACCTACCTAATGTTATAATTTGAAGCAATTGCTTAATGTTTACATATATTTTTCTTACATGTGATTAGAGTGTTAGCTATTTTTTAACTATATTTATATACATTATAGAGAGGCAATTGTAAAATCACAAGCTCAGCTTTAAAAAGAGTATCTACAGAGAAAGAAGAACAAAAAATAAATTCTACAAAATACAGAGTAAGAACATTCTGGCGTTAATTGCGTAAAGATATACAGAGATAAATTTCAATCAAAGAAGAAACGTGTTGAACCTGAATCTTTACAATCGAAAGAAGATTAATTACCAACCATATTAATCGAGAGTAATAAAGAAACTGAAAAAATAATATTTAGTCCCTTTCTGAATAATCAAATTCAATCATCTGTTATAACTCAATTTTAATGATGAAGCTCAGAAAGTAATTAGTCCAAGTTCTCAATCATTCCAAGCCCCATACGAGGAACATGATGAATGTTCAATGCCAAATGTCTTGTTGCATCATGACAGAAACATTGGTGGCGATGGTAATTGCCTATTTTCATCTCTTATAAGAATTTTACATCTTCAAATATTAAAAGAGAAGTTGTTCGATTCAGTTAAATGTGCGAGGAACTTCGTTCCTGACGGGAGCCCCCTGACCGCATACGTTTTATTATTTAATTTGATTTGTGAAATTAGATTGTTTTAAACAAAAATTGAGGGTGGCGCAAGAATTTATTTATAAAAAAGGGGGCGCAGGTACAGAAAGGTTATAAGCCACTGCTCTAAACTGTCGGTAATTTTCCTGATGAAATCGAAATGTGCGGTAAGGGCTGTAAGAGCTTTTTAGCACACTAACGCTAAACCTAACCTAACCTAACATTAATGTTGCCTGCACTTATTTCACTTGCACTTTATTGGTATTTTCTAAAGTATTGAATAGAGGCATGAGATATTTTGAATATATATGTTTTACCTATTGTAGGAATAATTTCTGCTCCCTTCAAGGTTCAGTTTTCGTGTCACTAATTTTATTATTATTTTTTTATAATCATGTTACATATTTATAATAATATTTATAATCATAATATATATGTAACTATTTTACTGTGCAAAAATCTTTTGCTTCTCTAAATATAATTTTTCTTCGCAGGATATTTTGCTTTCTCAATCTAATATTTTGATATATTTCACTACCAGATAAAATCCTATCATGCAATAAAGATGTCAAAATATAACCAAGAACCTAATAGGAAAGCTATTTGCGCACAATGGGGCCGATTATGTAAGAGAATCATTAAAAGTTAATTTTAAAAACGCCGTTAACATTTTCCCATTTAAGCTAATAATAAAAAGGAAGAAATAAAATAATAGAGTTACTAGTGGAGAGATAATAGTTTCCACTAGCATATCTATTATTTTATTTCTTCCTTTTTAAACAATGAATTTAACCTTTTTAAACATTTTTAAACAATAGTACAATTTAATTGAATTTGGAAATCTTGTTGCTCTTGTTGAGCAATCAATTGGTGAAAAGTTTTCGGAAAGCAAATTATTTGCCGTTTTCTGCGGCAAATATTGGCGAAAGTTTTAAAAATCAGTACGGTACGGGAGGTTCATGAATAGTGGTAGCCATTATTTACTAGAAAAATTGTCTAAAAATATCTATCTAAAAAATATCTTACTTCGCTTCCACGCGACGGACCGAGCTTAGGAACTTCGTTCTTGCTAATTTTATTTTTATATTCTTTACTAGCTGTATCCTATAATTGCGGATTAATGTCGTATAAATATATTAGTTGGTCAAACTGGTGTCCCGTGACCAGTTTATTTATTTTATTTACATAATTTTTTCTCGCTCATGTTACTTTTTACTTTCTCAAGTGAGGGACCTAGAATCAAAACCTGCAATCTACAATTTTGACTAAAAAAAGTTGCATACGTCAAGTTTTTTTTGTACATTTCTGATCCGCATAAAATTTATTCATCCAATATTCGATTAGAAGTATAAAAAACTCAACATACAATAAATGGATGAAGTTCTACAATAAATAGCTGGATAAATACAAAAATAAATTAATCAATCCAAAATTCGGTTACTTCGTACAAAATAAATTACTTCATCCAAAAAAGGTTAATTCATCCAAAATAAAATGTAATCATCCAATAATTGATTTTTTCTTACAAACTATGATTTTTCCTTACAATAATCGATTGAATCGTTCAACATATTCGAAATTCACCCAAAAAAGGTTTTTTATTTTATTTAATAAGTGCAAAATGCAAATTTACGAGTGTATTTAATAATCTTCACACTTTTATTATATGCATAAAAATACTGAAAGGAAAAAAATGTTCACCTTATTGATGAGTGGATTAGCTCGGAAATAAATTGCATTATTCTATCTGCTTATATATAGTATATATAGTGCTTCTTATATATGGTGCATCTATCTTCTTCTTCTTCTTCTTGTTTCCAATAGCCCTACTTTGGACCACGCATGTTCAACTATTGGGCTTTGATCTTTGCCCCGTATTGTCGCATCTTCTGCCGGTTTAGCTTCTTTCCCTCTTCTTTCCAGAGGGTACCTTTCCTTCGGGTTTTTTTCTAAAATCCACGGACTTTCTTCAGTGTTTTTCCTGAAATCCACAGAGTTCCTTCAGGATGCATCTCACAGAAGACTGTTTTGGAGATCTGTTATTCCCACTTCTTTAATATCCTTCTCGGTTTCTGTCAACCAAGTGGTACGAACCTTCTTGTTTTACCAGAATGTGAACAGACTGTTGGTTAGTCGGTGGCCATATCTTGCAACGTGGCCATAGAAAGCGACCCTTCTTTTCCTTGCACAGTCAGAGAGCCTCTCAATATATTCGTAGAGCTCAGAGTTATGTCGTCTTCGGAATTCCCCACCTTCCTTTACCGGGAATGCCTAGGATCTTCCTGATGATTCTCCTCTCTCTGATTTCCAATTTCTCTACCAGACCTTTTCGGTTCAAGGAAAGACACTCCATCTCTCTTTCGTTACACGCCGCGTTAGTTAGAAATAAAATTTGAAGGAATCAAGTCCTTGTTTATAAAATTCTTTTATTGTGAAGATATAATTGTATTTTGTATAAAAAAATTGTTTGTAACGAACAATCAAATTTTGGATGGATCAACCTTTTTTGTACAGTTAAACCTTTTTTGGGCGAATTGATTTTATTTTGTACAAATCTATCAATTATTGTACTAAACCATTATTATTTGTAAATTCAATCGATCATTGGGCGTTTATATTTTATTTTGGACGAAGTAACCTTTTTTGGATGAAGTAATCGTTTTTTGTATGAATAAACCAAATTTTGTATTTTTCCAGATATAATTTGTAAAAAAGCATCTATTTATTGTACGCAAAAAAATCCAAGCCTTTTATTTTGGACGAAGTAACCTTTTTTTGGATGAAGTAATCTCTTTTTGTATGAATAAACCGAATTTTGTATTTTTGCAACTATTTTTTGTAGAAAAACATCTATTTATTGTACGCAAAAAATCCAAGCCTTTCTGATCTACTAGAATAAGTTTTCAGTGAGTACCAAATATGGCAAAATCCTATGTAAAATCGGCTTTAAAAGTTTTGGTCAGAAACAAAACCGGCAATCTCCGTGACACTTTCAGCATCAAAGACGTAAATCTCCATTTTGACCAATCAGAGATGGTGGTGGAGTTCACGTGATTACCAATTCTGCACGTGCGTTATGTTTCGTGTTACAAACCTTGTTTATGCTTAGTTTAGTGAACAATATTGAATTGAATGCTGCAATGGAATGTTTGTGTCTCCTGTTGAGCCGAATAGGGCTCGAAAAAAAATCGAGATCCAACGACATGGAAAAGTAATGTGCGTAAAAGTGCCAGGTAAATTATTTATCTTGTAGTAAATACTTTCATACAATGGCTCATGATGTGTATAGTAAACTAAAAAATATGAAATCTTTTACATTATAGATACTCTTCAAAACAATTACCAGAATATCCAACCTGCGGCCATAATACAAAATCATATCAATGTGCATCGTTGACTATGAAAGAGATTAAAGAATTTCATACCGCATTTTATGCAACAAAAGATAAACTTTTGCAAGATGCGTTTATTTTAAAGTATTGCACGGTTGAGGTGTGCAAACGTCGTCGTCCCAAAAATGAGGAACACAAGGCAAAAGCTACAACTGTAAAATGCTTTGTAAGAAATTCTTTAAAAGAGAACGTTCCTGTTTGCCAGTCGTCGTTTTTAAAAATATTAATTATTACAAAACATCGCTTGTCACACGTCATGAAACATTTTGCGAGTACCGGCCAAGCACCAACTGAAAAATGAGGGGGAGACAGGAAAACTCCTAAATTCGAAATGACACAAGCGGCTGTTCAAAAGTTTATTAATAATTTTAAGTGCATTGAATCTAATTTCTGCCGTTCATCTACCAAGAGATCATACCTTCCTTCAGATTTATCTATACAAAAAATGTATAAAATGTATGATGCGCAGTCTCCTCCAGAGGAAAAAGTAAAGCTGTCGTATTTTCGAACAATTTTTAACACAAAGTAGAATTTGAGTTTTACAACACCTCGCACTGATGTGTGCTCTATTTGTCTACAACTTACAGAAAAAATAAAACGCTGTGCAGAAGAAGAAGAAAAGGAGAAGTTATCAACCGATAAAAAAATTCACAAACTAAGGGCAGATGCTTTTTTTAAACTTGGTGACAATATCGTTTTACTGCCAAAAGAACTTGGTTCTTCCAAAAGTACCAGATCAAAGTGCCTACTACTCAAGGCAGTTGTACTTGTACAACTTTACAATTGTACAGGGTACATCAAAATCTAAACTTGGCAAAGAAAATGCTTTCTCCTATTACTGGACAGAAAATGAATATGGTAAAGGTTCCAATGAGATAGCATCCGCTGTGTTTGATAGGCTTAATAAAATAGATTTCAGATGTAACCAAAATATTACTGTTAGGTTAATGGCAGATGGATGCAGCGGCCAAAACAAGAATAGTGTTCTTATTGGAATGTGTTGTAAGTGGTTGGCAGCTGATGCTCCATTGAATGTTGACAAGTTGGAAGTTGTCTTCCCAGCAGTAGGCCACTCCTTTTTACTTGCTGATAGGGTGTTTGGCCACACTGAGAAAAATATAAAAAAACTTGAAGTAATAACACAACCTGAAAAATATCTAGAACTATTTTAAAAAATTGAAACAATTACCCATTTGGGTAAGGAATGCATTGTTTATGATTGGAAAAAAAGTGTTAAAGATGTTTTAAAACTCCCGGGAACATGGCACTTTCAATTTAAAGAAACCAAACGATTTTATCTTAAGAGGTGTCGGACTGGTAATATTCTAGTAAGAGGTGAACTTTATTACCAAAACGATCTACAGGTCTTTAAAGGAATCACAAAAAGGGGAAAACAGCCAAGAATGATAAACCCTTATCAAATAAGCAGCGGTCTTCAGCAGCTTAACAACCTCAAATTAATTGATGTAAACAATCTACTTACCAAACACTTTGGAAATAATTGGCGAAATTTGGAAGAACTCCAATTTTATGATGATATTATTCCTACCGAAATACCAAGAAATAAAAATGACAATCCAGATGAATTGTTAGAAACCAAAGAACTCCATAATGAAGATGATGTTAATTGCGAATTTATCCCAGAAATTCCAATGGTTTTAATATAAACTGGATTTTGTTTAATCACTATTTTCTGTATTGTTAATTTACAAGTTTCTATTATTTTTTATTTTTATTCTATGTAAATGTTTTGAATAAAGTTTTGGTTTTGCATTGACGTGCATTTAATTGCTTATTTTATCGCATCCATTTCAGTAACAAAATCGGCAATCTCCTACTTTTGGAAACAAAGGCCGCAATGTCCATATTTAATTATTTAATTTTGAAAAATACTTACGAGTTTTAGGTATAATTATAATTCATTATTGCTTCTACTCATATTAACTTTAGCATAATATAAACTCCTTCCCTTTAATACCAATAATAAAGTCATAGCAGTTTTTCCTTAATATCTCGAAACTATGAAAGTGGGAGATTGCCGGTTTTGGTTCTAGGCCCCTCAAGTTACTAATTTAAAATTTGATACATACAAGCAATGTATCAAGTGTATCTACTTACTTTACCTTATCAAGTGTATTCAAAACACTACTTTCTTGAATAACTTCCTATTTAATTGCTTAAAAAAAGTTGCCCAACTTTTTGTGTGCAACAAAATAAAGTCAAAAAGTCAAAGTGTTTGCTGCAAGGTCAAAATAACCGTATACACATGGGACTTGCAATAACTTCGGCAAGTCACTAAAACTTCCAGAAGTCCACTTGCGCCACTTGCGTTTACATGTTGCAAGTCGCTTGCGCAAGTCAACTTGCGCATATTTTATTGCTAGTGGACACTTAAATTAATTTAATTTAATGAACTAATTTTTTTTTTTTAATTTTAAATGCGAATTACAAATATTTGTGAATAGATCTATTTTTATTTTTTGTAATTGCATATTGTTTGTTTTATTTCAATACGTTTGTTTAATAAATCACAAGTTTCTCAACCATCGTCTTTCTTGTTAAAAACAGTAATAATTAAGAAAGGTAAACTATCTCATTATTTTTGTATATGGATCATTCCATATCAAATCGACCAATAGTTGGAATCGACCCCTTTCAATTTGAATGAAATTTGGTGGGAAGTTTTCTTTTTTCAGAAAATGAAGTTCTACAAAAAGTTTTTCAAAAGTTATGCAAAATTCAAAATTCCACTATTTTCCCAATTGTTCAATTTTGTTTTTTTAATATCTCGAAAACTATTATAGTTACAAAAAAAAGACCAAGATTCGTTATGAAGAGGATACTTGCAGCTATGAAAAAAAATTGGAAAAAAAATTTGAAAAATGCCAAATTTATAAAATTTTAAATTTTTTAAAATCGTCAAAATTGACGATGAACATTAATTTTTGACTCAATTTTTTTTGTAGAATAGAACTGATCTTAAAAAATCTTGAAATTTTCAAAATGATGTTTTTTTCAAAATTACAATTTTTTTAATTTTGGCAAATAAAATAATTTTTTTTTCTACCTTTGTTAAGCAATCATATAATTTTGTAATTTTAAGCAGTAAAAAATTTAATTAATGATAAAATAATGTAAGAAAAGAATTATTAACATTTTTTTGGTAATAGTTTGAAAATTAAGTCAGTTAAGAAGTGTTACACTCCGCCATCTATGTATCTACTGTAAAAAAAATTTATTGAGCAAATTGCCATCGGAGACCTCACCAGAGGTCTTTATTTTTTGTAATATTTACATTTTTAGAGCTTATTTAGATCGTGATTTACTAATAGCTAAGGTAACAATAATAAAAAAATAGTTATGGAGAAAAAAAGGAAAATTAATAGATTGTAAAGATTTTTCTGATCAAAATCGTGTTTCATTGAATACTAGAAGTGGTACAATATACCAGGAAGTAAACTGTGTATTTCGTGTATTAAAAAAATCGATGAAGAATTGAAAAAACATCATGAAAATAAATTAGAAGCATCTAAACAAACTATAACTGCTGAGAACTGTGGCTCAGAAAGTATCTCTGGAAATTTAAGTTTTACTCCATCTGAACCACATAAAACACCTGACCAAGAGGAAACCCCACTACTGACTCAAAGCTTGCAGGAAAAAATGTCTTCTAATTTATGTGAGAATTTGCAATTATCAAACGCTACAACTTCAACATCTGACATCTGCAGCTCAATCAGCGAAACTTTTACTCCTACTGAAATTAATCTTGATCGCCTCAATACTGTCGCCAAAACATTCAATCTATCTCCGATTAAAAAGAAAAACATAGATCGATCGAAAACTTACGTTCAAAGGAAATATCATGACATAAAATCTAAATTGCAATTATTCTTTGAAAATGTAATAGAAGATACTTTTATTACGATTCAAAATTGATCATTGATGATAACCCAGAATTTACCGGAAAAGAAATAGTAATGCAGTTGAAAGAAAAATTTGATAATAGCAGCAAAGGGAGTGAAAAATTACAAATTTTATCTGTCTTGCCGTCAAGTTGGTCGGCAGAAAAATTGTTGACGTTTTTGGAGCATCAACTTACATGGTAAAAAAGGTAAAACAAAAAGTAACAGAAGACGGCATTTTATTTACTCCTGTCAAAAACAAAGGTCATCTATAGGTCACTATTAAAAAGTACTGAAGACAAAATTCAAGAATTTTATAGAAATCAAGATGTCAGCAGAGAATTACCGGGTAAGAAAGAGTATAAATCTGTTCATGAAAATGGTCAACGAGTACAGAAACAAAAACGGCTAATATTAGCTAACTTGAACGAAATGTATTATTCGTTCAAGCAAAAATACCCATTCGAAAAAGTCAGTTTTTCAAAATTTGCAAGTCTTAGGCCACCTGACTGTGTTCTTGCTGGTGCATCTGCTACTCATGTGGTATGTGTTTGTCTCATTCATAAAAATTTCAAACTTACATTTACTGGTGCAAAACTCGAAAAACTGAAACTTAAAGACGAAAGTCAGCCATTTTCGTCATATCGGGATTGTTTAAAAATTGTTATTTGTCAACAACCAACGAATGGCTGCTACTTTGGAACATGCAGTAATTGTCCCGGCTCGACAAAATTGCGAAGTACAATCGAAAGTCTTTTCATCGATAATTTTGTAGATAAAGTAATGTATAAAGAATAGATTCAAGTGGATCGATGTTCTTTGGAGACGGTTATAAAAAAAACTGATGACTTTGTCGATCACTTGGTAGAATCGATTCCAAAATTACTTCAGCATGACTTCATTGCTCAAAAACAGGCTAAATATTTTCAAATTACAAAAAAAAAACTAGAAGTTGGACTTGTTGTTGCTGACTTTTCTGAAAATTACTCGTTTTTACTTCAAAACAGTGTCCAAGGAGTTTATTGGAATAATAAACAAGCAACAATCCATCCATTCGCTTGCTATTATAGATCTATTACTGAGAATGGCGATGATACAATAGTACCTTTAAGTTCGGTAATAATTTCAGATTGCTTGACGCACAACACAACTGCGTTTACAGTTTCCAAGAAGTTTTAACTTTATTTCTAAAAAATAAAGTACCGAACATTTCTAAAATAATCTATTTTTCGGATGGTGCAGTAGCTCAATATAAAAATCGCTATAATTTGGTCAACTTGCTATATCATGAAGAAGATTTTCAAATCAAAGCTGAATGGCATTTTTTTGCAACGTCGCATGGAAAAGGCCCAAGCGATGGTTTGGGCAGAACAATAAAGCGATTGGCTAGTCGAGCTAATCTTCAATTAAAAACTGAAGATCAAATTCAAACACCCCATGAGCTTTGCAAATGGGCAAAAAAAATGTCAAAAATGGAATCATTTTCGACTTCGTCTCGGATGAGCAGATTCAGTGCACTCAAAAGAAACTGTACAGCAGATTTAAAAATGCTGTGCCAATACAAGGAATACGTAGTTTTTATGCCGCCGTTCCTATTTCGAATGAACTAATAAAAATGAAAACCTTATCATCGTCTGAGCAAGGAAAAGATTTTCTATTAAAAAATAAGGACATACGATTTCGTCGAAGAGCCAGCAATTAAAACCAGGTAAAAAGACGGGAATATTACGTGTCTATCAATATATTGACGTGTATTAGTAATGTATTGATATCAAATTTTGACTTAAAGATTAATAAAACCCTAACTTTTTTCAGATTAAGAAAAAGAACTGAGGCACTAACATCAGAAAAAGGATTGAAAGAAAACTTAACTTAACTTAACATAAAGGTACAAGTATTATTTATGATATTCAGTATCATTTATATTATTTGCCAAAATTAAAAAAAAATTAATTTTGAAAAAAAAAACATTTTGAAAATTTCAGAATCTTACCTCCCAGTAAGACCAGTTACGGTATTCTACAAAAAAAAATGAGCCAAAAATTTAATGATCATCGTGAAGTTTGACGATTTTTAAAAACTCAAAATTATATAAATTTGGCATTTTTCAATTTTTTTTTCCAAATATTTTTTTTTTATAGCCTCAAGTATCCTCTTCAAAACGAACCCTGGTCTTTTTTTTTAGCTAGAATAGTTTTTGAGATATTCAAAAAATAAAATTGAACAATTTAGAAAATAGTGGAATTTTGAATAACTTTTGAAAAAAAAAAAAATTTTTTTTCCTTTAGTATAACTTCGTTTTCTGCTAAAAGAAAACTTCCCACCAAATTTCATCCAAATTGAAAGGGGTCGATTCCAACTATTGGTCGATTTGACATGGAATTACCCATATAAATTTAAATATATGTAGTTACAATAAATGCTACTGCTAATCACTGCTGACTATATAGGAATGTGTCGCAATCAGCGACAGAATCTCAAGTAGAGTGGATGTGAGCATCGTATCGAATTAGTAGATAAGTAGTTACTGGTTATTTTACTTTGAATTCACTAGCCGCAAGATGGGGATTTGTAGTGTGTATCACAATAACGCTATCATGCTCACCGTGACAATATCACACGTGATTGAAAAGTAGCCGTCACTGATTACAGGCAGTTTTTTAAATAAGATATCACGTAATTTGTGATTAATTTAGGGTGCAATTTTTATTTATAACTGATTAATATTTAAAATCTTAAAAAATAGTATCATATTATTAATAATATCATTGATTTGTCCAATTGAAAATTGACCAATATAAGATTTTGCATAGCAACTAATATATTACCTTTTTATTTTCGAATATCGAATAACTATAAAATGGACTCGCGCCACTTTCATAATAAACGGCCCTAAAGACAAGTGATGACCGCACGACATGGTGACCGCAGCAAGCTCTGTTGCTGCGGTCACCAGAGCTTGTCTTGAAAGAGGATGTCAGAGGATGTCTTGAAAGATCATCGCTCTCCTCCCAGTAGAAGAAATGCGTGCAATTGCCAGAAAATATTTGAATAACGATCCTAATTTTCAAACAGTTCTTATTTAAACTTAACTTGACGATGCTGTTGGGGAAAAGCAATCCTGGAAAACTGAAAGAAAGAATATTAAATTTAATTCGAAATTGACACAAGTCTGCTAATTACATATTGAAGCGGTAAAGAACAATAATGAAGACTTAAGGACTCAAGTTTTGATATTTTCAGCGACCAAAGCGAAAAGAACAATGAAGAATTTCATCTAATAACTTACAATTGGTTTTAACACCTGTTCATTGATAAACATGATACTTATCTTGCACTCAAGTAGCACTAGATTTTTTATATGTCTATAATGGAAAATTGTATTGCCACTTCATATACTCATATGTGATGAGATAAGATATAAGATGAGGAAACTGATGAGTAAACACTTATAGGTGGTACAAAAAATACAATAAAATTTACTATGTGTAAATGTTATTTAATTCACAAATTGACCAATAACATAAATAAAATATAATTATTAGTACGGTGCGGCTCCTGCATTTTACTGTTTACGGAAGCCACGTGGTCAACAAGAAAAAAGCCATAACCTGATAAATGAAAATAATTATGAACATCCATAGACGCGTTTCTGCCTTTCGCTTCATCAGTATGGACTTATCATATAATCTCGAATTGAATCAAAATTAAATGTAAACTAACAACTTACTCAGTATGTCGTGTTCTTAAATGAAATGAAATTATCTCACTTATTTCGCCAGGTCGGACATCTTGTCGGACCTGCGCTGTGTTTTACAAACGAGTAATATAAAAAATAGGAAAAAAAATTACTATGTAAAAATTCAAAACTTATGACAAACGATATATAATTTGATTCGGGCATATATAATAAGCGTGATAACTGATTTTTAAAGTGTTCCATGATATTCTAAAGAACCTACTATTTCCAAAAATATATATTATTTCTGCAGGATACAAAGTTTTATTAGAAAAGAAAGCAATTGAAATTCAAACTTTAAAATGAGCTCGAAAACGATAGCTGATGTGATGGCGTCTGCTTGTGACGTCAGGTGTTATTAAATAGACCGAAAACATTAGGTAGCCAAAGAAAGAAATCAGCTATTTTGTGTGTTAAATATGAATTCTAAAGTGTATACCTAAGTGATGTGCGGTCGCTCAGTGCGTTAATACGTCAATAAAAACTCCAAACAATTTTTTTGTTTCCGTTCCACGCAACAAAACAATGCGACATATGTGGTTTAATCTTGCACGGCGAGATCCGACTGCTATGAGTGTAAATTCTCCAATTTATTTCTGTGAAGATCATTTTGACGTAAGTTTTTACTTTATGTCATATATACTAAAATGGTTTAACTAAATTTATTAATAAATTAAATCTCTTTTGAGGTTAGATTTCGTCTTGAAAATGTTCAGCACTTCTGCTCTTAATGGGTACTTATTACATGGGTACTATTACATGGGTACTATTCATTTTCCAGTTGCCAAATAAAGTCCCCTAAAATTTGAACGTCAACCAGGTAGAAGAAAACGAACGTCTAATACTACAGAACGACCATAGATATTTACTATTTATTCTCAAGAAACAAAGTAAGATATTAATTGAAGAGTGTGTGAATGATTTAGTAGAAATATTACTACTAAAAATTTGGAACTTGTTTATATTCATTACCATTTGTTTATATTCAATCATAAATAAATTGGAAATTAACTCTATATTTTTAATTGAGTACTTGATAGTATTTTTGTCTTATTTTTACAAAGAAAGCAAAGAAATTAGTAGACAAGAAGAACATCAACAAGAACATCATCAAAAGAAGACTGCGGATAAATTAATCCAAATACACTTGAGTCACAAGTTCAGAAGTAAAGGCATCCAAACGAAAATTTAATTAGTAATCCAGATGACATCACCTATCAAACCAAATGTCCAATCTATTTGTACATTACCATTCAAGATTACAAGATGCAGTACCACCACCAACCCATCTACATCGACCTTTGACTATACAACTACTGAACAATCTAAATAATATTTGTTATACACCATCGACAGTATACTATCATACACCATCAACTTCAGAATGCAGTGAGTTGATGGAAGATGATAAAAAACAAAAGGCATCGAAAATTCTAGAATATACATTAAGTAATATTATAAAGAATCCACGTTCTTGCATTGGTATTCCTAAAACCTGTTGTTACTTAATAGGTTTCATTGAAAAAGATACTAATATTTATGCTAGTCATATAGGTACTTATTTAAAAAAAATAGATTAAATAACTCATTTAGAGAGATCACTGATTTTTCAATGGCTCCAACTTATGCTAGCAAAATATTTTAAAAAGATATTCCTTTGTTAGATTACATTCAGATTCCATAAAAAATAATTTCTTTGTCTTTGTTTGATTTCAAAAACTCCCTCAACATCAACAAATCAACTCTAGGCAAATGAAAGAGCTATTTGCCTTGTAAAACCTTATTCCATGTTTTGAGATCACAAAAGTAAGCAACGGTTCAATGAAAATCACTAAATACTTTATAAATGCAGGTAACAAAAATTAAAAAGTGCAGAGATCGTAAAAGTGCGTACGAGGTTTACTAATGCGTGACGTATTTCACTCTTATTGGTGTTCCACTTAGCATGGCGGACTGCTGTATTTTATAGTTTTGTTTTATTAAAAATATTAGCAATCTCTTACTAAATATGAAAATAAATACATTTTTCATAATCGATTTTCCCATCACATTAGATAAACACAATATTTTTGTATTGAATTGAAAAATTCACTATGTTTTTACCACACTTATAATATATAAAAATGTTATATAACTTATTATTCACAGTTATATAAATTTTTACACATATCACAACTCGAGTTTCAACATTTGACGGTCATTTTCAACTTGAAAATAATATTTAATATAGCCCCAATATAACATTTTTATATATTATAAGTGTGATAAAAACATAGTAAATTTTTCAATTCAATGTAAGTATGAATTACCACGTAGTAACTGTCGCAACCATCCTATGCATACAACATTTTTGTGATTCTCGGTTACTGTCATCATGCCCATTGTATACTAATTAAATCTGACTATCTGACTATCTGTTAATTTTATTTGAATTAGAATGGTTTGCTAATTAGGATGTAAAAATCTTATGTTTGTCATAAACGAGTATCAAGTACAGTATGTACATATACAGTATGTTGATTTTATCTATTATTTTGTATCTTATCATTTTGCATCTGGGAGTATATATAGTGCCTTGTTACTGTAAGCAAATCAGTTCACATTTTGTTCAAGGTAAGATTAGTAATATAATATTAATTTATAATCTCAGAAAATATTTACAATTTACAGATGAAATTCTCAATTGTTCTCTTCGCTCTCGTCGCTGCCGGCTCTGCTGCTTCCATCAGCAGATCTTTGAAGGATGACTTCAAAGACATCATCGCTCTTTTCCCATTAGAGGAAATGCGCGTAATTGCTAGAAATCATTTGGACAACGATCCTGAATTCCAAAGAGTTGTCGCTTATCTCCAAGGACCCGAATGGGCCAAACTTGTCGCAGCTGTCGCAGATAAGCAATCCTGGAAAGACTTCAAAGTTTACCTGAATGAAGCTGGAATTGATGTTGAAGCTATCATTGCTTTCATCCACGAGCTCATCGCTGGTGCTAAGCCTAATGGAAGAGCTGCCCGAGGCATCCGCGAATTTTTGGACGAAATCATTGCCATTATACCCAAAGAAGAAATCCTTGCCGTCGTAGACGATAAATTAACCAACAGTAAGGACTTCCAAGAATTTTATGGCAAGATTTCCAGCGATAAGTCCCGTGCTCTCTTTGATGAAGTTCGTGCTATGCCTGAAGTACAAAGGATCGCTGGTGTTCTCAGAGAATTTGGAGTCGATCTTGACAAAGTTCTTCGTTTCGTGTACATCTTCCTTGGATGGGAATAAATTATTTTTATGTCATATTAAGAAAATATAATTCAAACTCAAAATGAAACCTTAGTCTTTTAATTTCATATTGCTAAACTAGGCAATAAAAAAACAATTCCAGATGAAATAATAATTATTAATAGAGGGAAATCATATAGCTAAAACGTCCGGCAATGGATATTCATGTCGTCCAGTTTTTAAATCTTAAATAAAAATACATATATTATGGATTTCTTATTTAATAGAGAAAATCTATCTTAACAAAAATGTGAGCATTTTGATATATTAATTATTTATAATTATTAGATATATAAGATTTCAATTCAAATGAAATTAAGGAAATCCGATTTAGGTACATAAAAGATATATCAAAATGAATAAATCAAGAATATTTGCATTGGGTTGCAGTTTAGGATGGTTACAGTAACAATAAGGAGAACAAAATATAAGTACGGTACCAAAATTCTAATTTAGTTCTTTTGTTTGGAGATACAATTTTACAAATATGTACCTAGAGGGTGGCGCAATACTAATAATTTGAATTGGCTGCCATTTTGTTATAAATGAAAAAAAAAATAATAATAATAAACTCAAAAGTTTTCATAAAAAGTTTATTTGAAAGTTTAAAATTGGTGACATTGGAAAAAAATATATCGTTCAAATGGCCTAACCGATAAAAACCTCCCGACCATAAACCTCCCGAGTTGATGCATAATTGCGCTCGTTTCACGACATTTTGAATTATTGCTCGCAAAATATCTGGCTCCAAATTGGCGATTTCTTCGTCAATGTTAGCTCTCGAGACTTGCAAGGTTTGTTCGTTCTCAATGCGAGAGCGGAGAGCAGGCAATGTATTCTTTTCTAACATTATAAATAAATACAATGTTTGCTGTTGTAAACGCGAGATTTTAAAAAGCCCCAAAGGAAGAAGTCTGGTGCTGTTAGACCTAGCGATCCGGACGGCCAGTTCAAATCTCCAAAATGGGAGATCAGTCGACCTGGAAATTGGTGTATCAAAATCTCCATAGTCACCCGAGCTGTGTGAGCGGTCCTGTGGACACCAACAATGATCGAGGCCCAATGCAGCAACTTGCGGCAAAAAAAACTAGTTGTAACTGTCGCCATTTACGCCATTGGCGTCTTCAAAAAAATAAAGACCAATCACTTTTTCACTGCAAATGCCGCACCAAACAGTCTCTTTGAGGATATACAATGGATCTTCTTACATTACATGTGGATTTTCTGTGCCCCAGAATCGCAAATTATGCTTGTTAACATAACCGCTTAAGTGGAAATAGGCTTAATCGCTCATTATGATTTTTGATTTTTGGCGAAGTCATTCTCTTCTTGCACCAAGTTCAAAAGAGTTTGGCAGTAAGTTAACCCTGTCCGACGGTCAGCAGGCAGCAATTCGTGAACAGTTTACAATTTGTAGGGGAACATTTTCAAATCTTTCACCAAAATCCGTTGCTAAGAACGTCTGCTGATACCTAATTGTGTGCATCGTCGTCTCGTTGATAGTTGTGGAATCTCTCTAACGTTGTCGGCTAAAGCAGCGATGTTCTCTTTCGAACGAGCACTACGAGGCCGGCCACTTCTTGCGATATCTGTAGTGGACCCAGTTTGGCCACGTGTTCAGCCAAACGCTTAATTGTTAGAGCACATGGAACACGACGACGAAATTCACGTTGCTTTAAAACAACAGCCTGAGAATTTGTCAAATAAGCAGTAGCAATAAATTCACGATCTTGAGGTGTGTATCGCTCCATGGCTTGTTGACAATTAATTCACTATATATCTACATCATAAATGTCAAAGCACAGTGACATTTAGCGCCGTCTGCAAAAATAACAGCCAATTCAAATTATGACACTACTTTTGCGCCACCTTTTTCTTATATTTTTATATATTTTATATAAGTTTAATAATGAGAAAGTTGGCAAATTCTATTAAATTCTGTTCTTCAACAAACATTTTAAAGAATTTCTAAAACATACACCTGCTTCTCTACGGATGCGAAAATTTGAAAAAATATTATTTGTTTTAAGAATAACTTTTTTTCAATCAAATTTTATTTAATTGACTTAAACAAAAACTTGTTTAGGCCGCCACCGTGTAGACCCTACACAGTAGAGTCTTGACTAGAGATTTTCAACCCGCGGCCCCCGTGCCGTTTGAGGTTCAAGACAAATTCCAATGCGGCCCAAAACAAAGCCGTAAATTTTTTATTTCAACGGCATAAACCAAAAAATTTCACAAAGTCGTAAACCTTTACACATATTTTATTTTTCTCTTGAAAGGAAATATTTTTGAGTACGTGGATATGTGTGATTGAGGAAGGTCACGCTGACCAGTCAAGAATCTCTATGCGAATGGTGTGTGTCGTCCTAACGCAAAGTCTATATTCCGTCTTACAATTTAGCAACACCTGACACTTCCATGGCTAACATGACTTAGTAAAAATTTCCCACAAAAAGTTTCATACGAATCTAGTTTGGCATCATTTAAAGCGAGTGTAAATGGTAGCACCCAACAGACGTTAAACATGCAGAGCAAAGGCAGTTTATTTACAATCATGCTAGAAAGAACATGTACTATGTCTGTATATAAAACATAGCTACTTAGCCTAATGTTATCATTTAGATTTCGTACTGCAAGTAGTTAAAGATACCGTGCAAAACGTCCTTAGATAGTAAGACGACTAGAATCCGACTGGCGTATATAACTATATCTTCTTCATATTCTCAGATGTTGTAGCTTAATGTTTAAACTTCTAGTCTTTTTCAAATTTAGATAATTATCTGAATCATCTGCAAGTACGGGTATTATAAGTCTTTTTTTAGAATAATAAGATGAACACCTTTTGACTCAACTTACTGGCGCAACTTAGTTATATGGGAAATTAATTTTATCAAAATCTATCTTATTCAAGTTTAACATATGCGGTTTAACAGTAGGTACAATAAATACTATAATATAATAAGATAATGCAACGAAAAAACTATTCGTGTTTAGTTTCAGATTATGAAATCTAGGTTACTTTTAAGTTTTCAAATATATTTTACTCAAAATTATTATCACATCTGATATTAATATAAAACCAATAAATTATTTACATATTATATAATGTTGTTAAACGACAAATTTATACTGAATATGCTTTATTTTTTAAATTATACAACAAACAGTAATATCTGATAGAGTAAATATCCACTATTCCTTCCACCCAACCACAGAATAACCGTATGCGATAAATTGATTGACATCTATTTTATATTCCTGAAGTTGTTTGATTATGCTTTGAACATCATCCAAGTGACGAACTCTTCTGAAAAGTTCCTGATACTTTTCTTCAGATAGTTTGTCGAACAGTTCTTTAACATTTGGATCATTGTCTATTTTACCCTTGATAAACGCAGCGATCTTGTCATATGGAACGATAGCGTTAATATCTAGCAAAAATTCCACCATGGTACGTTTTCCAGATCCAGTTGGTTTAATATTGGCAACTACATTACGCATAAGTCTAAGAATGGATTCGACAGGAATTTCGTGTTCTCGGAGGAATGCCATGAATTCAATGACTGTTGGATTTTTTGAAAGTGACTCAACCAACCTCTTCCATTTGCTTCCTTGTAGATAAAGAACAATTTCTTTAAATTCTGGATTAGAATGCATATGTTTCTTAAGAACTCCGTAAAGCTCTCCTATTGGTGCTTTTCTGAGGAGTGCGTAAACTTCAGTCTTCATAGCCGTGAGATCTGGCTTTGCATTAGTTGAGGCAACAGCGGCCAAAGCTATTAATACTACAAGTGCTAGCTTCATCTGAAAAATAGAATTACAGTCTTTTAAACGAAAACACTCACATGAAAACATTTTGTTATTTTTTATTAGGTACAGGATTTCCAAAGATTTCCAATTATAGAAACCCAATGGTATACGTACCAAACTTTTTTAAATATTGTTTCAGTAAATACTATGCAATTTATTAAATAATTTTTTTTAATTACTACGTTCTTTTAAATCAAGCTTGATATTAATGTTTCTATCAAGGGTGTGAGATGTAGGTTGAAATAATATATTTGGGAGAAGATCTGCTAATCTTATTGAATAAAACCCCTATAAAAGTGGTTCAACTAATTACTTTACTTACCAATTACGGAGAATAACAGACTAATTTGAAAAACTGTTGAATTTTGTCTATTATGTTCTTTGGATAAGACATATAATGGAAAACCAAATTCAACATAACTACAGTGATGGCACGGGTAGGCATCGATATGATAGTTTTATACGTGGGATTTATACCCTTCTTATAAGGATCTTATACCCTTCCTCCTTTAGCAAAAAGTTTCATAAATAATTAAAAATTATATTTTAATAAGTCACTTTATTCCTTGCTATTAAAAAATTTCCGGTTAAAAAGTTCAAGCCCCTCCACAAATTGATATGTAAATTGAAAAAATGAAATTTTCAGTTAAAACTTAATAATACTTTGAAAATGTTATTGTGTTATTATACTAAATTTAAGAAATATTTGTTTCTTCTTTTTAAACTGGTTTAAATTATTTAACTCACCTTGGACAAATTTGTTGGAATGGAGGTAACTACTAAATTAATCTAAAAATTTCAGAATATATAACCAAAATGCAACCATAAAAATTCATTGTTCTTTTTTATCATTGCATTAATTCGCTGTAAATATTTTCATTTGCCATTCATGTATAAACGAAACAAAAGCACGATGATTATGAATCTACAGAATGTGTGGTGAATTAACAAAAACAATTATGCTTCTGAATCAATGTAAAAACTACTCAAAATTGCCCGAGTCTATTGTCACATCTTAGTGACAATATATTGTTGCGTAAAGTTATTCCTTATTATTAAAAAGCTTGGTTTATATGAGGGATCGGCAACCTTTTTTGGCTGCGGGGTAAAATGTGAGCTGTAAGGAAACGTTTGGGTCAGTGATATTTTAATTTTAAAACAGTCTTTTAGTGAATAACAATATTCATTTTATTAAGAAAATAATAACAATACGTTTTTCAGAAACTCGAGATTATAATTCTAATATTATAAAAAACCTAGTTGAATAGAACTTTATCTTGTGACGTTAATTTAGTCAAGTCTGGTTTATAGTTATTCGTTTTAAGACGAATACAACCATCTAAATTTTCGGCAGTTAACCTGTTTCTTTTCTTGCTTAAAATAAATTTTATTTGTGAAAATATTTGCCCACATTTATAAGTTGAACCAAATGTGAACAAAATGGCAAAGGCATTTTTTTCAAAAATAAAATTTCGTAGAAAGTGATGCTCAAATACTTTGAAGCTTTGGAAAAAAATCTTTCCGCAATTTCTTGAATTTTTCCGTCCATAGCGTTGAACTTTGCAGAATCAATCAATTATAAACTGAAATTGTCATTTGAAAATACTGCACGTTTAGAACATTTTCTTCTACTTCGTCGGGCTTTATTATAAATATAAACATTTCGCGATACTCCTGAAATCGACTTTCATATTAACTTTTAATGACGAAAATCCAACTTTTGAAAATACATTGCCTTCATCGATATTTTCATATTCGATTTTTAACAAGGGAAAGAATTGAATTTTTTAGTTTTATTTCAGTTTCAAATAATATTAATTTTGAAGTAAAACTCTTCCATTCCTAATATATTTTCAAAATGGTGTTGTTATTTCTCTGGAGCCGTACAACGAAATCATCATAATGGTTCATTATGTATGTTAAGAACAAAAGTCTTAAAAACCATTGTTAATCACTGAGTTCGAGACCATTTTCACCAGATTTCGTGAAGAAATATTTGTTTGTATGTCATCAAAACATTCTAGAAATCTATTAACAACTTTGGCTGTATTTCAGATTGTAACAGCATATCTCCATATTTTGATTCAATTTCCAACAAAAAAGCTTTGAAGCGCCTGTGTATTAATTCTGATCGCGCTATTATCATATTTATAATTTTAACAACCTTTTCCATTATCATCCTTTTCCCATTACAAGTTTTTTCGTAGATGTCTTTGGAAATAAATTTTCTTCATGTGTGATACAATGAAACGATAAAAGTGAGCGGACAAGTTCATTTTCCATTAGTTTTACAAACCCAACAGTTTTTCGTACTTGGAACACCATTATGCAAAATAATTTCTTATATACAATACTTGCCCACTGTGTACATTTCGAAACTCTTCTTCTTGAATATAAATATGTCAGTGTCTTTGATAGTGTCATTCAGTGAAGCATGAACGCACAGAAATATTCGAACTATTTATTGATGCAAATTTAATAATAAATGCCAATGCCAATCACGTTACTAGATAACAAATCATTTTTGACCTATTCATTAATATTTTTGGCCACATTTTCAACGCGCCTCTAAACTGTTCTAGCTGACAATGACATTTCTTTAATTCTCTCAATTATTTGTTTTTTTATTTGGGAAGTCATTAAATAAGTGCAAATCTTATAGCCCAGTCATTCTAGCATATCACCTCGGAATCTAACGAAAGAAGCTGAATTTTTGTATAGACCTTTATTTTAGCATTACAGATGTTGTCTCAAAAGTTACATATGTCAACATGTGAGCGTTCTTAGATATTTAAGGTCAAAGCCGCATAAATCAATTTTAGGGTTCCGTTGTTATCAACAAGGAACCCTTATAGTTGCGATATGTCTCTCCGTAAAATTGTTGTTACCGGCGTTAGGGTTTTATTTTTGCAACACCCAACCCCATTCATGGGGTTGAATTAGAATAGCACTAAAATATATTTAGTATGATTTACTTCATTATTTAATTATTTGTATGTCAAAGATAAGTAATATTTGATGACTATTTGATTTAAAAGAAATATAAGTATAATGTATTAAATGGTTATTTAAGTAATATTTTATTAACAATTAAATTAACAAAAACGGTATAATACATTGGGATTCAGGATTTATCTTGCGCTAAGGTACGTATGGATGCTCATCAGCGCTCCACACTCTGCTCACTCTATCTCAAAAACAGATCGACGTATAAAAAAAGGTCTCGGATGAAATTTGTAGAGAAATTTATTCTCTACAACGTTTATAATAAATGCAAATACGATAGGAGGCAGAGAACACAAGATATTCTCAAAAAGCTGATTGCGTCACATATTTGTGTAAAGTATATACAAAATAGGTTTCTGATTTATCTGCCCGTTTCGCGGCGCGCAACCTAATCTACACTGGGTTAAACAAACGGTCCTTGCCACATTGTCCTATATTGGATCGTGTATTCGCGCTGCCGCGCGTAGGTTGTCTTGATTTATCTGCCCGCTTCGCGGCGGGCAACCTAATCTAACCGGGGTTAAACCAACGGTCCTTGTCACATTGTTCTGTATTGGATTGAGAGTTCGCGCTGCCGCGCGTATGTTGTCTTAATTTATCTGCCCGCTTCGCGGCGGGCAACCTATTCTAATCGGGGTTAAATCAACGGCCCTTGCCACATTGTCTTATATTGGATCGAGAGTTTGCGCTGCCGCGCGTATGTTTTGATTTATCTGCCCGCATCGCGGCAGGCAACCTAATCTAACCGCGGTTAAACCAACGGTCGTTGCCACATTGTCCTATATTGGATCGAGAGTTCGCGCTGCAGCGCGTATGTTGTCTTGGTTCATCTGCCCGCTCCGCGGCGGGCAACCTAATCTAACCGGGGTCAAACCAACGGTCCTTGCCACATTGTCCTATATTGCATCGAAAGTTTGAGCTTCGCGCATATGTTGTCTTGGTTTATCTGCCCGCTTCGCGGCGGGCAACCTAATCTAACCTGGGTTAAACCAACAGTCCTGCCACATTGTCCTATATTGGATCGAGAGTTACCGCTGCAGCGCGAAGTTATCTTGATTTATCTTCGCGCTTCGCGGCTGGCAACCTAATCTAACCCCTTAACCATTGGTTAGATTAGGTTTCCCGCCGCGAAGCGATCACATAAATCAAAACAACATACGCGCGGTAGCGCGAACTCTCGATCCAATTTAGGACAATGTGGCAAGGACCGTTGGTTTTTTCCGACCTTTGATCTTGAATATTTAAGGTCATATTTTGGCATATGTGACTCTTCATACAACATTTGTAATACTAAAATAAAGGTCTATACAAAAATTCAGCTTCCGTTAGATTCCGAGATTGACCCCTTTTTTTGACTAAGATGACTGGACTATTACCGATATATTTTTCAAGTTTGTCAATATTCCAGATTTACTTGCATATTTATTGAAGTTGTGAAACCATCCTGTAGTTACATAGCTTACCTTACCATCATATATACGTTACCATCGTATCAATACAATACTATTGAAATAATGAAATACACATTAACTCTGCCTGCTGAGGAGGACTGGTGGATTGAGTAGTAATCCTCCGAGGCAGCCGGTCCCAAGCCCGGTTAAAAGAGGAGGGTTGGGCGGTGGGCCAGTTACCCGCCCCTGGAAAAACAAAAACAAAACGAAACCCTTAACTACGCCTCGGAAGAGGATCAACCATAACCTAAAACAACGACATCATTAAACGGACAAGAAATTTTGTTTTGGAACCTGGAAAGTAGGAACGCTTAATAAACCCGGAGGACAAAGAGAGTTCGTAGAGAAATTAACAAATAGGACCTAGCAATTACAGCCGTCCAAGAGACCAAGATAGGCAAAGGTATCAGAGACTACAAATCATATACGATATATTATAGTGGAAAACAAATAGGAACAAGAAACTGGGAGTAGAATTCAAAATAAACAAAGCTATGAAACCATCAATCATTGACTTCCAACCTGTCAATGAAAGAATATGTAAACTATGAATTTATACACGTCACACGAATCCAACGATCATCAATGTACATTGCCCCACGGAGGAACAAGACTATGACACAAAGATTAGTTTCTATTATGAGCTAGAAAGAGTTTATGACTCTTCACCATCTAGTGTCGTTAAAATTATTTTAGGGGATATGAACGCCCAAATCGGAACAGAGTAATAGAGTATAATAAAGAAATAGAGTATAGAGGAACGATAGCTATATATGGAAAGCATAGTCTGCATGAATTAACCAACAACAATGGAGAGCTGTTAATAAACTTCGCAACAGACAGGAATATGGTAATCAGCTCAACTCTGTTTCCTCTTCGAGACATTCACAAGGCAACATGGACCTCCCCAGATGGCAAAACAAAAAACCAAATTGACCATGTGTTAATTAACAGACGATGGGCCACAAATATACTAGACGTAAGAACAAAGGGAGGAGCCTATTGTGGCTCAGAGCACTCGCTAGTACGCTTTAAATATCGATGCCGAATCAGAACGCGAGCATGCGCCAAGTCTAAGAGACCAGTGAGGTTTTAAATATCGAGTCGTTACGAATGGAAGCAAACAAGCACAAACTAAAATCGAGAATAGATGAAAAAATAAAAAATATAAACGCAGAAGATGGAAGAGATGTTGAGTCTATGTAGAACACGGTAAAGAACATAATAAAGAACTCGGAACAGGTAGTAGTAGAAATTAAACAGAAAAAACAAAAGGGACCTGAGTGATATGACGATGAATGTAGAGAAAGCGTTGAACAAAGAATCAACGCCCGAAACGAACTCGAAAACGAACAAATCCTAAATATGGAAAAATATTTTCGAGCAAACTATGCTAGAGATGCGTACAAATATATGAAGCAGAGAAGAGAAGGTTCCAAACACCAAACAAGTTTATGCAGAGACGAAACGCAGGAAATTATAAGTAATCAACGAGAGATAGAGGACAAGTGGAAAACGTACTTCGAAAATTTACTAAATCCCAGCACTACGGATAGTAAACTGCAAACTGTAGCTCCAGTAATACTATTAAAATAAGCAGAGCTACTTCCTATGGAGGAAGACAGCGAGCACACGATGGTACCAACTATAGAAGAAGTTGTAACAGCAATCAACACGGTAAAGACTAACAAATCTCCAGGCATCGACAAAATACAAAGCGAATTCCCGATATACAAGAAAGGCGATAGGATGACATGCTCAAACCAGAGAGGAGTATTACTGGTGTGCAATGGATACAAAATATTCACGACCATAATAAATTAACAACAGACTCAAGTCTCATTTTGCCTCAAATATAATCGGAGAGTACCAAGCACGTTTTAGACCTGGAAGATCAACAGTAGACCAAATACACAACGTCAAACGTACTTTCCGTTAAGCCTGGGAACATAATGTCGACGTATACAATGTGTTCGTCGATTTCAAACAAGTATACGACTTCATAAACAGAGACGAGCTATACGTGATACTGACAGAACTGGGCATGCCAGAAAAGCTGGTAAGACTTGTTCAACTCACCATGTCAGAATTCACCGCACAGATGCGGGTGCAGGGAAGTTTATGGGATAGCGAAATATGGACAAGGGCTGATACAAGGGGATGGACTGGCACGGACGCTGTTCAACCGCGGAGAATGTAATAAAAAAGACTGGAATATGGAAGGACAACTCGCTAATAAACCAATTCGTACAACTCGCAGCATACCCGGATGATATTGACATAATGGGATACACAAAACGAGCCACGGAGGAAGCTTATACAGCACTAAAATCAGCAGCCCAAACAATCGGCCTTTAAGTCAACATCGACAAAACAAAGACGCTAGTGCAAAGTAGAACTGGTACACCAAGATTACGAACACAAGACAACTTGGAACAAATGAACCACTTCAAGTATCTGGGCGCAACCATCGATAGCAAAGGCCTGGAACACGCGGAAATGAGAGCCAGAGTGTATAGAGGCGAATGTACTCAAGTCCAATGTGATACACAGAGACCCAAAAATGATGGTGTACAAAAACAATCGGTTCGGATCCATACTCACGTAAGGCTGCGAAGTGAGGATCCTCACAGTAAAGAACGAAGAAACAATCAATGCGTTCGAGAGGAAAATATTAAGAAGGATTCTAGGACCAGTACGGGAAAATGAGGAATATAGGAGGCGATAGAACAAGGAAGTATATCAGGCACTTAAATGTCAACCAGTGTCGATATACGTGAAACTGCAGCACCTCCGGTGGGCAGGCTACATTTTAAGAATGCCAGATGGTAGAATGCCCAAAAGAATCCTGAACGGCCAAATGGAGGGGAAGAGGCCGATAGGAAGACCAAGAAAAAGATGGAAGGATGAAATAGATCAGGACGCCAGGCGAATTCTTAAGCTAGGAAGATGGAAGGAAGTGGTCTGGGAAAGAGAGGAATGGAGGAGGAACCTAGGGGAGGCCAAGGCTCAAATTGGATAGCGCCAGAAGAAGAAGAAGTACATATTAGACAACAACTTATATAAAATTAAGAACAATACTTTATTTTCGGAACTAAAGTGGGTTACTTGAAATTATCAAATGGGTCACTCGGTGACCCGCGGGTCATAGGTTGGCGACCCCTGGTTTATATATTTACAATAAAACTATGAATTTATTGGCAAACCTAATTTTTTATTTCTTTTTTTTTAATAATGCGGATAAATTTAATTTATCCGCGACTTATCAGAGTTATATGTGATTAATGCGTCTTATTGGCGCCGAATCTTAATTTTTTAAAGTAATGATATATAGCATCTCTACTTAACCTCGTTGAAAAAGACATATTCTTCTTTAAATTTCATGGTTGTATTTTATTATATGGTGGTATGGCATTCATTAATTTTCTATAAAAATTAACAAAATAAAAAATAAATTAAGTTTTATTGGAGCAATGCATCTTCATGTTTGTCCATTCATTAACACCATTTAGTAGCAAGTTCGTTCTAGTATAGGTAAAGTAATTTAAAAAAAAATGTCGGTTCTTTTTTTTGTATTAAAATGAATTTATTATATATAAACGTGTACATTATTTGGTATATAAAAACTGAACAATGGCGCCATACGTAAAAGAAACTTGATTTAATAATAATGAATTCAATTAAGATGATTCTATAAAGCTGTGTTTTATTTGCTAAGCTGTGATTCTATTGAGGTATGGTGGCCTACCTCCAATACACCCTGTATAATGTACATAATATATAATGTTCTAATTTTACTGGATATCTCTACACAGTTTTAAGATTTTCCAAGACGATATAAAATGCTGCATTGAAATACAATTCACTATCGGAAAGAATATAGAACAAATTGCAACGGTATTAGTTGCTGGAAAAAAAGAAAATAATTTGCACATAGTGCATATTCTACTTTAATGGTCTACACCAGTGGTGCGCAAACTTTTTTCTTTAGAGATCCCCCATTTTGGCGACATTAGTCGATTTTTTAATACTTAACGTAGGTAAAGAGAAATTCTTTCTGGGATTTGCGTTTACAGGGTGTTTTTAAAGGAGTTTTGGTGACTTCATTGTTTCAAATACTGTCTTTTTCAAATAGCGCAACAAACCATACATAAAAATATAATACCATACATAATCATAAAAATACTATAAAAGTTGTGACTGCATAAAACTTCAGATAATGAATCGCATCTACACGCAGATATTAGTAAAGTCTAGTATTGGTATGAAGCGGTATATTTGTATTTAGAAATTAAAATTTGATGACTCATTGACTCTCTTTTAAACACACTATGTATATTTCTGCCTATTAGAGGTTTGACTACAACACATAATTTCACGAAACAATAGTTTATTTACACATATGAGTATACATTTTTTTTTAAAGAAATATTCTTTTAAAAACCTTACATACCCAAAAGAATTCAACGTGAAGTATGCGTTTGCAATGAGCCCATGATATCATATCCATCATAACATATCCATGTTCGGTTTTATATTGGAAACCGCAAACCGTAAGTCATCCTCAGGATCCAATCGAGATCGATATTTTGTTTTAATGGCAACTCATTGAAAAGCAGGATTCACATAAGTAGGTAGATGCAAACTGAATTAAAATATTGATTGCCTTTCTTTTCAAATCGGCGCATTCGTTTCCAATCGATAACCAAAATGTTTGGCAAATCTGAGACTTAAATTGAATGCGCATTGTTTCGTCGCTTGAAACAACAATTAACTGTTCTTTTTCATATAAAGAGATATTGGAATTAATGAAATCAAACGAAAATGGATCACGTATCCAACCTAATTCATCTTGAATTTTTTCGAACCTTTTTGTTAAGTTTTCTCCCATTTTTATCAAATGATGCGAAATTGTGTTTTTAAATAACAAGAAATCTATACTATTTTCTTTAGCAAATTCTGAAAAGCACGGGATCATTTTTTTTTAAATTCTCCTGCCCAAAGTATCAGCTTCTTTCTAAAAGCTTCAATTTTACTGCTCAATATTAAAATGTTTGTCCCCTCTCCCTGTAAACTCAAATTCAAATCGTTAAGTTTTTCGAAAATGTCAATTCTAAAATAGAAAATACGTCGCAAAATTTTGATGCGTGAGAGCCATCTGAGCCATCCTTTGGTATTTAGTAATAATGTCTCTCAAACAAAACCCATCTTATTACAGAGTATTGAAAACAGTCGACTGTATACACTGTTGCTTTTAATGTAATTAATATTAGTAATGACATCCTGTGATATCTTGTGCAATTCTTCATCAATGTCTTTTGCAACTAGAGCTTGCCTAAGTATGTAGGATGTAGATGTAGGACCATGATTCACACTTGTATTGTCACTATTTTCATTTTCTTATTACCTATTTTTAGCCAATTATGAAGGTATTTAAACTAAAATAAAATTATAAATAAACAATATTTCTTTACATTTTAAAATAGTAACTACTTTGGTACTGTAAATCTTTAAAAAAATCGGTAAAAAAAATAAGTTATGTACATACCTGAATTAGAATAACTGAAATAACCACTAATTAAAATTAACAGGAGTTGTAGAACAGAATTACAAAATGCCGTTGAATGCACGAAGAAGCAGCAAATCGGAACTACTAAGGCAAAGACGGAAAGAACTAAACAGTCCTCACTACGAATTACCGAACTTAAAATAAAGACTAAATAAATACAGTAAAAAGCATAAACATATAAAATAAGATCGAGGACCTTATACATATACGTATTCAAATTGGCATACATAAACTGAAGTTCGAGAAGATCTCCATGTTAAGGCCGGTCCAGACGCTAAGTTTTGCACAACCTTTTGTTTGCGCAGTCTTAGGACGGAATGGAATGAAAACATTGCAATTTTTAGAGCGTCTACGCGATGGAGATATATCTGTATATTTCGCAAAGTTTTAGTGAAATCGTCATGGAGGAGGAACTAGTCTGGTCATTTTTAAACAAATTGAATCGGAAATGACGACTACATGCGCCGACTTGTCTGCACAGTTCATGGATATCTATCCTCTCTAGCTCAGTTATCGCTGCAACTGTACCGTCTTTGCGCTGTTTTCAAAACTGCGCACTTTTCCTATCTATATGCAACGTTTTATCTGCAACGTGTTGAATTGTGCAGACAAATGGTTGTGCAAAACGTAGCGTCTGGACCGGCCTTTATGTTGGTAAGAAGATGCAGAGAGAGGTGGGAGCGGCAATCGGCAATCTCAAACATTATAGTCCATTTTTTTTAAGAATGCAGTACAGGGAAAATAGGGCTTCTCCTTGATTTAAGCCAATCAGAGAACAAGGTCAAATAAATCTTGTTCTCTGATTGGCTTAAATCGAGGAGAAGTTCACACCGATGACATTTACTTCTCCATCTAATCCTCTTTTCTCTCTTTCTTTTCACATACATTTGCAGCTGTTAGTTGTCAATGGCTGCCGTGTCAATTCACAATTATCATCTGATCTGTTTGTATCATTTAGATCTTTTGCGTTTTTCTCCAATTATTTGCTCGTATTTTATTACTATTGTTACCATTTGGAGTATTTCAACAATAATAATAAGATAGTCAATGAAACCATTAATAAACTACCAATTTTGTATTCAAGTAACTATATTTGAATTTAGCGCCAAAATTTGTAACTAGATTGAACATTTGTCATAGTGTAAATCAGGTTTCTAGTTACTGCATTCTTAAAAAAAATGGACTATAGATCGGCACTTCAAATAAAACCGTTCGTGTAGTTTCGAGTTTCTGGCAGATCTGCTTGCGATTTACTAAGTTTAGTAGATCTATTTTTTAATACAAAATTTAATTTCTATTGTTTACATTTTCTGGTAATTTAATTAATATTTCACCTTTTTCATCCCTTCTTAATTGTTTGTCATTTTAATAGGATTTCAAGTGGCTTATGTGCAATTAGGGTTTTTCGCAGAAATTCATTTATATTTTTAAAGTTACGATATTGTTTATGATTATCATGAAAAAGTAAAATAAAGAATATCGTGCTTTAAAAATTTTATCAAGCTATATTTATTCAAATCAACAAGTAAATATTACACTAAAAATAAGTTATGTTGATCGAAATTTACTGAGTTTTTACTTATTTGGTGTGTGGGATATTGTTCATTTTATAATTCAATTGTATCGATCGAAGTATCCTTTACAAAGCTAAATTCTTGGAATATTCTTGATTTATAATCTAAAGCTGGAATTATTTCAAAATATAATAATTTGTTTACACAGAATTGAAAAATTCACTATGTTTTAATATATAAAAATATTATAAAGTACGTGTACATATTAAGTGTATATACATATTAAGTGTGGTTATAACATAGTGAATTTATCAATTCAGTGTAATTATGGATTATCACTTACTAACGGCCACACCCAGAACCAGATCGACCATATTGCCATTAGTCGAACATGGCGAGGCTCGCTTCTTCAAGTAAGGAACAAGCGAGGAGCCGACATTGAAAGCGACCACCACCTATTGCTGGGGGAAATAAGACTTAAAGTTGCAGTCCTTCCCAAACAATTAAACCGCACCAGCAAAAGATACAACGTTAAAAAGCTAAAAGACCCAGAGATTAGAGCCCAATACACCGAGGAACAAAGAACGATAACAGCTAAAACAAAATTGCAATATCTGGGAATAGAAGAGACATGGCACCAGATAAAGACCAACTTTACTAAAACCAACAACACTGTACTAGGTTTTAGTGTACGAGAAAGGCATGAAGGACTGGATGTCGCCAGAAACATGGAAGCTAATCGCCAACAGAAAGAAAACAAACCCATTGTACATTGGATAAAGTTCTACTAAAAGAATTATATAAGCAGGCTCGACTTAACATCAAGCGGAGTGTAAGATCGGATAAAAGAAAGTGGGTGGACAATATTGCAGAAACTGCTCAACGTGCCGCTAACCAAAATAACCTGAGAGAATTGTATAAATCCACCAAGCTGCTGTTGAACAAGAAAACTACAAAAACAAAGCCAATAAAATCAAAAGATGGTAAGCTACTGGTTACAACAGAAGAACAACTCAATAGATGGCAGGAACATTTCCAGGAGATACTCACAGGAATAACTCAAGAACAAAACAACCACGCAAACCATCATGCAACACGGGCACAATTATACATAGACACAAAACCTCCAACCAGAGCAGAGATAAGCAAGGTCATTAAGGAACTAAAGGACAGAAAAAGTCCAGGCATCGACAACATCACATCTGAAATGATGAAAGCTAACTGCATGACCACGATCGAAATGCTGGCACCTCTAATAAATAAAATCTGGGAATCCGAAACACTACCCAAAGAATGGAACAATGGCTTTCTCATAAAGCTCCCCAAAAACGGAGACCTGAGCGATTGCAACAACTGGAGAGGCATAACCCTATTAACAACTGCATCGAAAATCCTCTGCAAAATAATACTCACCCGAATGAGCAAAGGAATTGAACCTACGTTGAGAGAAAAACAGGCTGGTTTCAGGCCGGGAAGATCCTGCGTAGACCTAATCAATACGTTGCGGATTATAACAAAGCAAGCAGTAGAATGCCAAACCACGGTATTTCTATTATTCGTAGACTTGCAAAAAACTTTTGATACTATTAAATGGGAAAGCATTTGGGCGGCTTTAGACCGGAGAGGCGTCCCACCCAAAATAGTAAACATCATAAAAGCATCGTATGCGGACTACTATTGCAACGTGGTACACGAAGGTAATCTCTCAGAAGCGGTCAAAGTGTTGTCAAGTTGTTGTCCCCGCTTTTATTCCTAATAGTACTAGACGAGGCCATAACGAGCGTTACAATACAGCCTCGAGGAATACGCTGGGAACTATCAAGCAGGCTAGAAGATCTCGACTAAGCCGATGATATCTGCCTCATGTCCCATACACTCACCGAAATGATGGACAAAACAGCTAAGCTACAACAAGAAGCTGAAGAGATAGGCCTGCACATAAACACCAAAAAAACAGAAGATATGCGGATTGGCGCTACCACTAGCAGGGACACACAAGTAAACGGCGTAACAGTAAAAAGATGCGAACAGTTCTGCTACTTGGGCAGCATCATAGCAGTGGATGGAGAGGCCGACCTAGACATCGCCAGTAGAATCAACAAAGCGAAGGGAGCGTTCGCCCAACTGAATAATGTTTGGGGCTCTTCAATACTTTCCCGTAAAACGAAACTCAAACTATATAAGAGCAACGTCAAATCCATCCTGTTGTACGGCAGTGAGACGTGGAAAGTAACTAAAAGCAGCACAAACAAACTGCAAGTTTTCGCACAATGGTGTTTGAGACGGATCCTTAGAATCCGATGGCCTGGAGTGATATCGAACCACGATCTGCTTCGTTCTACAAACCAACTTCCAGTAGACGTTGAAATCTGGGATGTTATTCAGTTGGGCAAACGCTCCCTTCGCTATGTTGATTGTGTTTCTAAAGAGAAGAAAATGGAACTGGATTGGACACACCCTACAGCGCAATCCACAAAACATTGCAAAAAAAGCATTGGACTGGCATCCCCAAGGCAGTAAGCGAAATAGAGGAAGGCCAAAAACAACATGGCGACGCACAATTCCAAGACGCAAAAATCACCTCCACCGGCAAATCGTGGAATGAGTTGAAGGTCGTGGCTCGAAATAGAGTCAGATGGCGACAATTGGTAGAAACCCTATGTTCCACTGGGGGAAACAGGAACTAAGAGAGAGAGAGACGTACTAACTACTAAGAGAGACGTACTAACGGTCTACTTATCATACTATTCAATAATCTGTTTTTCTTACGGTGTTTGTTGTTTGTTTGCCTTATTTGTAGTAAAACAAAATCGTGGTCATACATTATTAAGCACATATGTGTCACGAAAATAATTAAGTTCACGATAAAATGCATTATAAAATACAATTGTTTCTGACATAAATAGTTACAACATATTAGATCAAAACAATTTAAAGATTTCCTTATGAAATAAAACTTTTATACAAGTGCTGCCTGCTACGATACTGATTGTGAGAAAAAAAAAATTGAGATTACATCAGGTTTACGAACGCAGTTGTAAGATAGTTATATAATAATTGTAGGTTTTTCATAAATTTGAATTTGTGATTTAGAATTTATTCGTAATAAAATTAATTCCTAAATTACATAAGTAGATCTCGCTAATTTAATTTATAAATGTTTACTTTAAATATTTCCCAAAGGCGCCAAACGCAAATATAGTTCTATTTTTATAAATAACATAATTTAATTTAATAAATTTCCTTGAATTAGGCGCCCCCCAAAATTTCTTTCGCGACCCCCCTGGTACCGACCCACGGTTTGCGCACCGCTGGTCTAAACTAGCATGGTCTTAGCAGCTAACTAGTATGAGCTTATGTCGGATTATGTTTGGTTTATGTTTTCTAGTCTCTCCTAATTGTAGTTATGTTTAGTATCCGTAAATATATTCAACTACCAAGTTCTATAGCATTTTCTGGTTTTCTCAGGACTTGCATTATCATGTATTGTCTTGTCCGGCCTAATTAGGTTTTGTTGGATTTTTTTTGGTCTTGCCCGGTTTTGTTTGGTCTTGTCTAGATTTGTCTGGTCTTGTCTGGCCTTGTCTAGTCTTGTCTTGTCTGGTCTTATCTGGTCTTGTCTAGTCTTTCTGGTCTTGTCTAGTCTTGCCTGGTCTTGTATGGTCTTGCCTTGTCTTCTCTGGTCTTGCCTAGTCTTGACTGGTCTTATCTGGTCCTATCTGGTCTTGTCTGGGCTTGTGTGGTCTTGTCTGGTTTTGTGTCATTGTCTGGTCTGGTGTTGTCTGGTATTGTGTGGTCTTGTCTGGCCTTGTCTAGCTATTCCTTGTTTCTTCTTGTCTGGGAAGTTTCTTATCAGAAATGTTTCATTAACTTATTTTATTTATGAGCCGTATTGCTTTGATGCACACGGACAAAAGCCATTATTTTCATTTATTGCAAGTCTTAAATTATGTTCGATAAAGTTGGGTTATAAAATATGAAAATAAAGTATAAAAATGAATAAATCATGCATTAAATATTTAATTATCAGAATGTGTTATAATAATGGCGCCAACATGAAAAGTAGGGTAACGGGGTATGCGCTTGCATTTTAAATAAAAATGAAAAGTCGTTTTGCATCCTTTGCTCTTGCCATACCTTGAATTTGATATGACGAAACGTATGCAAATCGTCACTTATGGTAGCATTTTTTTTTAACATCATGCTGTTAATGTAAATCTTTTCCGCTGCCTTAATGATACCCTAAGATATACTAAAGCAATTCGTTAAGCAATTGACACTAAAGTCGCTGTTACAGAAGACGGCTTCAGAAAACTGTTTGATATTTCCGTTCCCCAATATAAGAATTTCAAAAAGATTTGAAAGAGTTACCTACTTGTCTGATCTAATCGGGTCTTTTTAGGTTTTTCTATCTTTGTCCAAACAACTTTTATTAGTTAATTTCAATGCTTTATTTTTATTTATGAGCCGTATAGTTTCGATGCACACTGACAAAAGATATTATTAACTTTTATTGTTAGTCATAAAATAATTTCGATAAATTCTTAGTATAAATTTGGCTCGCTGTGAATGGATGATATTCAGCTTACAACATCTTCTTCGCAAAGCTCGAAGAAATTGTAACGAAGATTTACAAAATCGCGACAAATCTTTCTAGGAACGTAAGTTTTACCATTTTTTATGTAATTTTCTCTTTACAAATTGAAATTTTTTAAGATGAAATTTGCCACCGTTTGCAATTTGCTTGTTGCTGTAGCGACTGCGTCTGCGGCTTCTCAAAGAGAAAACTTGCATACTTTCGCAGGCAACACGGTGAAGTTTTTGACGAGTATAGATTACGAACATGTATTGAGCTACTTCCCCGGTCTCCAAAAGGATTTGTGTACTGAGAATCTACTTAAAATTTATAACGAGAATGTAGCAGATCATCCTCTTATGAAAGTTGTTGCTCGCATTTTGCCGATGGTTGATTGGAATGGAATTGCAGAAGAAATTTCCAAAAACGATAATTTGAAATTCATGGTGGATCATGTTTGCGGCAGATTCCCAGCACATTGTGCTTTGGCCAAATCCATATTTCTCTCATAATTCTATTAAATATATTTTATATTGAATTTAAAAAAAAGTATAAAATGATAATTAATCAATCAATCAAGTTTGTTTCATTTATTTCCATATTTATCTTTATTGTATTATTTCCGACAATATCAAACAAAAGGAGTTATTTACCCCAAAGATATGAAGTACAGGACTAGAACTAAATATATGGAACACGAAACCATCTTCTCTCCTCTTGTCTAGTATGCTTTTGTTCAGTTTAGTTTTGTCTTGTGTTATCTTATCTTGTCTTGTCTGGTCTTCTCTGGTCTTGTCTGGTTTTGTCTGGTCTTGTCTGGTCTTGTCTGGCCTTGTCTAGTCCTGTCTGGTCTTGTCTAATCTGGTCTGGTCTTGTGTGGTCTTGACTGGTCTTGTCTGGTATTGTCTGGTCTTTTCCGGTCTTTTCTGGTATTGTCCGGTCTTGTCTGGTCTTATTGGGTTTTTCTCTAACATTTAAAAAAATCTATCAACTTATTTCTAGTTATGAGCCGTATAGCTTGAATGCACACGGCAAACTATATTATTTAATGTTAGGTATAAATTAATTACGAGAAATTTTGAGTATAAATTCGCTCGCTGCGGATAGACTATGTTTACCTAAAGTAACATTTCTCGACTTCTTCTTCGTGACGCTACAGTCCCATTTGGAGCTGGGCGTACAGTATTTTCTGCCTCTAGTCGTCTCGTTGCCTTGCTGTTGTTTTCCAATTACGAACTTTCAATATTTGTTTGGTGTCCTCTTCAATGTTGTTTATCCATCTCTGTCTTGGTCGTCCTCTTCTCCTTGTACCCTCCATCCGCCAATTCTATACTTTCTTTGGTATTCGATCCTCACCCATTCTCTCCAAGTGTCCCTTCCATTTTAATCTTTGCAATTTTATATTTGTTATTTCTGTTTTATTTCGAAATTATATCGGATTCTCCATTCCCCATTCTCTACTACCCGTCCATATATTTTCCTCAGGATTCGTCGTTCACATCTTGCTAATATTTCCTTCGAATACTTGGTGTTTGTCCATGTCTCACTTCCATATGAGACCACTGGTCTTATAATGGCTTTGTTTTTCTTGAAACTGATTTGGACTTATATATCTGTGAAAGAGAGAAGTAGGCTCTGTTTCCAGCTAGTATGCGTTGTTGTATTTCCTGTTTGATATCATTTTCACTGTTGATTTGACATCCTAAATATTTGAATTGTTGCTCTATTTCGAAGTTGTTATCTCCTATTGTGAAATTGTGGCCAAGTGTTCTGCTTGGTTTCATCGGCAGTAGCTTGATCTTTGTTTCATTGACCTTCAGTCCGAATTTACAGGCCTGTGTTTCCAGTTTACTGAATACTTCATTGATTTTCCGTTCTGTTCTGACCACTAGATTAATATCGTCTGCGTACGTAATTTTTTGATGTGACTTGTGTATTATTGTGCTGCTCCAAGTATACCACAGCTTATGAAATCCTATCTATCTGATCGTCAAGCAAAGGTATATTTTGCATGGTTTTCATTCGTTAAAATTTTCAATGGATTCTGGTGTTCCACAGGGTTCAAATTTGGGACCGCTACTCTTTATTATTTTTATTAATTCCATAAACTGTCATATATTGGCCTATGCAGATGATATCAAACTTTTTACAAGCGTCACTTCGCCAAATGGTGTTATGGTTCTTTAATATAACATTAACAAATTAGTATACGGGTGTGAAATTCATAAACTGTACCTTAATGTTGATAAATGCTAACCATTTCACAACATCATACATCAAAATCTAACCATTTCACAACATCATACACAGTGAATGAATTACAACTTAAAGACTGCATGGAGATAAGGGATTTGGGAATCTTATTCACCTCTGATTTAAATTTTCCTAGACATATAACTAATATTGCAATTGTGTGATTCCAGAATGTAAGGTTTCATTATAAGAATTTGTGCATCTTTCAGAGACATTGACGTCATAAAGTCATTGTATATTGCATATATAATAAGCAAACTAGAGTATGGGTGTCTTATTTGGTATTCATATTAAAGGAATCAGATAATGCACTGGACCGTATTCATCGCAGATTCTTAAAGTATTTATCATATAGAGTAGATGGTGTCTATCCCGAACGCGGAGTGGATCAAAATATTCTCCAGGAACGACATGAAGCTTCGCTGGTCACCAGAAGGGAAGAGCTCAATGCAAGGTTTTTAAGAAAGATTCTTCATAATAAAATGGATGCTTCATTTCTGTTGTCAAAAGTAAACTTCCATATACCCAGGTCAAGTTCTAGGTATATTAACACATATTAGATTACAGGGGTCCGTACCAATGGTCTTCGGCGGGCACCAGTTAATGTAATGTGTCAGAATGCGATGGCACGCTATAAAGATATTTTCTTGGACAAGTTCTAACGTAACCGAATTGATTTTCATTAATTATATATTGTTAAATTAATTTATTGTTGTTTTATAAATTGGGTTTACTGTTGGGCAATAAAGCACATTATTATTATATCTCTATGTAGTTATTACAATTATGTTATGTCACATTTCTCGACTAGCTGGATGAAATTGTAAAGGATAGTTTTAGACACGCGACTAATTCTTCCAAAAACTTAATTTTTTTCATTTTTTATGCAATTAAGTAGAGGAAATTGTCTGATATCTTGAACAAAAATTTAAAAAAATCTAATTTCAAAAGGGCATGGCATTCTACGTGTGATAAGGTTACTGTAGATTTTGTTTTTTTTTTATTTTTTTTGAGAAATTTTAGTGGATAATAAAAAGTTGATGTGCTTGAGATTTCAGTCAATTCACAAAAATTTCTGTGCAAACATTTTATTGAGAGATTGGAAATGACAAATTAATTTATTAATTAAAAAAATGAAAAAAAAATCTGCCACCATCAATCAGATATGCAATTTGGGCATGTGAACGTGTTGGCAGAGGTATGGACACATTTTGCATGTACATCTCGACCACATTCGATGCATTTAATTAAATTGTTTTTTGTCAGTTTCTTCGGCATTGATTCCAAGCAAAGTACGCAGAAGTCGACATCGCCGTCGTCATCCGGAGAATCAAGTCGAGCTGATTGTGATCGTGTTTTGCGCTTTTTGGGTGCTAGGATCAGTTTTGATTTCTATTCTTCTTCTTTTCCTGACTTCTTGCGCATAATGTCAGCTTTCTGACGGAAATCGGTGACAACTGTATGGGATGTTAAAATAGCGCTTTTCGGCTTGCGACCACGATCGGATTTTTGGGCCGGTGTTCCCTGTCTTAGTGGTCCAATTTCTCGCAACGATTTTTTTTTAAACCAGAAGAGATGGTACCAAATGTGGTAGCCACTGCCAAAGACTCAGAAGTTGTGACTGTTTCATTCGCCGCCGATTTCATCAGTTACAGTGATGCTGCGTTGTTCATCCGCACTCTCTTCATCACTGCCACTGTGTTGACCCTCACCACTAAGTTTTGAAGCAATAAAGTCAACCTCGGTGAACACGTTCGCATCAAACGGGAAAATTCCACATGCACTGAAGCCGCTTTTGATGTTTTTTGGTGTGACGGCAATATCGAGACATTTGTCAACAATGAGTGGAACGTGATGAAGATCGAAAACTACCCCAACGTTGGCGCGCTTCCAATCATCATGCTTTCGTGCGTAAATCATTTTCAACGAACCGAAAACAGTGACATCTAACGGCTGCATACGATGTGTACAATGTAGAGGGAACGACAACATTGTGATGTCATGTGCAAGGGCCTTATCAATAACGTTAATGGACAAATGTGATACAAAAATATACTTCAAAAATACTACGGATGTCATCCATCCACTGCCATTTTCTACGCCTTGTGCGCCATGAGTTGCGTGGTTCATGTATATTGCTTTCTAAGTTTTTGCGTGGGAAAACAAAAACAGGTGGAATCGAATAACCACTCGCACAAACCGCCAACGCCATCGACACATTGGTTCCTCTCTCGGCTGATGTAGACGTGTCTGTTCGTTTTTTGTCTTTTCGGGCAATAACTTTGACGACTTTGTTGGGAACAGTGGGAAACTCGGTTTCGTCCATATTCCAAATACTTTGAGGCTCAAACGACGTTGTATCGAGCACGAAACGAAGGTTGGTGAAAAAGGTATCGACATTCTCTTTGCAATGCTTTCGCGCGATTTTGGCTGACCTGCTCTGGCGTTCGCAACGATAAATTCGGGTGACGATTCATAAACGAGTAGTACCAGCCGTAACTCGCTGCCGAATTTTCATCCCACGATTGAGGGTAGCTGCGTTTAATCGATTTCGCATATTGGAATGCCAAAGTCCGTAGCTCCCAAATACTTAGGCCATAGTAAATGTCACTCGCCTTAAGGACATATTTCATTAGAGCCTGTTCTTCTTGATCACTGAAAATCTGAAACAGGAATAAATTCAATAGTTTCAAAAGATTCAATAGTATTTTGCATATCATTTGTATCATCATTGTATCATCGGAAACAGTTGAAACATCAATTTTTGCTTTATCCAGCTTGTCAATATAACGGCTCAATGTAATGCGAGCTATGTAGGTGGATTTAGCGACGGCACGGATGTAATTATTGCCAATTTTGATCAGCTTAATAGCCTCCAAAACAGTAGAAAAGTCAATCTTCTTCTCATGTTTACCATAGTAACGTGGCATGGTGGATTGATTGTTGTTGGAACAAACCTAAAGTGTATGTATGTCAAAAATGTCAAAACGCGGGTGGCCTACAATTCCCCACCTAAAGTGGCCCATGATTCCCCACAAGCTATGTTTTGACATATGGCGGCTTATTAATGACTCGACGAAATTTCAAGCAAAATTCTTTTTGTATATTGAAATGCCAAGGTACAACGATAATTATCAGCATATATACCTGAGTTGATTCGTAACGATGCCTTCGAAACTGATACAAGAGAACAACACTAATAAATTCTTGAAGAAACTTTTTTTCAGGTTAGTACTGCACAGCGCGCTAGGGACGTATATACTGGTCAACTACCAACGTAAAAGTATGTTTGGGGTAAAAGAAAACTGACATTTGTGTCGCACTATAATCTCCTATAAGTTAAAATTGCTCTAGATTTACCGTTGTCTTGATCTTGCTTTTTTGCTATAGTGATTGCGTTTTCTCAAGGAAAAAAAATGCATACTTTTATAGGCAGCGTCGTGTTGACGTTTTTAAAAAATATAGACTACGAACGAACTTGAATTATTTCCTGGATTACAAAAGGATTGATGTATTGAGAATCTACCTACAGTTTATAATAAAAATGTAGCAGACCATCATCTTGTTTAAGTAATTTCTTGTAAAAGTCTTGTCTGTTCTTGTTCGGTCTTGTCTGGTCTTGTCTAGTCTTGTTTGGTCTTGTCTGGTCTTGACTTGTCTTGTGTGGCCTTGTCTGGTGTGGCCTGGTCTTGCATTGTCTTGTTTGGTTTTGTCTGGTCTTGTCTGGTCTTGTTTGGTCTTGTCTGGTCTTGTCTGTTATTGTCTGGTCTTGTTTGGTCTTGTCTGGTCTGGTATGTTCTTGTCTGGTCTTGTTTGGTCTTGAATGGTCTAGTCTGGTCTTGTCTAGTGTAGTCTGGTCTGGTCTAATCTTATCTGGTCTTGTCTGGTCTTGTGCGGTATTGTCTGGTCTTGTGCGGTCTTGTCTGGTCTAGTCTGGTCTTCTCTGGTCTGGTCTTGTCTAATGTAGTCTGGTTTTGTCTGGTCTTGTCTAGTCTTGACTGGTCTTCTCTGGTCTTGTCTTGTCTTGTGCGGTCTTGCCTTTTCTTGTCTTGTCTTGTCTGGTCTCGTCTAGTGTTGTATGGTTTTGTCTGCTCTTGTCTGGTCTTGTCGGGTCTTGTTGGTTTTTTTTGTGCGACCAATTTTTTATCGGATATGTTCCATTGACTTATTTCTCTTTGTGAGCTCTATACTTTCGATGCACACCGACAAAAAGTATTATTTATCTATTAGTCATAAATTAATTATTATTAGTCAAAAATGAATTTAGAGAAATTTTGAGAATAAATTCGCTCGCTTTGAATATTTGATATTCACCTTACCCAACACCTTCTACGCCTGGCTCAAAGAATTTAAAAAGCGCTACTAATCCTTCCAGAAAAGTAAGTTTTATATATTTTTTTGTGCAATTAAATATAATGTCTTTATAAATTAAAATTACTTTAGATGAAATCTGCTATTGTGTTGGTTTTGCTTGTTGCTGTAGCGACCGCGAATGCGGGTTCTCAAAGACAAAACTTTTATACTTTCGCAGGCAACATGGTTAAGTTTCTGAAGAATATAGAATACGACGAATATTCAGCTATTTGCCCGGTCCACAAAAGAATTTGTGTATTGAAAATCTACTTCAAATTTATTTAATTTAAAGGAAAATATAGCAGATCATCCTATTGTACAAATAGTTTCTCGCATTTTGCCGATGGTTGATTGGAAGGGAATTGCAGAAGAAATTTACAAAATCGATGATTTCAAATTCATGTATGGGCAGATTCCCATCACATTGTGCTTTGGTTAAATCTGTGCTGCTCGCATAATTCTGTTAAATATATTTTTCAATATATTCCAAAATATAAAATAATATTTAATCAGAAGATTGTTCGCTTTATTTCCATAACTAACTTCATTTTGTTATTTTCAAGAATATAAATCAATAGGATTTATTTTTTACCCCAAGAACGTGAGGTACAGAACCAGAATCAAATATATAAAACAAGCGACGATGTTTACCTTTTTTGCATGGTAGTTTACCTTAATTGTATTGTTTGTAATAGGAGATACTACAGAAAGTTTTATAAGAGCCACTATTAGCTGCAACATCAAATGCAATTTTGCAATGCAATTAGCTGTTATGTCAAAGAAGAGAAAATAATATTAAACATTTTTTCTTTAGAAGAAATTTACAATGGGCATGATGACTGATTTTGAAATTTTTTTCTTTAATATTCTAATGTATCTACTATTTCAAAAATAAATATTATTTCTGCTGGAAACAAAGTTTTATTCGAAAAAAAGCTATTGAAATTCAATGTTTAAAATCCGCTCCAAAACGATCGCTGGTGTCATAGTGCCTGCTTGTGACGTCACGTGTTTGTAAATCAACCGAGAACATTAGGCAGCCAAAGAGAGAAATCAGCTGTTTTGCGTGTTAAATATGAATTCTAACGTGTATAAGTGTGCGGTCCCTTAGTCCAGTCATCTTAATCAAAAAAGGAGTCAATCTCGAAATCTAACGGAAGAAGCTGATTTTTTGTATAGACCATTATTTTAGAATTACAAATGTTGTATCAGAAGTCTCATTTGCCAACATTGCAAATGGCAAATTTGATCTGAAATCTTCTTTATTCATTCAACTGTTTTTGATATAGAGGGCGCAGGGTGTGGAGCGTTGATGAGCAGCCACTTACTTACCCTAGCGCAGGGGTTCTCAAAGCATGTTCCGCGGAACACTGGTGTTCCGCGATGCACATTTAAGTGTTCCGCGAAAAAATTATTTAAAAAAATATTATTGCAGTTATCAAAATTCTGCGTAATCCAAAAGACAAATTGTGAAATCAATTCGAAGTGTCAATCGTTTATATGACGATATTTAAAATTTGATATTTAAAATTTGGATTAATCTGGACCGGAAATACAGATTGTTCAACACCTCTCTGCATTGTACGTTGAAAGAAACTTGCCAATAGCGTGATGGCGCCCGTCAATAAAGGCGTCATTTCAAAACTGAACATAAAATTGTTTTAGCAAAAAACCTCATCATTTTTTCATCGACTCGATCGAATCGATTGTCACATCGACCTCACGGCGGCATATATACAACCAAAGATATCAATTTCACAAACAATATCAGGAACCTGCTCCAAAACCGGAGGTTCCTGGTGGAGTTCCAGGGAAAGCGAAGTAGGTGGAGGAACCGTGCTGGCACCACTACTCCACAACATATATACCAACGACCAACCCCTTCCTGAAGGAACAAAGAGCTATATATATATATGCAGACGATAGGGCAACCACATCACAAGGGAAAACATTCGAAGAGGTGGAACAACGTCTGAGTGCGGCCCTAGTAGAGTTAGATTCGTACTATAGAAATAACCAGCTGAAGCCAAACCCAACAAAAACGCAGGTATGTGCCTTCCATCTCAAGAACAAGCAGGCCGACAAAAAACTACAGATCGAATGGATGGGAGAACCATTGGAGCAGTGTCCCAATCCTAAATACTTGGGCGTAACACTGGACAGGGCCTTAACATCTAAGCGTCACTGCCTTAACACCAAACTGAAAGTTAGCGGAAGTAACAATATAGTCCGCAAGCTGACAAGCTCTAATTGGGGAGCCCAACCCATGGTTCTCAAAACCTCAGCACTCGACCTCTGTCATTTGGTATTGCTCAGCGCACGCAAAACAAGTTGATGTCGCCCTCAACGAGACAAGCAGAATCATCACCGGATGCTTAAAGCCAACACCCCTGAACAAAATCCACCACCTAGCTGGCTTCGCTCCATTTACCATCTGTAGAAAAGCAGCAGCACTTAAGATTGTAGATTGTAGATATGGTGGTGACGACTTGTACTGCGACCTTTATAGATCTATTGTACCCCACCCTCCTCCTCCAAGTGTTGGTGTACTTACCCATTTAGAGCGCCTCCTCTAATCCTGATTCCTTTAGGAATCTCAGGATCTGGGTGGGATTCAAGGCCTGCAGCTCCTCTGTGTTCAAGCAGTGAGCCCCAAGGTACATCTGTCTCTTGCGGAGTAATGCTCCGCAGTCTTTGAACAGATGTATGGGGGTTTCCTCTGCTGAGCCACAGAATCTGCATCCATCATCCTCCTCTAGGCCTAGGGCCTTGAGATGTTTCCTAAGTCTGCAGTGTCCCGTCAGGGCTCCTGTCAGAATTCTGAGCTTGTTCCTGCTTAGTTTCAGGCAAGCTGTAGTTCTCTTCTGGTTAAAAGATCCCAGCATCACTTTGGATTGCCTTAGCCCTGGAAGTTCTTCCCAGGTTTTCATCCATTTTCCTCTTATTTCTTCATCTAAACTTTTGCGGATGGTGTTCACGCTCATACCGCAAAAGGGTTCCGGACCTATAAAGGGGCTACTGGATCCCTTGTTTGCTAGGTGATCGGCTTCTTCGTTTCCGTCTATACCAGTGTGTCCTGGTACCCAGTATAGCGTTACTTTATTATCCCTGCCAAGCTTGTTCAGCTTCCCCACACAGTCCCATACCAGTTTGGATCTGATGGTGTATGAGCTAATGGCCTTGATGGCTGCTTGGCTATCTGACAGGATAGCAATTCGTTTTTTGCGGTACTTCCTGTCGAGGTTAAACTGTGCACATCTTTCGATTGCGTGTACCTCTGCTTGGAAGATACTTGGGGATGTTCCCATGGATTCGGAGTATCTGGTACGAGGTCCAAACACTCCTGCACCAGTGCCTTCCTTTGTCTTCGAACCATCTGTATACCACTTGATAGCATTTTGCTCTATGTGGTATGCTGAGGATTCGTCGCTCCAATCGGCTTTACTACTACACATTGCTGTGTAGTTTTTCTCGAAGTGGTATTTGCATACCATTTCGTCTTTTGGTACTTCCAGCCAGGGGATCTTGGCAGCGAGGCTGTTTCGGTCTCTGCTCCCGATTATTTTGCCTCTGCCCATTCCTTCCTTGCTGAACCTTACGATCGCCGATCTGGCGGCGCTCTCCACTACAAGGTGCAGCGGAGTCAGATCCAGCAGCAGCTCCAATGCTGCTGTCGGACACGACCCCATCGCCCCCGTGATGCAGACACACGCCAGTCTTTGAATCTTCTCAAGTTGTTTCCTCATAGAGGCCAGCTTGATTCTACTTCCCCACGCAACCGCCCCATAAGTGATTGCAGGTCTCACTATCATGGTGTACATCCATCGCAGGATAGTGGGGTTACAACCCCACGTTTTTCCTGCCAGATTTCTGCACACCATTAGGGCGCGTTTGGCATTACCTACCACTGCCTCAGCGTGTCTATTCCATAGGAGTTTGCTATCTAGTGTGATACCCAGATACCTTATCTCCTGTTGGTATTCTACTGCCTTCCCATCTATGAGTATGGGATGTAGGCAGTTTAGTTTTCTCCTTCTAGTAAATGGTATCACCGTGGTTTTGCTCGGGTTGAGTCTCAATCCCACTGTTTGACACCATCTACTAGTTACTTTGAGGCCTCTCTGAACAATTTCACAGAGCGTTCCCTCAAATTTTCCTCTGGCCATTATGACTATGTCATCGGCGTAACCTTGACATTTGATGTCTAGGTCGTTTAGCCTAACCAGTAGTTCATCAACTACCAGGCTTCACATTAGCGGTGATAGTACACCTCCCTGTGGGCACCCTCGAGTTGTGGAGATCTTAATGGTGTCTTTTCCCACTTGTGTCTCCGCCGTTCTAGTTCTCAGCATTTCTCCCATCCACTTTGAGATAGTGCTGTCGATATTCCTTCTTTCGAGGGCCGCCCTGACAGCCTCGTGTGAGGTGTTGTCAAAAGCTCCCTCTATATCCAAGAAGGCACATATCGCTACTTCCTTTATCTCTAGTGCTGCTTCTATTTCGTTTGTCAGCTGATACAGGGCGGTTTCTGTGGATTTCCCTGCTCTGTAAGCATGCTGACTCCTGTGTAGTGGTGTACCTACCAGCACTATAGTCCTAAGGTAATTATCAATCACCTTCTCCATTGTCTTTAACATAAAAGATGTTAGACTAATGGGTCTAAATGACTTCGGTTGAGTGGTGTCTTTCTTCCCCACCTTCGGTATAAATACCACCTTAGCCCTTCTCCATAGCTCCGGTATATATCCGAGCGCTAAGCTACTTCTAAAGATATTTAGAAGATACTGCATTAGTTCTCTCTCTCCCTTTTGTAGGAAGGCAGGAACTAGTCCGTCCACACCTGGGGCCTTAAAAGGCTGGAAAGTGCCGATAGCCCATCTGATTCGGTTTTCCGTACAGATGGACGCTGCCCTCTTCCAGACTTGGTTTCCGTGGTTGCATCAAGCCCTCGGTCTCCCTGTATCCTCTACATCCCGGAAAATGGGTTTCTAGTAGGAGGAGAGCTCTTTGCTCTTCATCCTCCGTGAAGGTCCCATCCGGTTTCTTGAGAGTGGTTGTCATTTCCACTCTATCCTTCGCTAGTGCTTTGTGCAGTCTAGCTGCCAGCGGCGTGGATTCTATGTTTTCACAGAAGGTCCTAAAGTTTTCCCTTTTTGCCCTTCTGATCTCTTTGTTGTAGGTGGTAAGCACCTCAGAGTATTCTAGCCAATTTCCGTATTGCTTGGCTTTGTTGAAAAGCCTACGTACTGTTGCTCTTAATGTAGACAAATTTTTGTTCCACCATTTTTCGTCCTTATGCTCCTTCACGGTTTTTACCGGGCAGCTGGATTCAAATGCCGTGGTGATTGCTACATTTATTTCTCCTACAGCCTGCTCCAGCACGGTGTAGTGTAGCAGCACTTAAAGAACGATCCAAAGCAGCAGTATCTGAACGCCACCCCCTCTACGGCCTCTAATCGGCCCACCAGCGACCAAAATCAATGCGAAGCTTCCTGAGATCGACAGAAGATTACGAGGAACCTAAAACCAGAGTGGACTTTTGGAAACATTGGATGAAGCCGAATGAAGAACTGCCACCAGGAGGCGGTTTTTTTCTTTCTTAAATTATGATGCTTCTGATACGAATAAATAAATAACAAAAAACAAAGAATATTTTAATAGACTTTTAGAAATGCAAGGCACACAAAGAAAACAATTTGAAAAAACAATGAAAGTAAGTGATAAAGTTCAACTTGCGTCTTATGAAATTGCTGAGTTAGTAGCACTAAAATTAAAGCCACACACGATAGCAGAATCTCTCATTTTGCCTGCCTGCTGTGAAATAATGACAATTATGTTTAGGGAAGAAGCAAATAAGCAAATTTTGAAAATTACTGTGTTTGATGATATGATTCGTATGTAAATGATATGTCCTACAGCATTTAAACAGTCAACTAATATAAGTGGAAACGCGCAGCTTTCAATGTTTATGCTGCAAATAACATTTGGGTCGTATAACTTGTTTAATGCAATAGCAATGTATTTGAATGCTTTAAAATTATCATTGTGTCTGTATTTGTACCGATGCGCGTTGGAGCAGCGTCAATGACGGAATCAATCAAAGGATTTGTGACTAGCTAAAACCATAAATTTAAATATAATAATTCATCATTGTTTCTTGCAGCGAAAAGTACTTGTCATAAGAAGAAATTAGACGACGTATTTGACCAAATAGTTGCCATGGTTAATTTTATTAAAATGAGACCGATGCAGAACCGAATTTTCAAACAACTTTATTCGTCACTGGAAGCATATAATGAGTGTTTACTTAATCATACCGAAGTGAGGTGCTTGTCACGAGCAAAGGTTTTAAATCGTGTGTTGATATTAAAAAATGAATTACTTGTTTTTTTTAACAAAAAATCAAAAACTTGTTGTGAATTATCTAAAAAATGATGATTGCTGCAATAATTTGGCGTATTTGGCTGATATTTTTGTTTACTTTAATAGTCGATATGAGTATGCAAGGAAAATTTAAAATATTCTTACATCAACCGACAACCTTACCCTTTACCCTTCTTGTTTCTTTAACGTTTATATTATATTGTAGATATTCCGCTTAAAAATATATCAGAGTTTAGTGTTCCCCGACTGCCCTAGCGCAAGATAATTCCTGAATCCTAATGTATTATACCGTTTTTTACTTATTAAATATTAACCAGATAAGACCCTACAAGACCAGACAAGACCAGACAAAGCCAGTGGCATTGACATAAAATACATACTATTTATGACGCAATAGTAGTATTTAAAAGCTATTGTCCATATGCAACTGGTAAATAAAATGTGTCATTGGAATATTTCTAATAAAGGGTAACGATAACAAAAAGAATGACAGATGAAATTAAATACTGTATAATAATAAAGAAGACTAAATAATTAGAAACACGCTAACATCCAGATACGACTTGATAAGCCTATAAAAGACAAACTACACGAGAATAACCAAGGCCAGACATAACCAGACCAAACCAAACAAGACCAGACAAGGCTTGTCCGGTCTTATCTGGTTTTCTTATTTTGCTTCGTCTTACCCTGTTTTACTTGTATTGTCTTCAATGGTCTGGCATTAATGTGATTTTTTCTGGCTATGTTTCATACTCTATATCCCATATGTCTACTTTTCGTTGTTTTAATATCATTTTGTGTAGTCTAGTCTCACTTTTTCTGGTCTTCTCTGGTCTTGCTTGGTCTTGCTTGGTTTTCCCCGGTTAGGTCTGACCTTCTATACTCATCTGTAGCCTTGTCAGAATGTTACTAATTATTTCGTCTTTTGTACTGTTATCTTTTCTGCACTTTTTTTTTGTTATCTATCCTTTTATCAGAAATCTTCCATTAACTTATTTTTTTTTAAGTTTTGTTGCACATGGATAAAAGCTTTTTTTTACTATAATTTCGTCATAAATAGTATATATTTTAAGTCATAAATTAATTACAAGAAATTTTCGAATATAAATTCGTGTAACTAGTGCAAATTAAAACATTTTCTTTGACCAACTTAAGGATATTGTAACGGAGTGTTTAAAATTGCAGGATATGATTCCTGGGACGTAAGGTATATGTTTACGAAATTAAATATTGTTTCATTACAAATTAAATCTGCTTTAGTTGAAATTGTGTTGATTTTGCTTGTTGCTGTAGCGACAACTACTAAGCCTCCTCAAAGGGAGAACTTGCACACTTTTGTAGGCAGTGCTTTGACGTTTGTGAAGATTATTGATTACGGTCATATACTTCCCTGGTCTACAAAGTAATTTTTAGGTTAATTGGAAAGGTGTCAGGAAGCCGAATGATGATCAAACAGATGGACAATGTTTGTGCGACCTTCCCACTGCATTGTTCTTTGTTACAATCTATTTGCCTTTGACTACGACGTAAGCCAAATAATTTCTAATAAAAATAGTAATTAATCGAAAAAAAATTTTTGTTTTAATTACCAAATTCACTGTTGTTGAATAATATTCAAAAATATAAGCCAAATGGTTAATTAATGATAGGATGTGATGAATTTTAGAAACCTGAACTGGACTTATCAGATCAGTAGGAGAAGACAACGCAAGAAGTCCCAGATAGTTAATACCAAACAGAGAAAATAAAATTGATAAGACTAGTGGATTGATTAAGCTAAGACATATAGGAGCAGACAGGTGTATCAGGTAATACCAGACAGACAATGACAGACAAACAAGATACTTAACAGGCTGTTTGTATTAGAACGCTCTTAGTAACAATAATTTACAAAAAATATAGACGATCAACAAGGTTAGATAACTACGCAGACCAGATTTGATTCGCAAGACCATACAAGCAAGAGTAGAATTAGAAAAATAAAAACTACAATATCAGACTGGAGAAATACAAGTAGACTTACAATATTAGATAAACGAGACTCGTCTGAATCGAGACTGGTAGAATCTGAATTAAATAAATATGGAAAACAAAATAATTTTGATTTGATTTCAAGCAGTTTGTGTGACAAATGTTATCAGATAGAAAACACAATTTTTCGAGAAAAGCATGGCTAATTCATCAGTTAACAACTTGTACTCGCTTAAAAATACAGAATAAATTTTGAGCATAGGATATTCTTTATTTTAGTTTTATTGGCATATATTAATCGAACTAATACACTATCAGTAATGGAATTAAAACAAACGCTTCGTTGTATGAATTATCAACAGAGAATATAAACATGTAATATAGAGCGCTGGTCTTCTTCTTGTTGTTGAATTCGCTGGAACTCTGACTTGTACGCTGTAGATATCGGAACTCGAACTTTTGATCGCTGTGCTTAAACCGTCTCGTAACATCAATTGTAACTACTCTCGAACTTACCTCAGAAGTTAAATCCGAAATTTCTATTGTTTGTTCGTAAGAGCTTAGGTCGTAAAATACCTATTACGTTATCTAATAAAATCGTTTCGCAAGAAACGTGGGTATTATATCTTACGTAGTCTTCATCAGCAACCGACTTATAGTCGATCAGAAAATCTCATTTTTCTGCCGAACGTTGTATTAAATAAGAGCGCGCCCCGCTGTAATGTCCTAGTTTACTTAATAAACTTGGTTTACTTGCTTTTTATATTTTCATGAGCAAAAAGTCAATCATAGAGTAAATAATTAAAAACAGCCCATTTGGAATAAAATCATTTTATATTTCGGAATACATTATTACAAATTTTATAGGTTTAAATTCCTAAAATGCCTTTTGCCAAAGCACAGTGCATTGGGAACTTACCACAAACAATGTCTAGCAACTGTTTTATTTCATCAATTTTGTTAATTTCTGCATAGATACCTTTGAAATCAATCATCTGCATGATACGCTGAACTACTTGCATAAGAGGGTGATCTGCTACATTTTCGTTATAAATTTTAAGTATATTATCAGGAGTCAAATCACTCTGTAGACCGGGGAAGTAGCTCAATATATGATCGATATCAATGTTCTTCAGGAATGTGAAAGTGTTTCTTGCAAAGGTATGCAAGTTCTCTCTCTGGCCACCAGCTGTCGCTGCAGCAACAAGCAATAGTAACACAAATGCTGATTTCATCTAAAGCAAGTTTATATTGTAATAAAATTATATATCGTAAACAATTGATAACTTACGATTGTTGATTGATTACCTAGGATTTTAATACTCCTTACAAGTTCTTCAAGTTGTTGAAGAAAATGTTATAATATCAAATGTCGTAAAACTTGAGAATTTATACCCCAAAATTCTTGCAATCAATTTGCACAATGGAACCTTTCCATTGTTCTGGTGCAATCAAACTGGACGGTTCATTAATAAAATAAATGAATGGAACATTTATGATTTTATATACAAAGATAAAACTTGGCTTTAATAAACATCCTACAATACGCTATGAAAGCATAGTATACCTCACCTGGTCTTGCCGGTGTGCTCTTGCCTGTCTGGTCTTGTCTGTCTAGTCCTGTCTGCCTAGTCTAGTCTGTCTAGTCTTGTCTGTCTAGTCTTGTATATCTAGTCTTGTCTGTCTAATCCTGTCTTTCTAGTCTCGTGTGTCTAGTCTTGTCTATTTAGTTTTCTTTATCTAGTCTTGTCTGTCTATTCAAATCAAATCATTTATTAATCTTCCGATATATAGTTATACATATAAGTTAAGTTACAAAGTAATAAGCAATAATACAAAAGAAGGAACATTTACAAAAAAAGAGTAAATAAATAAATTACATTTTATCTTTAAATAAAAGAAAAAGCACATTTAACCCTGTTCAAGAAATTCATTTATTGAATAAAAACATTTTTTAATTCGGAACTCCTTCGTTAATTATCGAAAGACTTTGCATGATTTTTCTTTGATTTCTGTAGATAACTTATTAAATATTTTGACCCCCTGTACTGCAAAGCGTACGTATAAGCGTATAAGCGTAGCGTATTATTCTTCTGTCTACGTAGTTTGGAGTTTCTTGTATTAACGTATGTTATATCTTTGTTTGTAGGGAACTTATATTTGTTTTTAAAGATATGACACGCTGCCTCCCGTGTATATAAATATGGTAAATGGATGGAAGGGTTGAAATATTGAATTCTATAAATTAAGGTTTACATGATACATTTGAGTTTATTCCTATAATTATCCTAATAATTCTCTCTTGAGCTAAGAACGGTCTTTTTGAGACTTCAGGTGATCCCCAAACTAAAATACCATATGCTAGAATAGATTCCACTTCCGCATGGTATACTTGCATTAAAACTGTTTTTCCTATTAGATCTTTCACCCTTCTAATTAAGTATGCTTTCCCATTATTTTTTTTAATAAAGCGTCCAACATAACATCCCATTTAAGATGTTCTTCGGTGAATACACCTAGAAACATTATGTTCTTGACTTTTTCAATTTTGGTATTATTAATTGTTAGGTCGAGGTCATCATGATAGTTTCTCTTGTTGGTTTGGAAACTAATATATTTAGTTTTCTGTAAGTTTAAATATAAGTTATTGGCAGCAAACCATATGTGTATTTTTTGATAATATATTCTGTGCCGTGTGCTTGTTTCTTCTATAGAACAACCTGAAATAGTCACACTATTATCGTCAGGGTACATAGTGCAGAAATCGGATCCGATATAATGTATAAGGTCCACTATGTAAATGGAGAAGAATCCTCTATCAACAATTTAATACATACTAAATATACAATAAACATACAATAATATACACAGATAAATCTTACAATAACGTAATAGCATACACTTAAAAATAATTCAATAATTACAATAAACACTAATTGACTGCTATCACAACCTACCTTACTACGGCTCTCTTACAGAGTCCTGTGGCCGTTTTAACTATCACCACTCGCACTACGCCGTCGTGTCCAGGATGCACTTTTACAATTCTGCCTAAAGGTCACAATAGCGGTGGTGTATCTTCCTTCCTTAACACCACTAAGGTACCAACATCGATGTTGGGTCTAAACTTACGCCACTTTCTTCTTGGTTGTAACGCAGTGATATACACTGTGGACCATCCTTTCCAAAAGTGTTGGATCATTTGATTCAACCTTTGGCAATGGTTTAACCTATTTTCTGGTGTGTCACATCACATCACATCACATCGGCTTGCGGTATATAATTTAACGCATCACCGATGAGAAAATGTCTAGAAAATGTTTAGGATCAGTGGAAATGGGAGTAATAGGTCTAGAATTTAAGATTGCCTCGATCTGCACAAATACTGCTGTCAACTGTTCGAAAGTTAAAAACGCATTTCCGATTACCCTTTTCAAAAAGGTTTTTGCTGACTTTACAGCGGTATCTACGGCACAGCCTCACAAAGTCCATTAAAATGAGGAGACCTTGATGGTATATATTTCATAGTCTAACCGACCTTCGCAAGAAGAACGTTATACTATTCTTCTCTTGACAAAGCCAAGAAAAACCACCCAAGCAGAAAAATGAATTCATTCATTGCAACAACCCTCAACGGAGCCACCGCAGCGATGCAATTCGACTCCGACGTCCTGGACACCGTTGACGACAACATGATCGAACAACTGCTAAGCTATATCATGAACCGCTAGAAGAAGAGCCAAGCCAACAACGAGCAACCCCAGGCCACCGCCACAACCAGAAGAACCACCGCCGAGAGGACAGCCGAAGCCGCCCCCCGAAGGACAACCGAAGCAGCCCCCCGAAGGACAACCGAAGCAGCCCCCAAGAGACTAGTTGAAGCTGCCCCCATGAGATCAATGGATGCCGGCCCCAAGAGAGCAACCGAAGCCGCCCCACGGAGAAGAGCCACGCCGATGGACACGGACAGCCCCACCGCGCAAACCCGATCAGGAGGACGAGGAAACGTTCAAGTTTCCCAATAAAACTGCCAAACTGGAGAGACCGAGCATGTCAGGATCGCAGGTAAGTATGAACATGTATGCATGCTTAGACACAGAGGACAGTGACGACGAAGACGATATAGAACCTGAAAACGAAAACCACACCGAAGAAAAGAACAACACCCCAATCATCCTACGGAACAAAGAAAAATGGACCCAGCAAGCAACTGGACAACAAACACATCAAATTCACAAGGGCCACGTCGACAAGAGACGGAATTAGAATCCAACCACAAACGATAATGGACTATCGTGAGATGTACAGACTGATGAAAGAGGAAAACTACGTGTTCCACACTCACCAACTGAGCTCCGAGAAGAACCTCAAGGTGTTGATCAAGGGAATCCCCACCGAAGTCATGGAAGAAGACATACTGAATGACTTAGCCAAAAAAGGTTACCCGGCAATCAAGGTGACAAGAATGGAGGGAAGGAAGGCTACCCCTATCCAAATGGTATTAGTGGAAATACCAAAACAGTACAAATCCATCTATCAAATGGAAAGAATACAATACCTCAGCGTAAGAATTGAGCCGCTCAAGCCCAAAGGAGACAGAGTACAATGCCACAGATGTCAGCTCTATGGACACGTATAGAGAAACTGTAACGCGGAATATAGGTGCATGAAATATGCTGGAAAACACAGCACGCACCTATGCGAGAAACCACCAACACTGCCACCAAAATGCGCAAACTGCGGAGGCGAACACGTTTCAATATAGAGGAACTGCCCCGCCAAACCAACAAACAGAACCGCAGAGACGACAAGACAACGACCAGGACAACCCCGAACAGCTACAGACAAGCTACATATAGGGAAAACACGACATACCGGGACATGGCACAAGCGACCACCAGCGAAATCAGACAAAACACCGACGACAAAGACAAAAACAGACAAAGTAACGAACGAATTAACGAAACTGCTTAAGAAATACGCCACTCTAGAAACAGACGAGGACGAACTGGCAAACTACGCAAAAACCATCGCAGACATCATCAAAATCGTCAAAAATGACTAGAAAACGGAACGTTGACGAACTAAAGATTGTTTTCTGGAACGCAAACGGAGTCGAAAGTAAGAAACTCGAACTAGCAGCACACATGACGGAATACAACACTGATGTGGCGCTAATCAACGAAACACAACTGCGACACTGCAATCGCCTGAACATACCAAACTACCAAATCTACAGGAAAGACAGGGGCCAACAAGCCGGAGGCGGAGTGGCCATAATAATCAAGAGGAACCTGAAACACCACGAGCTACCCGAACTAGACACGACGGATAACACAGAAACGATAGGAATCTAAATAATGACCGCAGACGGTCCACTGGCCTTATACTCACTATATTCGCCACCAGGGTAAGAAATAAACACTGCAGACCTGGATAAAATATTCAGAAATAACACGGCAACGATAGCCGCAGGAGACTTTAACGCAAAACACACTGCAGAAAAACAAACAAAAAAGGAAGAGAACTAAAACGCTACACAGAAAACCGCCTACTAACGGTTCTAGCCCCAAACGAGCCAACACATTTCACAGCTAATAACAGATACCCGTCGGACATATTGAAAGACTTGAGCTTCGATCACAACCCCGTGCACATGAACGTCCAAGCGAAAAGTGCGAGAAGAACGTGCGAGAAAACGTCAATAAACTGGGAAAAGTTTAAAGAGAACCTAGACATTACCTGCACAGACATCACAGACCTATTAAGCCTAAAACAGGCGGCGCAAGCATTCGAGAACGAAATAAAGGTGGCGCTCCAAACCGCCACAAGAAAACTAAACATCAACAGAACAACCACACTCCCACAGGAAATAATGAGCCTAATGCGCGCAAAACGGAAAGCAAACAAGACGTACCAACGCACATTAGCACCGACAGACAAAACGGTCCTGAACAGACTGACAAAACAAGTAAAACTGGCACTACACAACACAGACTGGGAAAACAGAATACCTATCAAGAAGAACGACGGCAGCACAGCAACCTCTGACATTGACAAGACAGAGACTTTCGCAAACGCCCTCGAAGAACAATTCACACCAAATATGACAAACGCAATCCACAACTCTCAAGGAATCTTCGAAACGGTAAGGAGGATTTTTAACAGCGAAGAAAACTGCGAAATAAGAGTATCAACGCCAGAGGAAATAACCGAAATAATAAAAAACCTTAAAAACAGGAAAGCACCCGGTTGTGACAATATAAACAATGTGACCATCAAGAACCTAACGCCGCCCGCTATAGACAGAATGAACCAAATAGTGAACGCATCGCTCAAACTCAGAACGTTTCCGACCCAATGGAAACACGCCACAGCAATACTGATTTACAAACCCAACAAACCAATGAACGTAACGTCAAGCTACAGGCCAATAAGTCTACTAACAGGACTTGGAAAAATAACGGAGAAAATAATACACAAACGACTGACAGACATAGTTGACGAGAACCAAATAATCCCCGAAAAACAGTACGGATTCAGACAAGAACATTCCACAACGTACCAGACAACCAGAATAACCGAAGCGATAATTGACACTTTTAACAGAGGATACACCATGGGAGCAGTACTCCTCGATGTCTCAAAGGCCTTCAACAAGATGTGGCACGAAGGCTTAATATATAAAATGAATAAATTCAAAATCCCGATGGGGATGATAAAGCTACTAGCTTCGTACCTCGGCAACAGAACGGTCCAAGTGAAATTAAATGACACGATGTCGACGACTCGTCCAGTGAGAGCGGGTGCCCCCAGGGGTCCGTACTGGGGCCCTTGCTCTACAACATTTACACCGCGGACATACCCAGAATGGAAAACACAAAAATTGCAGTATACGCAGATGACACTGCAATATTCACGAGAGGAATATTGGCGTACACCATCACCGAGAAATTACAAAACCACCTAGATGAGATAAATCGCTGTAACACGTGGAAAATTCAACTGATTCAGCTGAGAAAACGCAAGCCATCATGTTCACAAGAAGAAAATTCAAACACATCCCAACAAAACGCCTCAAGATTAACAACACAATTATAAAATGGGGAAATCAGGTAAAATATCTAGGTATTATACTGGACAAAAGACTAACCTTCGCAGGGCATGTGGATTACACTGCGAAGAAAACAAAACAAATTAAAGGCTATCTTTATCCCCTCATCAACAGGAAAAGCAAACTCAACATGGAAAATAAGCTGAAACTGTACAAGACAGTAATACGTCCAATAATGACATATTCGCCGACGTGCTGGATGCAAGCTAGCAAGCACGTAAAATACAAACTACAAATCAAACAAAACAAAATACTGTGACAAATCACAGACTCGCAATGGTACATAACCAACGAGCAAATACATACAGACCTCGAAATGGCGACAATCACAGAGCACATAGCAAAACTTATACAAAAAACATTTGACAACATGCGACAATATGACAATATAACAATACAACAAACCGCAAACTACAGAACAGACGTCAAATGGAAGTTCCCAAAATTACAACAAACCACATTTAGACAATAAATAACACTGTTTTCTACCTACAGGGTACCCAGAGCAACCCCGGCGAAACAAATGGACCACACCGACACCACAGCAAATGAGACAACACAGAAGAAACGAAGAAGGAAGCCAAAGGACCACAGCACCACAGCAGGACCAACCCAGCCGAGGACAAGAGGCCACAGCAGAAGAAACGAAGAAATCAAGGCAAAAAAAAAACTGAAAAGAGCTGTTTTATCGTTTCTCGCCAAAACAGAACCGAAACCAAAGACAACAACAACAGACAACAACAAAAGACAAACAACAAAAAAAAAACAAATCGAAAAACAAGACAAAGACGGCGGAAGACGAGCAAGCCGCTCAAGCCGCCACGAAACAAAGGATACCATAAAAGGTATATATTTCCAATCAATTGAATTTAATTTAAAATGAGATAAGATGACAATTTTATAACTCGCTTCAATTCATTATTGACCCCGACAAAATTAGTTCCGTTACCTGAATATAATGATCTACAGACACCTCTTCTACCACAAAACCGCTTAAAGGCATTTAGAAATGACGAAGTAGTTAAATCTCCTGACACTTCCAAATGCCTACTGCCTTTGTAGCAAAGCAAACAAATATACAATATAAGCCTTTACCATCCTTGATTCAGAATTGTACTGCATAATCAACTGCAGTGTGCAAAAATGCTCTTGACGCTTGACTCGCTCATCTGGTAAATTTCCCATTAGAGTTGCATATGAATTTGATTTAAATCTAGCGCATTTTACACATTTATAGATCGCTGCTAGTGTACCAATATGTAAATTTCGCTTATGCTCCTGCTCAATAATTAGGCGCGTCAATTGACTTCCAGATGGTAAAATAATTGGATGTTTTTAATCCAAAGTCAACAAAGTTTTAGCTAATCTACCACCTACTGGCATAACACCATACTTACCATACGTCAATAAATGGATTTAAAGAAATAATTTTACTATTTGACATGACTCGCTCGGAATTCTTTAATAACCTCATCTCTCTGAAAATAATTTTGTTGAATAAATGAAATTCGAGTTGTAGTTGCGTTATTTATTTCTAACAACGTTAGTTCACCTGAAAGTTTAATCTATTTCTACCTACATTTTCAATAAATCTTATCATATATTTATGAGAAAAACCCTTTGTAGTTTTGTAAAACTTGAATATTTATTCTCTAAGTTAAAATCATCGTTTATAATAGTAAGCATAAATGACTTACGTGTTTCAGGTAAACCACTTATAACCTCTCTTTCATTTGATTGATACGAATCAGTAAGAAGCCAATTTGGACCTTCCCACCATAATTTATCATGAATTAAATCTTCGGGCTTTACTACACGCGAAATTAAATCCGCTGGATTATCAATTGACCTTACGCGATTCCTTCTTAATGCGTCACTTGCATTCTGTATCTCTGTGATTCTGTTAGCTACAAATATTTGAAAATTGTGGCGCTCTGAATTCAACCATCCTAAAACGATTGTCGAGTCACACCAACAATAAATCTTTGAAATTGTTTCTTTAAATGATTGTAGAATTTTGTCCATTAATTTAGTTAACAAACTGTTACCTACACTGTGTGCAGTTGCACACTGCACCGCATAATTCTAACCTAATAACTTTGCTGTAATAACTTTCTAACCTGTTAACTTTGCCAGATTTGTCGCTGCTTCGAATATGAACGCAACATCCATATGGTGATTCAGTTGCGTCGTAGAAACCATGCAATTCTAATTTATCATAATTCTTTATCGTAACTTGTCTAGGTATAATAAGGCTCACTATGTTTTTTTAAATTATTAATAAAGCGTTTCCAATCAATATAAATATTAAGTGGAACAGCTTCATCCCATTCCAATTATTCCTTCCAGAGACGTTGTAAAATAAGTTTAATACTAATGACAATTGGACCTATCAATCCTAACGGGTCAAAAATCCTTGCCACCGTAGACAAAATGGATCAGAGAGTTATACAGCGAACTCTCTGATTGTTGCTAATAAAATCTAATGAAAATTTAAACATATCTGCATTGGAATCCCATATTAATCCTAATGTCTTTGTTATTTCATTATCTGTAATACAATATCTGTCGATATCGATATCTGGAAATATTCAAAATAGACTTATCGTTGGAAGCCCATTGCCTTAATTCAAATCCAGTAGTTTCTAAAATTGCACTAATATTACCTTTTAATTTAATGGCTTCTTCTATAGGGTAAGAACCCGATATGAGATCGTCTATTACTAGCTTTCCTTCACCGTCACTCTTATCTAGTCCTAATTCTATCCCAAAATTCTTTTGAAAATACATTTGCTATACTTTCCTTTACCATTTTAAATTTTTCTTCATCTATTTCTTTCTTACCGTTTATCAAAACTTTATCAATTTCTTCAGCTTGTGTACATTCTAACTATATACTCAACCTTGTTTGTCCTTTAAACCTCTTTTGAAGCTTCTGATCGATCTTATACCCTGTGATCTCATCAGATAAAGTTAAAACTTTTTGCTTTTTCGATTTTTCCCAATATTTTTAACAACACCAACAAAGTCAAAATTATCGTTTGTTTTAACCCTTTGTACTCTAGCCTAATAAGCAATAGTAGGAACCAGTAACTCCAGAGCTATATTAGTAAAAAATGCATTAATGTTTAAGAAAAATGCGGTTGCTACAATTAAACAAACCAATTTATTGTTACATATATTGCAATAAAGCATATTATGGCTTTTATTTAAGGCTAAAAGAACAAACTTAAGGCTTAAAATTTCTCAAAGTATGGTATCTTTGAAAGAAATCGCCCATATGCATTCGAGGTTTATCGGAACAAGTATCGCAAAATTCCACAGTATCTCGTCTCTGCCCTCGTTCTTGCCTGTTGGAACAAACTACGCAATCCCTTTTTTGCCCTTACGCAAGATTTGTCAAACCTTGCTTCTTGATTTGAGGTGGATGGTCTTGATCGATCTTCTCGGAATTCCCCCACGAGTTGATCGACTAAGCGCTTGACAAACTTCAAATGGGACATGGGTTTTTCATTTTTGTTCTTTTTTACGCATTTACATAAAATATAAAAAATTATACAGGACATCTCCATGCCCCAAAAAAACATGTTCCTCCACCATTTGAGGGATTTTCTAAGAAAACAATAGGTTGATGCATACTGATCCGCGCGATCGACACCACCCATTGATTTCGTGTAGTTAACAACTACTTTAGGTTTTTCAACATTTTGTTGCTCACCACCTCTTAAAAATCTTGTTTTGGGATGAATCCAGTACTATCACTTGTGCTTACCAACGTCACGACTCTTTTATTCTTCCAGGACAATATCATTGTTGATTTATTTACACCAAATCTTAGTTTTTTTATTGGGTCAGGTATGCCCTTGCGGTTAATTTTTATAGTACCTGTTATGTGGCATTTCATTTTTAGCAATTCCTCCGCAAGCACAATGCTAGTATAGTACCTGTCTGTATACATGTGATATCCTTCAGCACCTGGTACGTTTTTCAACATATTATTATACAGATGCAGAGGGATTCTGGTACTGACGGGCAATTCCGGTTTTATTAGATCATTTGTTGTAAAACTGCCATAATATGGAAGAATGTTATAAACATATCCAGTTTCTGAATCTGCTAAAACGTATATCCGTATTCCCCATTTAGTTGGCTTATTGGGATTGTATGTTATGAAACTAATTTTGCCTTTGAATTTGACAATAGATTCATCGACACATATATTTTGGCCTGGTATAAAATATTCTGCGAATTTTGCATTTAGATATTCCAAAAAATTACTGACCCGTTGAATCCTAGTTCTTATATCTCTCCTTTCCTGATCTACGGTTTTCAAATGCAGCAAATGCAGCAAATCCAGAACAATTGATGGAATCGTCTTCTAGTGAACACATTTGTAAAGAAAGGTATTTTTGTATTGTCACATGTTGACCAGTAATCTTGCAAATTTGGCAAAACGATGGTACCCATATTCAAGATTATTCCGATAAAGGCCCAAAATTCCTCCGTATTAGTGTCGTGCCATGAATGCCATATTGGATTTTGACTCAGAGTTTCTGTTCGTAATTTGTTTGTGGCGTATATATTCGTCTCTGATACAATTTTGTCCACCAACTCCTCTGTAAAATACAGCTTGAAAAATCTACAGGTTCATCAATATTGAATATTTGTGGCCCTGGAACTTTATTTCCCGTTGAAAAGTTTATTCTTGGTAAGGGAATATCACTTTCCGTAATATCACTCCATGTATTGGTGTCTGCCGGTGGAGCATCTTCTTCCTCTGAATCCGATTCAATAATTTGAATTCTTCTTTTTTTTCTCAATATTATAACGTCACTATCGTCACTATCTGTCCCAAAGTCATCACCTAGTAATATTTCACTCAAATCATCTCCATGCAACACAAAATCTAGTTCGTCTTCCACATTACTTATTTCACAACTATCGTCAAAATTTTCGCCTTCCATCTTCACTACACGAGGGGTTATAACGTAATAATTATAACAAAATGTAACAAAATAAAACACTTACAATTGTATAAACATAAAATGCAGATCACACACATTGGAACGCAACCGTAAACACTTTTGATTATCTAAGACTTAAGAGCGCTGAGTGAGATAAACAAGCGTGTCGCAAATGCGGCGACAACGGAGTGCAAAGGGTTAATACTAGATAGCATTTCTACTCTACTATCAATATCTATATCCAAATCTTGAATTATATTGACTCCACTGCCACTTTCAATACCAGACTTTTCCATTTTACAAACAGCAGTTTCAACTTTATTCCCACACTTTTCATACAACAACTCTTTTCTTTCTCCCAATTGTTAGTTGACTTTAATTTATTTATAACCGTTTTATTATTGATAATACTACCAAGTTGAAGACTTTCCTGTTCATTCTTCTTTTCTTGGCTACAACAACTTCTGAGACTTTATCTGAAGCTATTATTGGAAGTTGATTGCTTTTAACTAAATTTTCCCCAATTTCCTCAAGCGATCTATATTCGTTGATTGCAATGCATTTTTTTGCGAATTAATATTCGATTGTGAATTCTTTTGAATAATATCTTGTGCTAATGACACGCATAAAATATACGAATTCGAATTCTTCTCTATCAATAGAATAATCTGTTTCTTGATCGCTTGCACTCACGTTCAATATTTTTTTAATTTAATAATTCTAATCGTTGCACAATTGTTACGATTCGGTTCGTATGGACCAATGAATACTTAATTTTTAATACTTAATAAAAATAATGGCACTACAATGTGGTTTGTATGGACCAATGAATATTTAATTGTTAATAATAATAATAATTGCACTTCAATGCGGTTTGTATGGACCAACGAAACATCATCATCGTTGGCGCTACAACCCTGGGTGGGTCCTGGCCTCCTCAAGGATCTTCCGCCATCCGTCTCTGTCTTGGGCTTTATTCTTCCAGTTAGTTACCCCTATGCTTCTCAGGTCTTTTTCTACCCCGTCTATCCATCGCAATTTTGGTCTACCTCTTCCTCTATTTCCTTCAGGTTCTGATCTAAGTGCTCGTTTTGTGGGTCTTTCGTCATTCATCCTCATTACATGTCTTGCCCATCTTAGTCTTCCTAGTTTTATTATTTTTACTATGTCGACATCTTCATATATTTGGTACAGCTCGTAGTTGCATCTGCTTCTCCATGCCTGGTTTTCTTGGACGGGGCCAATTATTTTTCACAATATTTTCCTTTCAAAGACTCCCAGGAGGTTCTCGTCTGCTTTGCTTAGGGTCCACGTTTCTGAAGCGTATATTAATATTGGCCTTATTATTGTCTTGTATATTATACATTTTGATTTTCTTGTCAGGTTCGGCGACCTCAGTTGTTTTTCGACTCCATAGTAACATATATTAGCTGTGAATATTCTTCGCTTTATTTCTTCTTCGTTTTTTCTTTCATTATTTATTTGGGAACCTAGGTATATACTAACTTTCGTACTGTTTCTATATTATAGTCGCCAGATGTTATGTTTTGACCTATTCTATTTCTCCCGCCTCTATTACGCGTTACGGCCATTTCTTTTGTTTTTTGTTAATTTATTTCTAGACCAATTTTTCGAGATCCTCTTTCTAGGTTGTTAAAGGCCTCTATGTTATTCCGTTTTGTTCTACTTATTATATTGATGTCGTCCGCGTATGCCAGTATTTGAACTGATTTTGTAAAAATTGATCCAGACGTTTCAATTTTTTAATCTCTTATTGCTTTTTCGAGTACTATATTAAACAGTAGGCACGCAAGAGCGTCCCATTGTCTCACTCCTTTTCGTGTTTTAAATTTGTATCTTGACTGCACATAATTTTTGTATCTTGACTGCACATATCACTTGTTTCATTGCAAGTCTCGTGAAATTTATAAGCCTGGGTGGTATTTCAAGTTCTTGCATCGCGTCATATAGCGCCTTTCTATTTATGCTGTCGTATGCAGCTTTGAACAAACTGGTTTGATAAAGAATGCCAGGAGGCCACAAAAAAAAAGAAGAATGAAGTATATCTAAAAATGCAAAGCAAGTACAGAACAAGAGCGACGATAGAAGAATATAGAGAAAGGCGTAGAGAAGAGAAAAAGATACATAAACAAAAAAAGAAAAAACACGAAAACGAGCAGAGTAAGGAACTCGAAAAACTACGGAGCCAAAATGAGTGCAGAAAGTTCTATAGGAAAATAAATAATACCAGGAAAGAGTTCAAACCAAGAATATCAATATGCAAAGCCAAAAATGGACAAATCATAAATGAGAAAGACAAGATATTGGACAGATGGGCAGAATACTTCAACGAACATCTTAACGGAGTTGAGGAAAATAACCTAGAAGATGAAGAAAACAACAATAATCCTATAACAGATGAGAACCAACCACCTCCCACATTGGAAGTAGTTAAAAAAGCAATAATGAAAATGAACAATAATAAAGCGCCTGGGTCTGATAATATACCAAGCGAACTCATCAAGCATGGCGGACAAGAACTAACACAAACTCATACACAAACTAATAACAAACATATGGAAGCTGGAAATAATACCGGAAGAATGGAACATAGGCCTGATATGCCCTCTGCATAAAAAAGGTGACCAACTAAATTACACAAATTACAGAGGTATAACGCTCTTAAACACAGGCTACAAAATCTTATCAAACATTATCCTTAGCAGAATAGTAAGTTATGTCGAACAGATAATTGGAAACTACCAATGTGGATTCCGTAGTGGAAGATCGACCACCGATCTTCATACTTATACAAATCTTAGAAAAGACAACTGAATTTATGGTGGATACATACCTCACATTCGTGGATTTCAAAGCTGCATACGACAGCAAAAATAGAAAGGCGCTATATGCCGCGATGCAAGAACTTTAAATACCACCCAAGCTTATAAATCTCACGAGACTTATAATGAAACAAGTGATATATGCAGTCAAGATACAAAACATCCAGGCAATTTATAACACGAAAAGGAATGAGACAATGGGACGCTCTTGCGTGCCTACTGTTTAATATAGTACTCGAAAAAGCAATAAGAGATTCAAAAATTGAAACGTCTGGATCAATTTTCACAAAATCAGTTCAAATACTGGCATGCTCGGACGACATCAATATAATAAGTAGAACAAAACGGAATAACATAGAGGCCTGTAACAACCTAGAAAGAGGAGCTCGAAAAATGGGTCTAGAAATAAATGAACAAAAAACAAAAGCAATGGTCGTAACGCGTAATAGAGGCGGGAGAAATTGAATAGGTCAAAACATAACAGTAGGCGACTATAATATAGAAACAGTACGGGAGTTCATATACCTAGGTTCCCAAATAAATAATGGAAGAAAAAACGAAGAAGAAATGAAGCGAAGAATAATTACAGCTAATAGATGTTACTATGGAGTCGAAAAACAACTGAGGTCGCCGAACCTGACAAGAAAATCAAATTGTATAATATACAAGACAATAATAAGGCCCGTATTAACATACGCTTCAGAAACGTGGACCCTAAGCAAAGCTGACGAAAACCTCCTGGGAGTCTTTGAAAGAAAAATATTGAGAAAAATATTTGGCCCCGTCCAAGAAAACCAGGCATGGAGGAGCAGATACAACCACGAGCTGTACCAAATATATGAAGATGTCGACATAGTAAAAATAATAAAACTAGGAAGACTAAGATGAGCAGGACATGTAATGAGGATGAATGACGAAAGACCCACAAAGCGAGCACTTAGATCAGAACCTGATGGAAATAGAGGAAGAGGTAGACCAAAATTGCGATGGATAGACGGGGTAGAAAAAGACCTGAGAAGCATAGGGGTAACTAACTGGAAGAATAAAGCCCAAGACAGAGACGGATGGCGGAAGATTCTTGAGGAGGCCAGGATCCACCCAGGGTTGTAGTGTCAACGATGATGATGCAGCTTTGAAATCCACGAATGTGTGTATTTTGTTTATAATAACACGAATTGTTAAACAAATAAATAAACAAACAAATCTAAAACAGATCTGGACCTAGAAATATAATAATACGTACCCCTTGAACATCTTTGGTAAACAATGGCACGGAGCCTAGCACCTGGGAAGAGTGGGGTGGACAGGACTCCTTAGCCGTAGTGAAGGCAACCTGTCTAGGGGTGACAACTCCGAATAATAATCCTCCCAAGCTAACAACTTGGGTAGTATCTCGGACAGTTGCTCGCCCCTGTCTCATGAAGAATATTCTTCAACTGAGCATGAAGGAAAATTTCGTTAAATGCACTACCCCAGGTGGTAACCAATCCACCGTCACCTATGGTGACGTTAGCGGACCTTCGGATTCTGGGGAGTCCGCACCAACATGCTTTAAGGATGAGTCGGAGCATCCTGAAATCACCGGACGTAAACTCAGACCAAGACGGCAAAGCTTCTTCGCAACATTTAATGTCAACTCACTGCTAAAAATAGGTAAACTGAAACATTTGACTGATTCACTAACATGACACAACATAATACTGACAGCAGAACAGGAAACCAGATTTACAGACGAACATGCCTTCGAGTCCCAAGGCTACAGAATCCTGAAAGGAAAAGTGGGTCAGCGGGTAATGAAGAACGTACCCCACTAAGTTACAGGATTTATAATCAGTCACAGGATACGGGATTCAGTCACCGACTTTACCTCCCCGAGTAGTCGTGTATCCATTCTCTCTTTCAAATGCGCAAACAAGGGCTACAGTATAGTCAAAGTACATGCCCCAATGAACAAGGACAACAGACGCAATCCACACAGAACTGATAAATTCTGGGAAGACTTAGGAGATATTATCTCTAAACTTCCAGAGAGGCACACCGTCATACTGCTTGGTGGCTTCAATGCTCAATTGGGAAGAGAGAAAAAATACAGAAACATAGTGGGCAATTATCCGGCGCATAAGCGAACCAACCGCAACGGAGAAAGATTGGTGGATCTGTGCAGGACTTTTGGGTTGATCATGAAGTCTACAGCCTTCAAACACTTGCCAAGGAAGCAGAAGACTTGGATTTCACCTAATACCCACCTGGGTGAATTCCAGATAGATCATGTGGCCATTTCACGCAAATCTCAAAAGGAAATACAAAACGTGAAGGTACTAAGAAGCGCCAATTTGGACTCAGACCATTACCTCTCAAAGATCAAAATAAGACTCCAGCCTAGAAATACTAGATTACACAGAACCTCCAAAATGGTAAAATATGACGTCGAGCGACTCAAGTCAAGAACTAAGTCAGAGACTGAACAACACAGACCTAAACAACTGGGACCACCTGAAGGAGACTCTTGTCAAGGCGGCCAATGAACTCGCCCCTCTCGCTAGGAGAAGGAAGCATCCGTGGTGGACTGAAAACTGTGACAATGCAATAGCCCAAAGACAGATAGCCTGGCTGAAGTGGAATTCGAAAAAGACCAAAGAAAATTGGCATAAATTTTTAGAACAGGCCAAAGGCAAAAGGTTACAGCCAAGATAATTCGAGAAACCAAACGAACCTTCACACAAAACCAACTAACCCAAATCGAAGAGAGCTTTGCTAAGAATAATTCCAGAGATTTCTTTGGAACCTTTAAGCAGGTACTCAGAAAATACGCTCCGCCAAGCCTCTACTTCAGAGACTCACAAGGTAAACTGGCACACTAAATATTACAATGGCTATAAACAAACCACACCAAACCCGGACTCGCTTCCCCCTTCAATGGAAGAAGTTGGCCAGATCATTCAACTTCTTAAGAATAATAAGGCAGCTGGAGAGGACTCTATCGTTGCTGAACTGTGGAAAGGTGCTGGAAACAATGCCGTACGCAAGCTAACCGAGATCATCCAGGACATCCGGGAAACAGAGAAATTACCACCCGATTGGAAATCTGCTCTGATCCATCCGCTTCACAAAAAGGGGGATTTTACGGATCTAAACAACTACCGTGGAATTTCTCTCGTACCGGTAACATACAAGATTCTCTCGAAGGCGTTACAAACAAGGGCAGAAAATCAGTTAGATAGTCAACTGGGAGAATACCAGGGGGCTTCAGGAAGACCCGATCCTGTGTTGAACAGATCCTCAACCTTAAAACTGTACTTGCATACTCCAAGATGAGAAACCGCAAGGCGGTTGTCACCTTTATAGATTTCATAAAGGCCTACGATTCCATCGATAGAGAAACGCTTAACAAAGTACTACAGGAACTAGCACTAGACAACAAAATCCGCAGAATAATCCTAGAAACTTTGACCAACACCCATTCCAAGGTTAAATTTATGTTTTTTAGGATTTCAGAAAACTTCGAAATAAAAACTGGAGTGAGACAAAGGAGATGGACTTTCCCCACTTCTCTTCAACTATGTCCTTGAAAAGGTTATGAGAGAATGGCGGAAGGAACTGAACAATTTGGGTGCTCTGAGTGGTATCTACGTGGGACGTAAGAACGATGAACTGGTTGTAGATTGCCTGGCTCTTGCAGATGACATGGCACTATTTGCTGATTCTCTTGAGATGGCAACAATGCAGGTAAACTGTCTCAGAAAACAGGCTGCCAAAGTGGGTCTTCAAGTGTCTCTGGAGAAAACAGAATTCTTCACCAACATCAGAGAAGCAAACAGAGAGATGTTACTAGAAGAGGTAAATATCAAGAGGACTGAGAAATTTAAGTATCTCGGCGAATGGATTGAACCCAACTTATCAGAAAGAGCATCATTATCCAAGAGAGTAAGAAAGTTAGAACTAGCCTATCGGCTTACTAAGAACACTTACAATAAGAAATGCCTGTCACGCAACCTGAAACTTAAGCACTACACATCAGTCTTACGACCAGAAGCCTTATATGCCATGGAGTGTCTTTCCTTGAACCGAAGGGGTCTAATAGAAAAATTGGAAATCAGAGAGAGGAGAATCCTCAGGAATATCCTAGGCCCGGTAAAGGAAGATGGGGAATTCCGAAGACGGCATAACTCTCAGCTCTACGAATATATTGAGATGCTCTCTGAGTGTGCAAGGAAAAGAAGGGTAGCTTTCTATGGCCACGTTGCAAGATTGCCTCCAAACCGACTAACCAACCGTCTTTCTGGCAAAAACAAGAAGCTTCGTACCACTTGGTTGACAGAGACCGAGAAGGATATTGAAGAACTGGAAGTCCGTGGATTTCAGGAAAAACCTCGAAAGAAAGGTACCCCCTGGACAGAGGAGAGAAAGGAAATACACCGGCAGAAGATGCGACAATACTGGGCAAAGGTCAAAGCCCAACAGTTGAACAAGCGTGGTCCAAAGTAGGCCTATTCGAAAGAAGAAGAAGAAGAAGAACACGAATTGTATTGCTTTGAAATATTTAATACACTTAATAAGATGTTAAAAATACAATACTAATATTATGAACTGGAGACTGTTCATCTTGTGAAATACGAAATCTTAATGTCTAGTTTTTGAAAGAACCCAAGGGGTATCCGCTTAAGGGTAGCAGACATGCGCACTAAACTGAATATACTTATATTACTGAACAAAAATAAACAAAAAGGCGACAAAAATATGGACAAATACAAATATAATACAAGAGGCAAAGAAAAACTATATATGCCCAAATCAAATTTAAATTTGTGGCAAAGGAGTCTATATTAGCAAGGAATATATAATAAATTACCATCAGAAATCAAAGAAGCTAAATAGGTAAAAATCTTCCGAACACTTCTCAAAAAGTTTCTTCTTCCTCACACGTTATATAATGCTGTAGAACTCAATAATAATTCAATCAACATAAATGCTACATATATTTAAAATTAATTTCTCAAACACTTTAACTAGTTCATTCTACTTATTCATATTATTTCTTCACATTTTAATTTTGTATTATACTTATATATCTGTATTTTTTGGTTTTTTGATATTATTTGGTTTGACTAGACAGACAAGACTAGACAGGCAAAACTAGAGAAACAAGACTAGACAGACAAGACTAGACAGACAAGACTAGACAGACAAGACTAGACAGACAAGACTAGACAGACAAGACTAGACAGACAAGACTAGACAGACAAGACTAGACAGACAAGACTAGACAGACAAGACTAGACAGACAAGACTAGACAGACAAGACTAGACAGACAAGACTAGACCGACAAGACTAGACAGACAAGACTAGACAGACAAGACTAGACAGACAAGACTAGACAGACAAGACTAGACAGACAAGACTAGAGAGACAAGACTAGACAGACAAGACTAGACAGACAAGACTAGACAGATAAGACTAGACAGACAAGACTAGACAGACAAGACTAGACAGACAAGACTAGACAGACAAGACTAGACAGACAAGACTAGACAGACAAGACTAGACAGACAAGACTAGACAGACAAGACTAGACAGACAAGACTAGACAGACAAGACTAGACAGACAAGACTAGACAGACAAGACTAGACAGACAAGACTAGACAGACAAGACTAGACAGACAAGACTAGACAGACAAGACTAGACAGACAAGACTAGACAGACAAGACTAGACAGACAAGACTAGACAGACAAGACTAGACAGACAAGACTAGACAGACAAGACTAGACAGACAAGACTAGACAGACAAGACTAGACAGACAAGACTAGACAGACAAGACTAGACAGACAAGACTAGACAGACAAGACTAGACAGACAAGACTAGACAGACAAGACTAGACAGACAAGACTAGACAGACAAGACTAGACAGACAAGACTAGACAGACAAGACTAGACAGACAAGACTAGACAGACAAGACTAGACAGACAAGACTAGACAGACAAGACTAGACAGACAAGACTAGACAGACAAGACTAGACAGACAAGACTAGACAGACAAGACTAGACAGACAAGACTAGACAGACAAGACTAGACAGACAAGACTAGACAGACAAGACTAGACAGACAAGACTAGACAGACAAGACTAGACAGACAAGACTAGACAGACAAGACTAGACAGACAAGACTAGACAGACAAGACTAGACAGACAAGACTAGACAGACAAGACTAGACAGACAAGACTAGACAGACAAGACTAGACAGACAAGACTAGACAGACAAGACTAGACAGACAAGACTAGACAGACAAGACTAGACAGACAAGACTAGACAGACAAGACTAGACAGACAAGACTAGACAGACAAGACTAGACAGACAAGACTAGACAGACAAGACTAGACAGACAAGACTAGACAGACAAGACTAGACAGACAAGACTAGACAGACAAGACTAGACAGACAAGACTAGACAGACAAGACTAGACAGACAAGACTAGACAGACAAGACTAGACAGACAAGACTAGACAGACAAGACTAGACAGACAAGACTAGACAGACAAGACTAGACAGACAAGACTAGACAGACAAGACTAGACAGACAAGACTAGACAGACAAGACTAGACAGACAAGACTAGACAGACAAGACTAGACAGACAAGACTAGACAGACAAGACTAGACAGACAAGACTAGACAGACAAGACTAGACAGACAAGACTAGACAGACAAGACTAGACAGACAAGACTAGACAGACAAGACTAGACAGACAAGACTAGACAGACAAGACTAGACAGACAAGACTAGACAGACAAGACTAGACAGACAAGACTAGACAGACAAGACTAGACAGACAAGACTAGACAGACAAGACTAGACAGACAAGACTAGACAGACAAGACTAGACAGACAAGACTAGACAGACAAGACTAGACAGACAAGACTAGACAGACAAGACTAGACAGACAAGACTAGACAGACAAGACTAGACAGACAAGACTAGACAGACAAGACTAGACAGACAAGACTAGACAGACAAGACTAGACAGACAAGACTAGACAGACAAGACTAGACAGACAAGACTAGACAGACAAGACTAGACAGACAAGACTAGACAGACAAGACTAGACAGACAAGACTAGACAGACAAGACTAGACAGACAAGACTAGACAGACAAGACTAGACAGACAAGACTAGACAGACAAGACTAGACAGACAAGACTAGACAGACAAGACTAGACAGACAAGACTAGACAGACAAGACTAGACAGACAAGACTAGACAGACAAGACTAGACAGACAAGACTAGACAGACAAGACTAGACAGACAAGACTAGACAGACAAGACTAGACAGACAAGACTAGACAGACAAGACTAGACAGACAAGACTAGACAGACAAGACTAGACAGACAAGACTAGACAGACAAGACTAGACAGACAAGACTAGACAGACAAGACTAGACAGACAAGACTAGACAGACAAGACTAGACAGACAAGACTAGACAGACAAGACTAGACAGACAAGACTAGACAGACAAGACTAGACAGACAAGACTAGACAGACAAGACTAGACAGACAAGACTAGACAGACAAGACTAGACAGACAAGACTAGACAGACAAGACTAGACAGACAAGACTAGACAGACAAGACTAGACAGACAAGACTAGACAGACAAGACTAGACAGACAAGACTAGACAGACAAGACTAGACAGACAAGACTAGACAGACAAGACTAGACAGACAAGACTAGACAGACAAGACTAGACAGACAAGACTAGACAGACAAGAGCTAGACCGACAAGACTAGACAGACAAGACTAGACAGACAAGACTAGACAGACAAGACTAGACAGACAAGACTAGACAGACAAGACTAGACAGACAAGACTAGACAGACAAGACTAGACAGACAAGACTAGACAGACAAGACTAGACAGACAAGACTAGACAGACAAGACTAGACAGACAAGACTAGACAGACAAGACTAGACAGACAAGACTAGACAGACAAGACTAGACAGACAAGACTAGACAGACAAGACTAGACAGACAAGACTAGACAGACAAGACTAGACAGACAAGACTAGACAGACAAGACTAGACAGACAAGACTAGACAGACAAGACTAGACAGACAAGACTAGACAGACAAGACTAGACAGACAAGACTAGACAGACAAGACTAGACAGACAAGACTAGACAGACAAGACTAGACAGACAAGACTAGACAGACAAGACTAGACAGACAAGACTAGACAGACAGACAAGACTAGACAGACAAGACTAGACAGACAAGACTAGACAGACAAGACTAGACAGACAAGACTAGACAGACAAGACTAGACAGACAAGACTAGACAGACAAGACTAGACAGACAAGACTAGACAGACAAGACTAGACAGACAAGACTAGACAGACAAGACTAGACAGACAAGACTAGACAGACAAGACTAGACAGACAAGACTAGACAGACAAGACTAGACAGACAAGACTAGACAGACAAGACTAGACAGACAAGACTAGACAGACAAGACTAGACAGACAAGACTAGACAGACAAGACTAGACAGACAAGACTAGACAGACAAGACTAGACAGACAAGACTAGACAGACAAGACTAGACAGACAAGACTAGACAGACAAGACTAGACAGACAAGACTAGACAGACAAGACTAGACAGACAAGACTAGACAGACAAGACTAGACAGACAAGACTAGACAGACAAGACTAGACAGACAAGACTAGACAGACTAGAGACTAGACAGACAAGACTAGACAGACAAGACTAGACAGACAAGACTAGACAGACAAGACTAGACAGACAAGACTAGACAGACAAGACTAGACAGACAAGACTAGACAGACAAGACTAGACAGACAAGACTAGACAGACAAGACTAGACAGACAAGACAAGACTAGACAGACAAGACTAGACAGACAAGACTAGACAGACAAGACTAGACAGACAAGACTAGACAGACAAGACTAGACAGACAAGACTAGACAGACAAGACTAGACAGACAAGACTAGACAGACAAGACTAGACAGACAAGACTAGACAGACAAGACTAGACAGACAAGACTAGACAGACAAGACTAGACAGACAAGGACTAGACAGACAAGACTAGACAGACAAGACTAGACAGACAAGACTAGACAGACAAGACTAGACAGACAAGACTAGACAGACAAGACTAGACAGACAAGACTAGACAGACAAGACTAGACAGACAAGACTAGACAGACAAGACTAGACAGACAAGACTAGACAGACAAGACTAGACAGACAAGACTAGACAGACAAGACTAGACAGACAAGACTAGACAGACAAGACTAGACAGACAAGACTAGACAGACAAGACTAGACAGACAAGACTAGACAGACAAGACTAGACAGACAAGACTAGACAGACAAGACTAGACAGACAAGACTAGACAGACAAGACTAGACAGACAAGACTAGACATGGACGACTAGATATGTGACGAAAAGACCGAAAAATGGTTTATCACACGACTGCATAACTAATACGACAGAAGACGAAAAACGATATCGAAACGAGTAAGGGACAATAAAAATAACAGTAAGGAAACAATTGGTACAAACACCACCACCCACCTGAAGTAATGCTCACGCAGTTCCGGGTGGAGTGTAGTGTAGAGACAGAGGAGGGGGTTTAGTGGGTATGCTGGTCACGAAGAACTCGATCAGAGAGCCCCACACTACACGGGTTTGAATATCCGGTGTGCAACAATGCATTCCTCCTCCTCTCTGAAAAAAAAAAAAAAAAAAAAAAAAAAAAAAAAAAAAAAGACAAGACTAGACAGACAAGACTAGACAGACAAGACTAGACAGACAAGACTAGACAGACAAGACTAGACAGACAAGACTAGACAGACAAGACTAGACAGACAAGACTAGACAGACAAGACTAGACAGACAAGACTAGACAGACAAGACTAGACAGACAAGACTAGACAGACAAGACTAGACAGACAAGACTAGACAGACAAGACTAGACAGACAAGACTAGACAGACAAGACTAGACAGACAAGACTAGACAGACAAGACTAGACAGACAAGACTAGACAGACAAGACTAGACAGACAAGACTAGACAGACAAGACTAGACAGACAAGACTAGACAGACAAGACTAGACAGACAAGACTAGACAGACAAGACTAGACAGACAAGACTAGACAGACAAGACTAGACAGACAAGACTAGACAGACAAGACTAGACAGACAAGACTAGACAGACAAGACTAGACAGACAAGACTAGACAGACAAGACTAGACAGACAAGACTAGACAGACAAGACTAGACAGACAAGACTAGACAGACAAGACTAGACAGACAAGACTAGACAGACAAGACTAGACAGACAAGACTAGACAGACAAGACTAGACAGACAAGACTAGACAGACAAGACTAGACAGACAAGACTAGACAGACAAGACTAGACAGACAAGACTAGACAGACAAGACTAGACAGACAAGACTAGACAGACAAGACTAGACAGACAAGACTAGACAGACAAGACTAGACAGACAAGACTAGACAGACAAGACTAGACAGACAAGACTAGACAGACAAGACTAGACAGACAAGACTAGACAGACAAGACTAGACAGACAAGACTAGACAGACAAGACTAGACAGACAAGACTAGACAGACAAGACTAGACAGACAAGACTAGACAGACAAGACTAGACAGACAAGACTAGACAGACAAGACTAGACAGACAAGACTAGACAGACAAGACTAGACAGACAAGACTAGACAGACAAGACTAGACAGACAAGACTAGACAGACAAGACTAGACAGACAAGACTAGACAGACAAGACTAGACAGACAAGACTAGACAGACAAGACTAGACAGACAAGACTAGACAGACAAGACTAGACAGACAAGACTAGACAGACAAGACTAGACAGACAAGACTAGACAGACAAGACTAGACAGACAAGACTAGACAGACAAGACTAGACAGACAAGACTAGACAGACAAGACTAGACAGACAAGACTAGACAGACAAGACTAGACAGACAAGACTAGACAGACAAGACTAGACAGACAAGACTAGACAGACAAGACTAGACAGACAAGACTAGACAGACAAGACTAGACAGACAAGACTAGACAGACAAGACTAGACAGACAAGACTAGACAGACAAGACTAGACAGACAAGACTAGACAGACAAGACTAGACAGACAAGACTAGACAGACAAGACTAGACAGACAAGACTAGACAGACAAGACTAGACAGACAAGACTAGACAGACAAGACTAGACAGACAAGACTAGACAGACAAGACTAGACAGACAAGACTAGACAGACAAGACTAGACAGACAAGACTAGACAGACAAGACTAGACAGACAAGACTAGACAGACAAGACTAGACAGACAAGACTAGACAGACAAGACTAGACAGACAAGACTAGACAGACAAGACTAGACAGACAAGACTAGACAGACAAGACTAGACAGACAAGACTAGACAGACAAGACTAGACAGACAAGACTAGACAGACAAGACTAGACAGACAAGACTAGACAGACAAGACTAGACAGACAAGACTAGACAGACAAGACTAGACAGACAAGACTAGACAGACAAGACTAGACAGACAAGACTAGACAGACAAGACTAGACAGACAAGACTAGACAGACAAGACTAGACAGACAAGACTAGACAGACAAGACTAGACAGACAAGACTAGACAGACAAGACTAGACAGACAAGACTAGACAGACAAGACTAGACAGACAAGACTAGACAGACAAGACTAGACAGACAAGACTAGACAGACAAGACTAGACAGACAAGACTAGACAGACAAGACTAGACAGACAAGACTAGACAGACAAGACTAGACAGACAAGACTAGACAGACAAGACTAGACAGACAAGACTAGACAGACAAGACTAGACAGACAAGACTAGACAGACAAGACTAGACAGACAAGACTAGACAGACAAGACTAGACAGACAAGACTAGACAGACAAGACTAGACAGACAAGACTAGACAGACAAGACTAGACAGACAAGACTAGACAGACAAGACTAGACAGACAAGACTAGACAGACAAGACTAGACAGACAAGACTAGACAGACAAGACTAGACAGACAAGACTAGACAGACAAGACTAGACAGACAAGACTAGACAGACAAGACTAGACAGACAAGACTAGACAGACAAGACTAGACAGACAAGACTAGACAGACAAGACTAGACAGACAAGACTAGACAGACAAGACTAGACAGACAAGACTAGACAGACAAGACTAGACAGACAAGACTAGACAGACAAGACTAGACAGACAAGACTAGACAGACAAGACTAGACAGACAAGACTAGACAGACAAGACTAGACAGACAAGACTAGACAGACAAGACTAGACAGACAAGACTAGACAGACAAGACTAGACAGACAAGACTAGACAGACAAGACTAGACAGACAAGACTAGACAGACAAGACTAGACAGACAAGACTAGACAGACAAGACTAGACAGACAAGACTAGACAGACAAGACTAGACAGACAAGACTAGACAGACAAGACTAGACAGACAAGACTAGACAGACAAGACTAGACAGACAAGACTAGACAGACAAGACTAGACAGACAAGACTAGACAGACAAGACTAGACAGACAAGACTAGACAGACAAGACTAGACAGACAAGACTAGACAGACAAGACTAGACAGACAAGACTAGACAGACAAGACTAGACAGACAAGACTAGACAGACAAGACTAGACAGACAAGACTAGACAGACAAGACTAGACAGACAACAGACAAGACAGACAAGACTAGACAGACAAGACTAGACAGACAAGACTAGACAGACAAGACTAGACAGACAAGACTAGACAGACAAGACTAGACAGACAAGACTAGACAGACAAGACTAGACAGACAAGACTAGACAGACAAGACTAGACAGACAAGACTAGACAGACAAGACTAGACAGACAAGACTAGACAGACAAGACTAGACAGACAAGACTAGACAGACAAGACTAGACAGACAAGACTAGACAGACAAGACTAGACAGACAAGACTAGACAGACAAGACTAGACAGACAAGACTAGACAGACAAGACTAGACAGACAAGACTAGACAGACAAGACTAGACAGACAAGACTAGACAGACAAGACTAGACAGACAAGACTAGACAGACAAGACTAGACAGACAAGACTAGACAGACAAGACTAGACAGACAAGACTAGACAGACAAGACTAGACAGACAAGACTAGACAGACAAGACTAGACAGACAAGACTAGACAGACAAGACTAGACAGACAAGACTAGACAGACAAGACTAGACAGACAAGACTAGACAGACAAGACTAGACAGACAAGACTAGACAGACAAGACTAGACAGACAAGACTAGACAGACAAGACTAGACAGACAAGACTAGACAGACAAGACTAGACAGACAAGACTAGACAGACAAGACTAGACAGACAAGACTAGACAGACAAGACTAGACAGACAAGACTAGACAGACAAGACTAGACAGACAAGACTAGACAGACAAGACTAGACAGACAAGACTAGACAGACAAGACTAGACAGACAAGACTAGACAGACAAGACTAGACAGACAAGACTAGACAGACAAGACTAGACAGACAAGACTAGACAGACAAGACTAGACAGACAAGACTAGACAGACAAGACTAGACAGACAAGACTAGACAGACAAGACTAGACAGACAAGACTAGACAGACAAGACTAGACAGACAAGACTAGACAGACAAGACTAGACAGACAAGACTAGACAGACAAGACTAGACAGACAAGACTAGACAGACAAGACTAGACAGACAAGACTAGACAGACAAGACTAGACAGACAAGACTAGACAGACAAGACTAGACAGACAAGACTAGACAGACAAGACTAGACAGACAAGACTAGACAGACAAGACTAGACAGACAAGACTAGACAGACAAGACTAGACAGACAAGACTAGACAGACAAGACTAGACAGACAAGACTAGACAGACAAGACTAGACAGACAAGACTAGACAGACAAGACTAGACAGACAAGACTAGACAGACAAGACTAGACAGACAAGACTAGACAGACAAGACTAGACAGACAAGACTAGACAGACAAGACTAGACAGACAAGACTAGACAGACAAGACTAGACAGACAAGACTAGACAGACAAGACTAGACAGACAAGACTAGACAGACAAGACTAGACAGACAAGACTAGACAGACAAGACTAGACAGACAAGACTAGACAGACAAGACTAGACAGACAAGACTAGACAGACAAGACTAGACAGACAAGACTAGACAGACAAGACTAGACAGACAAGACTAGACAGACAAGACTAGACAGACAAGACTAGACAGACAAGACTAGACAGACAAGACTAGACAGACAAGACTAGACAGACAAGACTAGACAGACAAGACTAGACAGACAAGACTAGACAGACAAGACTAGACAGACAAGACTAGACAGACAAGACTAGACAGACAAGACTAGACAGACAAGACTAGACAGACAAGACTAGACAGACAAGACTAGACAGACAAGACTAGACAGACAAGACTAGACAGACAAGACTAGACAGACAAGACTAGACAGACAAGACTAGACAGACAAGACTAGACAGACAAGACTAGACAGACAAGACTAGACAGACAAGACTAGACAGACAAGACTAGACAGACAAGACTAGACAGACAAGACTAGACAGACAAGACTAGACAGACAAGACTAGACAGACAAGACTAGACAGACAAGACTAGACAGACAAGACTAGACAGACAAGACTAGACAGACAAGACTAGACAGACAAGACTAGACAGACAAGACTAGACAGACAAGACTAGACAGACAAGACTAGACAGACAAGACTAGACAGACAAGACTAGACAGACAAGACTAGACAGACAAGACTAGACAGACAAGACTAGACAGACAAGACTAGACAGACAAGACTAGACAGACAAGACTAGACAGACAAGACTAGACAGACAAGACTAGACAGACAAGACTAGACAGACAAGACTAGACAGACAAGACTAGACAGACAAGACTAGACAGACAAGACTAGACAGACAAGACTAGACAGACAAGACTAGACAGACAAGACTAGACAGACAAGACTAGACAGACAAGACTAGACAGACAAGACTAGACAGACAAGACTAGACAGACAAGACTAGACAGACAAGACTAGACAGACAAGACTAGACAGACAAGACTAGACAGACAAGACTAGACAGACAAGACTAGACAGACAAGACTAGACAGACAAGACTAGACAGACAAGACTAGACAGACAAGACTAGACAGACAAGACTAGACAGACAAGACTAGACAGACAAGACTAGACAGACAAGACTAGACAGACAAGACTAGACAGACAAGACTAGACAGACAAGACTAGACAGACAAGACTAGACAGACAAGACTAGACAGACAAGACTAGACAGACAAGACTAGACAGACAAGACTAGACAGACAAGACTAGACAGACAAGACTAGACAGACAAGACTAGACAGACAAGACTAGACAGACAAGACTAGACAGACAAGACTAGACAGACAAGACTAGACAGACAAGACTAGACAGACAAGACTAGACAGACAAGACTAGACAGACAAGACTAGACAGACAAGACTAGACAGACAAGACTAGACAGACAAGACTAGACAGACAAGACTAGACAGACAAGACTAGACAGACAAGACTAGACAGACAAGACTAGACAGACAAGACTAGACAGACAAGACTAGACAGACAAGACTAGACAGACAAGACTAGACAGACAAGACTAGACAGACAAGACTAGACAGACAAGACTAGACAGACAAGACTAGACAGACAAGACTAGACAGACAAGACTAGACAGACAAGACTAGACAGACAAGACTAGACAGACAAGACTAGACAGACAAGACTAGACAGACAAGACTAGACAGACAAGACTAGACAGACAAGACTAGACAGACAAGACTAGACAGACAAGACTAGACAGACAAGACTAGACAGACAAGACTAGACAGACAAGACTAGACAGACAAGACTAGACAGACAAGACTAGACAGACAAGACTAGACAGACAAGACTAGACAGACAAGACTAGACAGACAAGACTAGACAGACAAGACTAGACAGACAAGACTAGACAGACAAGACTAGACAGACAAGACTAGACAGACAAGACTAGACAGACAAGACTAGACAGACAAGACTAGACAGACAAGACTAGACAGACAAGACTAGACAGACAAGACTAGACAGACAAGACTAGACAGACAAGACTAGACAGACAAGACTAGACAGACAAGACTAGACAGACAAGACTAGACAGACAAGACTAGACAGACAAGACTAGACAGACAAGACTAGACAGACAAGACTAGACAGACAAGACTAGACAGACAAGACTAGACAGACAAGACTAGACAGACAAGACTAGACAGACAAGACTAGACAGACAAGACTAGACAGACAAGACTAGACAGACAAGACTAGACAGACAAGACTAGACAGACAAGACTAGACAGACAAGACTAGACAGACAAGACTAGACAGACAAGACTAGACAGACAAGACTAGACAGACAAGACTAGACAGACAAGACTAGACAGACAAGACTAGACAGACAAGACTAGACAGACAAGACTAGACAGACAAGACTAGACAGACAAGACTAGACAGACAAGACTAGACAGACAAGACTAGACAGACAAGACTAGACAGACAAGACTAGACAGACAAGACTAGACAGACAAGACTAGACAGACAAGACTAGACAGACAAGACTAGACAGACAAGACTAGACAGACAAGACTAGACAGACAAGACTAGACAGACAAGACTAGACAGACAAGACTAGACAGACAAGACTAGACAGACAAGACTAGACAGACAAGACTAGACAGACAAGACTAGACAGACAAGACTAGACAGACTAGACAGACAAGACTAGACAGACAAGACTAGACAGACAAGACTAGACAGACAAGACTAGACAGATAAGACTAGACAGACAGTACTAGACAGACAGTACTAGACAGATAAGACTAGACAGACAAGACTAGACAGACAAGACTAGACAGACAAGACTAGACAGACAAGACTAGACAGACAGTACTAGACAGACAAGACTAGACAGACAAGACTAGACAGACAAGACTAGACATACAAGACTAGACAGACAAGACTAGACAGACTAGACTAGACAGACAAGACTAGACAGACAAGACTAGACAGACTAGACTAGACAGACAAGACTAGACAGACAAGACTAGACAGACAAGACTTGACAGACAAGACTAGACAGACAAGACTAAACAGACAAGACTAGACAGACAAGACTAGACAGACAAGACTAGACAGACAAGACTAGACAGACAAGACTAGACAGACAAGACTAGACAGACAAGACTAGACAGACAAGACTAGACAGACAAGACTAGACAGACAAGACTAGACAGACAAGACTAGACAGACAAGACTAGACAGACAAGACTAGACATACAAGACTAGACAGACAAGACTAGACAGACAAGACTAGACAGACAAGACTAGACAGACAAGACTAGACAGACAAGACTAGACAGACAAGACTAGACAGACAAGACTAGACAAACAGGACTAGATAGACAATACTAGAGAGACAAGATTCGGCAGACAAGCCAAGAGTAGATTATTGACTAGACTGACAAAACTCGACAGACTGGACTAGGCATATAAGACTAGTCAGGCAAACCTAGACAGGCCATCGTAGATAAACAAGACTTGTCTTCTATAACTAGTAATTTCTTAAAATGGGAATTTTGTAAAATAAACTTTGATTTTCAACAGAAAGAGTGTAATTAGCTCTTTCTCAATTCTTCACATTGATCAACTAGTTGTGACGCAGAATTGCACAAGCCAGAACGCAAAAAGCCGCCGTTTTTAACACTTGCCATGTTACCGCTCTTGATTGCCCAACGTCGTTTTTCAGAAGCCGCTGGCTTTTAGCGTGCCGGAGAAACGACGAATATCTCGCAAAGAAAGTGTTACAAGTCTATCGCGAGGCCTTGAATCCGTCTTTTGACATTGCTACTACAAAACCGGCGGCCTTGTGGAGAAAGTATCGCGGAAGAAATTACAACGGCACCTGCTTCGCACCGCGTTATGTAAAACCCAGACGAAGTTCAGTTATGATATAATGTGTGCTTGGTCTTTGGCATAGATTAATATTACGGTCAAGGTTAAAACTATTTATCTCATTGATTTACACTTGCACAAGCCAACACAAACAAATTACACTAGACAATCAAGAATAGCAAGAGATGTCTAGACAAACAACATTCCTTCCTTCCAATGGCGCTACAATACAAATCGGGCCTTAACCTCTCCTATGCATCGCCTCCAGTTTAGTCGGTTCGTTTAGACAAACTCCATTATGTGGGATGTAAATAGCAAATGTTGAGGAATAAATACACAAGACTAATTCACAAAACTAGAAACACAAGACCAGACAGACAAGATAAGACTGGACTACACAGGCAAGACTAGACATACAAGACTTGACAAACAAGACTAGTCAGTTAAGACAAGACCGTCAAGACTAGAGGGAGAGGACTAGACTAACAATAGTATATAGACAAGACTAGACAAACAAGACTAGACAAACAAGACTAGACAGACAAGACTAAACAGACAAGACTAGACAGACAAGACTTGATAGACCAGATAAATCAGGCAAGACTAGACATACAAGACTAGACAGACAAGACTTGACACACAAGACTAGAGATAGACTAGATAGATAAGACTAGACAGACAAAACTAGACATACAAGCCTAGACAGACAAGATTAGATATACAAGACTACAGAGACAAGACTAGAGTCATACGAGTAGATCAACAAGACAGGGCAGGCAAGATTAAGCAGACGATACTAAACAGACAAGTCTAGAGAGACAAGGACTAAACAGACAAGACTTGATAATTAAGAATGGACAGACAAGAGGAGACACACTCTACTAGATTGATACAACTAAACAAACAAGACTATAGATTGAAAAAAAAAACTAGACACTCGAGACTAAATACCAAAGACTAGACACACAAGATTAGACAGTCATTTCTAGAGATACTAGTCTAAACACAGTCAACAGTCAACTCTAGTCACACCTGACTAAACATTCAAGACTAGTCACACAAGGCTTGGTAGTCAATTCTAGTCAAAATTTGCACTAAAAAGACATATAAGACTTACCTCATAGAGCATGTACACACTGAATATGACTTGACCGCCGTTGTATAGGATTAGTACTTCCCGCAGTTTAAGGGGTTTTCTGTTTGCCATCATTCTTGGTCCTAGAAAGAGTATTACATACAGGTATCCTAGTACCATGACTATTGTTGGTATGGGGCTTTGCATTAAGGGCCAATCAGTCGTTCGAGGATCTGCAAAATAAAGAAAGATAGGATTAGGAATACTCTCTAAACTAATCAACTTAAACTAGTTTATTTAGTTCCATCTATTTGGTTTCATCAATGCATCGTCTTGTCTATCTAACGAGACACGTTTGTCTAATTTAGTTTGTGTAGTTTTGTCGGTCCAGTTTTCTCTGTCTAGTCTTGTCTGTCTAGTATTGTTCAGCAAGTATTGTATATCCAGTCTGTTTTGTTTGTCCAGTCTGTTTATCCAATCTGGTCTGTCCAGTCTTGTCCGTCCAGTTTTGTATGTCCAGTCTTGCTCAAGTAGTCTTCTTTGCCCAGTCTTGTCTATCCAGTCTTGTCTGTCTAGTCTTGTCTGTCTAGTCTGGTCTGTCTAGTCTGGTCTGTCTAGTCTGGTCTGTCTAGTCTGGTCTGTCTAGTCTGGTCTGTCTAGTCTGGTCTGTCTAGTCTGGTCTGTCTAGTCTGGTCTGTCTAGTCTGTTCTGTCTAGTCTGGTCTGTCTAGTCTGGTCTGTCTAGTCTGGTCTGTCTACTCTGGTCTGTCTAGTCTGGTCTGTCTAGTCTGTCTAGTCTGGTCTGTCTAGTCTGGTCTGTCTAGTCTGGTCTGTCTAGTCTGGTCTGTCTAGTCTGGTCTGTCTAGTCTGGTCTGTCTAGTCTGGTCTGTCTAGTCTGGTCTGTCTAGTCTGGTCTGTCTAGTCTGGTCTGTCTAGTCTAGTCTGTCTAGTCAGGTCTGTCTAGTCTGGCCTGTCTAGTCTGGTCTGTCTAGTCTGGTCTGTCTAGTCTGGTCTGTCTAGTCTAGTCTGTCTAGTCTGGTCTGTCTAGTCTGGTCTGTCTAGTCTGGTCTGTCTAGTCTGGTCTGTCTCGTCTGGTCTGTCTAGTCTGGTCTGTCTAGTCTGGTCTGTCTAGTCTGGTCTGTCTAGTCTGGTCTGTCTAGTCTGGTCTGTCTAGTCTGGTCTGTCTAGTCTGGTCTGTCTAGTCTGGTCTGTCTAGTCTGGTCTGTCTAGTCTGGTCTGTCTAGTCTGGTCTGTCTAGTCTGGTCTGTCTAGTCTGGTCTGTCTAGTCTGGTCTGTCTAGTCTGGTCTGTCTAGTCTGGTCTGTCTAGTCTGGTCTGTCTAGTCTGGTCTGTCTAGTCTGGTCTGTCTAGTCTGGTCTGTCTAGTCTGGTCTGTCTAGTCTGGTCTGTCTAGTCTGGTCTGTCTAGTCTGGTCTGTCTAGTCTGGTCTGTCTAGTCTGGTCTGTCTAGTCTGGTCTGTCTAGTCTGGTCTGTCTAGTCTGGTCTGTCTAGTCTGGTCTGTCTAGTCTGGTCTGTCTAGTCTGGTCTGTCTAGTCTGGTCTGTCTAGTCTGGTCTGTCTAGTCTGGTCTGTTTAGTCTGGTCTGTCTAGTCTGGTCTGTCTAGTCTGGTCTGTCTAGTCTGGTCTGTCTAGTCTGGTCTGTCTAGTCTGGTCTGTCTAGTCTGGTCTGTCTAGTCTGGTCTGTCTAGTCTGGTCTGTCTAGTCTGGTCTGTCTAGTCTGGTCTGTCTAGTCTGGTCTGTCTAGTCTGGTCTGTCTAGTCTGGTCTGTCTAGTCTGGTCTGTCTAGTCTGGTCTGTCTAGTCTGGTCTGTCTAGTCTGGTCTGTCTAGTCTGGTCTGTCTAGTCTGGTCTGTCTAGTCTGGTCTGTCTAGTCTGGTCTGTCTAGTCTGGTCTGTCTAGTCTGGTCTGTCTAGTCTGGTCTGTCTAGTCTGGTCTGTCTAGTCTGGTCTGTCTAGTCTGGTCTGTCTAGTCTGGTCTGTCTAGTCTGGTCTGTCTAGTCTGGTCTGTCTAGTCTGGTCTGTCTAGTCTGGTCTGTCTAGTCTGGTCTGTCTAGTCTGGTCTGTCTAGTCTGGTCTGTCTAGTCTGGTCTGTCTAGTCTGGTCTGTCTAGTCTGGTCTGTCTAGTCTGGTCTGTCTAGTCTGGTCTGTTTAGTCTGGTCTGTCTAGTCTGGTCTGTCTAGTCTGGTCTGTCTAGTCTGGTCTGTCTAGTCTGGTCTGTCTAGTCTGGTCTGTCTAGTCTGGTCTGTCTAGTCTGGTCTGTTTAGTCTGGTCTGTCTAGTCTGGTCTGTCTAGTCTGGTATGTTTAGGATGGATTGTCTGGTCTGTCTAGTCTTGTCTGTCTAGCCTTTTCCGTCTAGTCTTTTCTGTCTAGTCTTCCCTGTCTTGTCTTGTCTGTCTAGTCTTGTCTGTCTAGCCTTGTCTGTCTAGTGTGGTCTGTCTAGTCTTGTCTGTGTAGTCTTGCCTGTCTAGTCTTGTCTGTCTACTCTTGTCTGTATAGTCCTGTTTGTCTAGACTTGTCTGTCTAGTCTTGTCTGTCTAGACAGAGAAGGCTAGACAGACAAGACTAGACAGACAAGACTAGACATACAAGACAAGACAGACAAGACTGGACAGACAAGACTGGACAGACAAGACTAGAGAGACAAGGCTAGACAGGCAAGACTAGACAGACAAGATTAGACAGAGATCTTGTCTGTCTAATCTTGTCTGTCTAGTCTTGTCTGTCTTGTCTTATCTGTTGCCTTGTCTTGTCTGTATAGTCTTGTCTGTCTAGTTCGTTCTGTCTAGTCTTGTCTGTCTAGTCTTGCCTGTCTAGCATTGTCTCTCTAGTCTTGTCTGTCTAGTCTTGTCTGTCCAGTCTTATCTGTCTTGTCTTGTATGTCTAGTATTGTCTGTCTAGTCTTGTCTGTCTAGTCTTGTCTGTCTAGTCTTGTCTGTCTAGTCGTGTCTGTCTAGTCTTCTCTGTCTAGGCTTGTCTGTCTAGTCTTGTCTGTCTAGGCTTGTCCGTCTAGTCTTGTCTGTCTAGTCTTGTGTGTCCAATTTTCTCGCCCTTCCTGTCTTGTCTTCTAGTTTGTTTGACTTATTCAATAGTAATTGTGTTCGTAAATCGTTTGAATTAGGCCG